>JAJJWW010006717.1:1200000-1507195 GCA_023531295.1 Papaver armeniacum
CCTCTTTCCTCTTTTTCACCTGAAGCTGAAAAGCAGGCTGCTGCTGTTGAAACCGAGATGAGAGATCGAGAAATTATGGCAGAAAAGATGAGTAATCTAAGCAAATCATGGTTGGTAGTTGGTGGAACTAGGGTTTCTGAGACAAATTTTGTTCCGATTAATGGTGGTATTGATTGATACGCAGAGAAGAAGAGATTGAAATTAGGAACTAGGGTTACTGAATTGAAGTCTGAGATGGATACAATCAAGGGTTCGGTGGTGCTCAGCGAGAGATGATGGCGTTGTAAATGGAATTGAAGGTGGCAGGTGATTAGGTGGTTAATGGGTCTTGAATCAGTAAAATTGAAGTTGGGATTTTGTCAATTACAAGATGGAAGAAAGGGGTTAGTAGCGATGTGAGTAGAAGAACACCGATTCGAGAGAGGTTTATTTGAGCTCTCTGAGAAGAATAAAAGATGGGTTTTGAAGGAGTGCAATGTAAGCTCAGAGGTTATGGGATATGGTGTTGTTTGAACCAAGGTGGTGGTGTTGTTGCTAATATGGATTTTGCCTCTGTCAAGAACAGCTAGAGTTGTTGCTACCAAGAAGAAAATGGATTTGATATTGAGATTTGTTGCAGTGAGAAGATGAAGCTGCTGCTGCCATTGAACAGAGATGAACAAGACAATGATGGTGCTGTTGGAAGCTGTTATTTGAAGAACTGGAATGGTAGGTGTTGAAGCCAAGTTTTAAATGGGTGAAATGAGTTTCTGAAGGTGGTGGTAGTGGATTCAGTGGGTTAAATGTGTAGCTGCTGTTACTGAAGCATCATTAATATTGGCTGTAATTTGAGAAGAATAGAGATGGGTTCTGGTGATGAAGACAGGGCAGAATTGATGCCACTGTTGAACAAGACATGGAGATGAAGAAATAAAATGGGTGTGTGGATGTACTCTGCTAAGTCGGGCTTAGATAATGAATTGTTGTCACAAAGCACCAATTGTGCAAGAATGGGTGCAGAGTATTAGATGTATGCGCTAGGTTTCTTAACAGGTGAAGAGAACGGCCTGAATTTGGCCTGTGCAAGTCCTATAAATAGCCGGAACTCAGCCGGTTTTCTGCTCTGGCGAGTTGACTCAGTGAGTCCGAGGAGCGATCCAGCAACCGATCCAACTCAACCCAGTTAGACCAATCGGTGAGTTAGAAAGTCGACTTCGATGACTCGACTCACTCGCCCTTTTGATTGGATCGACGGTTTGACCCGTTTGATTTGTTTTCTCTAACGGTGGATCGACGGAATATTCTTCGAATATATCGATGACGGAGAAGAGATTCCGGTGCCGGATTCTGCCAAATTCCGGCCATAATACCAGCTTTCCGGCGACCAAAATTATAGATTTTTGTGTGGATTCTTCTCATGGGTGTGAAGACTTGGACTTGGAATTGGATGGAGAATTTGGCTCAAATTCGGAAAGAGAAGATGGAAGATGAGAAAGGCTCAAATTTGGAAATTGAATTGCTAAAGGAAAGGAATTCTATTCCTTGGAAGATTTGGAGAACATTGAAGCCTATAAGTAGAGAAGTTCTCTACACACTTTTACACATCTTTTACACATCTCTCTACACACACAACACTTGTGTTTTTGCTTTCAATTCTTCTTCTTAATTATTTGTGTGAACTTGAAAATTCTCCTTTTAATTATTATTTGTGTGAATTTCAAAAACATGAGTAGCTAATTTTCTTATTGATTGAGGATGAATTCCTAGTTCTTAATATATGATTTGAGTTTTGTTTCAATTCTATTTTGAAGTTTTTCACATGATTTTCGTTTGTTTTTACTAATAGGAATGTTTATTCATTCATGATTGATTGATAGATTGTTTAGAGTGCACGCTAAATTGATTTGTTAATTCAACCTAAATCTAGTATAAGTTAGGGAATAAGTAATCGTTCTCGACACTTTACACAAGTAGAAAACACGAGACCTTGCGGAGGGATTCCGTGGAGCGATTGTGTGTAAAAACAACGCTAGAAAGTGGACCAAGCGAACCGAGTTTAACTACTAGTACTAAACCTAAATTCATAGATCTTAATGCATTCGGGGAATTACATCTTGTAAGCGAACCTCAAGGTGGTTCTTTTGAATAGAATCTGATAACTAAGCGGACTTGTTACTCGGTGAAATAAGGGATTTTGGGGCTAGCTAAGCGAACCTCGCTATCCTACGGTTGGTGATAATCTGTGACTAATAACATGTGGATGAAAAACATAACTTGAATCATTGTTTTGCAACGAAGAAGGATTCCTTGATCTTGTCTATCTTATTGATTTCAACTTTATCTTTTAATTGCTTTGTTTATTTTCTTTTGCTTTATACATCCCCTTTTGTGACAATTTTTACAACTAGAATCTCTTGCTCCTCGTGGGAACGAACTTGACTTCCATTATATTATTTTTAATTGAGTGGAAATAAGATATTAATTTGATTGCACCTACGACACGCATCACAATCCCAACATTAAGACCATCTCAGACCCTTCATCTCGGTCATGAACCAACACCACTTGCAATCTGCTAAGCATTCATTCTTGCATTGCCATACAGCTATTGTTCCTCATCCCATCATTAATCCAGTACCACCAACATCATTCTAGCTCAGGCATTGTAAATCTCATTGATGCATCATCTGTAGCTTCTTTTTCTCCATAACCTGCACACGGACTCAAGCCAATAATCATAGCACCTTCTCGGCAGCATTGACTCCTCTTCTGCAGGCCAACAATAACTCCATCTCTACCAGAACACTTAAATCCCATCCATGGCAACACACAACACCCTACGAACTCCGTTCCAGCTCGTTTCCGCAACACACAACACCACCAGTTTACAGACTACCAGAACTGCAACTATGTAACTCACCAACAATCCGTTTCAGTGCATCCACCAGTCCCATCACCTGCAATTGCAACCTCCACCAGACCATATTCTCTTCCATTTCAGTAGTCACACTCAACAGCTCAGGCCCTGCACTTTCTTTGTTCTTGCTCCACCAATTACTCCATACCACAAATGAAATCCCAGTCTCAAAATATAGAATACAACATCACCTCAAACAGCCTCCAATTCCACTGGCAATGCCACCATGAGCATCTGTAACTCAAGCACCATCAAGCTCAAAACAATAACACCACCAGGCAAACCTCATAACAATAGCAACGACCACAAAAAATAGCTAACTCAGCCAATTCCTTGTACTCAACATCGATACCAGCTGTAGAACCATAGTTCATCTGCCAATCCCATTGCATTTCATACCAAAATCACCACCAAACCTCATACGCTGATTTCACAAACTCCACCATTGTAACCCATATCAGCTTAATTCACCAGCAACAACCAATCTCCTCCCTGTAATTACAGATCGAACCCATCTTCAACAACAACAGCTTCAATTCGGAGTTCTTCTCTTCACCGCAATAAACCCATTTCCTATAGCTCGTTGTAACCCTTTAATCCATCAATTTCATCATCTTGTTCTTCTCTAAATCGGACAACAGCAACTTCAACCACCAAACTCTCAAATTCAGGTCATCTCTTGATTTGAAATCTTAATTTTTACATCCACAAATTCCAATTTCTTTTGGTTCTTCAAAACTTCCACCAGAGAATCAAACCCATCTCAAATTTCATCTCGATTACCACCATATCTTCTCTGTGACTCCAATTTCACCAAACCCTAACCTGAGAACTTAGAACATCTCCATCAAACCCTAGATTAAGAAATCAGTTCATTTCTTCTACCGATCATCTCCACTAGACTCATGAGATCTCATTTTTCTTTGCTTCGAATCAGAAACAACAACCAACTCGATCCACCACAGTCGCCTCCATTTCCTCTCCGCTGATGTTCTCAATTTTCATGGCTGATGCTCGGCTATTCTCTTCCCGGTTCAGGTGCAAATGATTGAGAGTGAAAGATAACTCTCGATTTTAGGGTTGGACGGATACTCACACCCAATGATAATTACACCCTCTATATGATCCGATAAGTGATAAGATTGAACTAAGGATACCGAGAGAGCACTCGAATGACAAGCCCACCCTTAACCTTGGAAAAGTGTCAAGTCCCATTACCTAAGGTGTTTCACCAATGGTGAGCTAAAGAATCCTCCAAATAGAGTTGTCTCTAAAGCATGAGTTGTAGCACCCTAACTACGGTGGATGCTTGACATCCACCGTGAGAGAGCAAAGTATTGAGCACCGAGGAGTATTCATTCAAGAGAAATATCATGAATCCGCCTCAAATGAAATAAAGCATCCAAAACATAATTAAACTACAAATTACGACTTTGTCCTTCTTGCTTACTTTGCTCCCTCACTTGACAATTTCTTCTTATTTTGCTCAAATGACTCCAAAACACCTATAAACTCAAAAGAAAAGATAAAATACATAATTTACAAGAAAACTCGCAAAGAAATCGTAAATACTAGATATAAAATTAGGTGTTTTAGACACCTATCAATTATCCTCGTCAGAAATAAACGGAGAAATACAATTCAGAATCTCATTATTCCTATAGGGATGGTAGACCCAATGGAACTAAAGTGGTTAACTAAAATGGTTTCTTATTTTGCTCAAAAGACCTATAAACTCAAAAGAAAAGTCTATCATTAACCCATTGACCATTATTAGTCTTAAGAGCATTTATGTGATTAGAATGCTTCTTACGATTAACATGATTATGGTAGTAACCGGTATTAAGATCAAAAGACTTAAAGTACTTTTGTCGGGATTTTTGAGAATAGAATTCTTCTTGAACATTTTGCCAATACTCTAGCTCTTTCTCAACAAGTCGAATCTGCTCAATATTCTGAATAGGATTGGGTAAACTATTCAGATCTTGGAGCTGATTACCAAGATTTTTAACCTTTTGATCAATGTTACCAAAATGCATAAGATTCCATTTTTTAAGTTCATTTTTTACCATCCTAAGACGATTTGTTAATTGGAATGGAACACCTCTCACAAAGTGAGCGTACGCATTATGAATAACATCTTTGACCGAAGGGTCACTGCTGCAGCACTTGAAATACTTATAGGGCTTATATCCTTGAAAAGACACTACATTAGTCTCAAGAATAATTGGGATATGGTCACTACCTATGGAGTCAATATGGTAAAGTTTTGAATTACCATAATGACTCAGCCAATAACCATTACCCATTGCTCTATCTAGTATGGCGCATATTAGATTAGAACCAGACTGCCTATTATTCCAAGTAAATTGAGAACCAATATATCCTAGATCAGACAAATCAGAATTAACAATAACATTCTGGATTGAAGGAAATTCAATAGTAGTAGGAGTGGATAAAGTAGATCTTTCATGAGCATGCATGGTGATATTTAAATCTCCTATGATGACCCATGGATTTTCTACTCTCTGACCTATTTCCCCAATGTAATTCCATTGTTGCAATTTCTCTTCATGGTATACAGAACCGTAAAAGAAAGTTGCGAGGAATTCAGGCTTGATGGGGTCGTCCGAAATAAAGGCATTGATCATTTTGTCGGTGTGTTGGACAATCTCGCAGTTTAAGCGTGATTTCCATAAAAGAGCAATACCCCCAACAAGGCCTATGAAAGGGTAAATCCAAGAATTGGGAAAATTGAACCTTTTAAGATATTTTTTCATTTTAGGAAGATCATTTTTAGTTTCGCAAAGAAAAATCATGTCAGGATTTTGAGCCCTGATAAAATTCCATAACGAATTCCTAGTTGTAGGATTACCAAATCCCAGACAGTTCCACGACAAAATTCTCATGACTATATGATTCAAAAAGATGATTTGACTAAGAATGACAGACAAAAAAGCTCTTAAACCACAAGCCTCACAATATAAAGTGTACTGATGCAGATCAATGGAAATCATTATAAAGACAAAATAACTAGAGCAAGATAACCAACACAGAGTATAATGATTCAAGCCAAAAACAAACAAGATAGTAGCAATACACACCACACATATCAAGAAGTTCCGAAGATGGTTTTTCAACTGTTCGAGGAGGAAAGGGGATCTGATAATGAGAAGAGGAGACAATCGAGTCTTTTATACTTCTTTTATTTTTCCTTGGGCCGACATTGTTAGTGTTGCTGGGCCCTACCTCAAAAACACTAGGTTTAAACCGTATAAGCCTACTATCGGTGGTAGTAAAAACTCCCGACTGCGATGTTGATGCTTGATCTTCAGGAGCTTGTTGATTTCTTTGAAGGATATGGGCGCGTTTCGCCTGATAATCAATCCACTGCTCTGTAGTAAACCTGAAAATCATATACTGATGAGCTAAATCTTCACATTCATCCTTGTTATGAATGATAACGTTACACTTGGGGAAGATTGTTCTTGGGAGTCTGTCATAATGATATCTAGCCCATACTTCTTCTTTCCTAGTGTTTAACAGCCAAGTGCCTCTTTTAATTGGATTTCTCAAATCAACTTCAATTTTGGCATTGACAGTCTTTCCTACACGTCTCTGATAGGTGTCTTAAACACCTTAATTTTTATTTATTATGCTTTCTTTGCGAGTTTTCTTGTAAATTATGTATTTTATCTTTTCTTTTGAGTTTATAGGTTTTTTGGAGTCATTGGAGCAAAATAAGAAGAGATTGTCCAAAGTAAGCAAGAAGGACAAAGTCGTCATTTCATTGACGGATGATATTGGGAGCGCAGTGAAGGATAAGGGGTAGCCACCTGCTTATTCTGGTGGCATTATTGATTTGCCGGGTGCCCATAACATTTCCTATCATTACCTAGCCCTTAAAACAAGAGAAATCTTTCTCTTCTCATTATTGTTATTATGAAATTCAGAGATAACAGATGACTGTTGGTAAGAGAAAAACAGATGAGGTTTATATAGAATTTGACAGAGAATCAGAGAAATCTGTTGCGGCAATGGTTGATCTTCAAGGATTTGATGCTTATAGTCTCAGAGAATAATTAAGAGAAGAAATTAGAGCGGTCTCTGTTAAAAAGAGAAGAGGAGAAGGAGATCGAAGAATTGAATCTGAGAAAAGGGAATCGATGGCAGAATTGATATGGGTTTGCTAGAAATGGTCGAGATAAAGGTTTTTGAAGAACTGAAGTTCGGGTGTGAGATGAAATCGATCCTGGTGGCAATTTGATGGGGTCTGTTGATGTGCATCTGAGAAATTGAGGGTTTGTGTTGGTCTCTTGAAGAACTCATTTGGGGATTTGATTGGAGATTAATCAGGACTGTAAACAATGGGTTTGTGTTGGTTGAGAGAAACTTGCAGTAGTGAATCAATGAATGAATTGCATATAGAATGGCTCGAGTTGTGTTGATGGAATGGGATGTATGGTTTGAAGTGCAAGTGATGTTGATGGCAGTAGTATGACTGCAATTGCAGTGTCTCTGGTGTCCTTTGAGAGATGGTGGAGTCTTATTGAAGTTACAAAGATGCAGCTAAGAGTTCATTGCAGTTGGAGATGCAACTGAGATGGTTTGATGCAGTGAATTGAACTGCAGATGATGCTGGTGAAGCTCATATCAGTGGTAGTTCTCAAGGGTCTAATGGGTGGCAGAGATTGCAGGAACTTAGGAGCTGAGATGAATTGAGCCAATGGGTCAATGATTTAGGTGAATCTTAATATGGTGGTATTGGTTGCAGTTAGGTGGTAACATGAAACTGTGAATTGAATGGATTACACGGAGCAGGTGATGTTGATTTCAAGTCTGGTGCTGTTATGGAAGCAGCTTGAGTTACAAGATGGCTGTGAATTGCAATGCAGGGAAGTTTGTTAATTGTTGTACACGGAAGATATCGAGGGTGCATAATTAGTTTTGGTTTGTAATGAATTGCCAAAGAAACTGAGTATGGTAGTGTGATGGATATGGATATTGGTTTAGATTGAAGTTCTGGAAGTAAGAGCATCTGGTATTGTTGGTTTGGGTTCGATACTAAAGGCTGAGTTCTAGTGGAGAAATTAAAGAAGTGATGGGTTTACTTTTGGTTCTCAATGAATGTAAAATGGAAGAAAATAGGGTCTTAAGCGCAGGGTTCTGGTGAAGGAAGAATGGGATATGCAAGCAACTGTTGCAGTTAACTAGATGGTGTTGTGTCTGAGAAACTACAGACGTGGAGCAGAATGGTTTGAGCTAATATGATACAAGGGAGATGTAGCTGCAAATGGCTGAAGGAAGAGCTGTAATTGGTGTTGGTAGTGTTTGATTTGGTGCAGTCAAGAAGCTGCAGATGGAATTTGTATGAAATTGTGGTGGTCTGGTAAATTGCAGGTGATGGTGTTGGATGGCCTGATGGCAGTGAATCTGGTAC
The DNA here is from genome assembly GCA_023531295.1 of Papaver armeniacum. Taxonomy (NCBI): domain Eukaryota; kingdom Viridiplantae; phylum Streptophyta; class Magnoliopsida; order Ranunculales; family Papaveraceae; genus Papaver; species Papaver armeniacum. The sequence continues at coordinate 1,208,337 of JAJJWW010006717.1, forward strand.
TGTGATAAGGATGGAAGCTATGGCTTAGCCCTTTCAAATGGAGGAAGGAGTTGGCAGTATACTGAAGAACTCGAGCAACTGAAAGTATGGCTTGAGAAATTGCAGAAACGGTAGATGTACGCCTAGGTTGCGAGGGAATAAAATTGTGAGTTTGTGTTGCAGAGCTGGAGATGTTCAAGGGTTTTTTGGCATTGAGGCTCAAGTTTGTAAGCTGAATTGAAGAAGATGGAGCTTGGAAGTGATGGAATGAAGAGAGCTCAAGTCGCAAGAAGTGAATTGTTAGTGCTGGAGCTGACAAGATAGTTATTGCAAGAAGAAGCTGCAATTGGCTTTGGTGATGAGACAGAAGTGGCTCAAGTTTGCAGCTGGACGAGTGGTCATAGTATGAGTGCATTCTAGAATAGAATGGCTGGTGATGTCTGCAGGAAGAGAATGAGAGTTAGATTAATAAGTTGATACTGGTGGAGTTGTTATGCTCAGGTTTAGATGGGTGTGTTGGCATTGGAGCTCGAGTACTGAGCTGTTAATGGGAATGAAGTTGTACTTGTGGTCTTGCAGGTGATAAATGACCAAGGAAGCTGAGTTACAGTTGTGTAAACCAATGAAGTGGTGGAATTAGAGCTACAAGGAAGTCGTGGCAAGAAGACAATGGAGTGTGGGTTGTGACACAAAGTTAGTACAGGGATGAATTTGTGGAATTGGCCTGAGTTGTGAAGAATGAATGAATAGATCGATGCATGTTAGGATGAAGTTGTGCAGTGAAGGTTAGAATGCTTCAACAGAGGAGTACACTGTCAGTTTCATGGGACTGACAATTGAACCAAGTTGACTCAATCTAGTGAGACAGGTGAGCTGACTCAGACCCGGTTGGACTTGGACCTAGGCTTGGCTTATGGGTGTTTTAGGAGCGGGCTTTTGGCAGAAAATGGTGCGACCTAGTTAAGAAATCAGGGAAGGAGAGAAAGTATATAAGGGTTTTATTCTATTCCAGGAAAAAGATCTCATCTCTACTTCTACTTTTGTTTCTAGGGTTTACAACATGATATAATTTCTTTTTCTCCTTGTTATGAACTCCATTGGTATGAGTAGTTAATCTTATTATTGGTTATGGATTAATTTGATTTCACAAAGCATGCTTCTTTTATTAATAAATTAGTTTTGTCTCATAATTATCGATCTTGATTCACTATATATATCGCCATGTATGATTTGAATATTTATTTAGTTGAGTGGCCAATTGATTGAACTCGTATTCACATCTATTGCTAGTTTAGGGTGTTTCATACGTAAATGTGATGCATCTTGAATACAAGTAGCACAAATATGGTTATTTCTTGTAGTGATATATCCTAGTAACCATATGTGAACCATGACCTTTGTTAAATTTAATTAGTGCGCTTTCCACGTTCGATTACTTTGATTGGCCTGATTTCATAGAACTCAATGCATCTAGGGAATCAAACTTGATTAGTGCTTTTACACGTTAGGTTGTTCTCTTAGATAGAACTCATACTCGCATCTTTTAATGTGTTTGTTGATGACAAGAGGGAATTAGCGGGATATTCTTGCGATCAAGGTATCCTAGGGCCTTTGATAATGAGAGATTAAATATCAATTCTAGTTATTAAGACAAGAACATGTTAGTGAATGAAAACGATATCCTTAACCAATATCTTTATATCTTGATTTGCGTGTTTGCTTTACTTTATTTATTTTTAGTATGACTTAGTTTATAAAAATCAGAAAACCCCCAATTGTTATTATAGGAAACCGAAACAACTTGACAACCTTAGTCCTCTTTGTGGGAACGATCCTTTCTTTCCCTTGCTTCATTATATATTTTGAGTAGTAAGAAAGTGTAATTATTTTTGACGCCTACGACAACGATCAGTCTCCTTCCTGCCAGATGGGAATTATTAACCGACCTTCCAATTTCCTTACAGATTTTCTCAATAATAGGGTCATCAAGATGCTCCAACTCAAGTTTATGGATTTGAACTGAGAAAACTTGGTGCGTAAATTTATAGTCAGCTGCGAGGGTATTTGAGTTATAAGCTTGCAGGACCAATAGATGGTCGACAATGTTCCATGGAGCTTTGCGTAAAATATCTTCTACATCTTCATTTTTAAAAAACTTGAATACAAAAAGATTTGTGCCCATAGTTTTCATCTCCATGTTGCTATATCTCTTCCATTTAATTGCAAAGTCATTCTTGATAGCCTCAATATCCAGTGCATCTTCCGCTATGATCTTACCAATGAGACTGCGAGACCATCTTGAAGCAGCTACATCAATTTTTTCAGCTGAGATAAGAGTTCTTCTAGTGATACCTCCCCCAATGGAAGCTTTGTGCATATTGTGGGTGATGGTGGCTAAGTGGTGTTGTGAGTTGGACGCCATGATGTAGAAGGGTTTGAAGGTTTGAGAAGAAACTGAATAACTACCGCAATATGGATTATTAATATTAGATTTTCTAGTATAGAAAAAGGAGGAATGGTTACCTAAGATAGAAATATTGTGAATCAGGTAATTGGCAGATTTGACTGCGAGAATATATGGCTTTAATTTAGAAGGAAAAAATTCAAAAAATTGAATTTCCTCCGGATGGACTAACATTTGATAACGCTCCAGATTGACTAGCATTTGATAACGCTCTAGATGGACTAGAATTTTCTAAAACGTCCTCGGCATGAACATATCTAGGAGGAGCTTTCTTATTCATGGAGAAGATGATTAAGTTTTTGATATTTGTAATTAGACAAGGAATAATAAGACGATCCTTATCATGGATGGAAGTATAGCTTAAAAAGCTACCAAATAACACCACTGCTATTAATAACAACCTTTTCTCAATGATACTCATTGTTGTTGGAAATGATTGTGTGAACACCATTGTTAGAGGAAACACCACTGTTTAAGGAGTTTGAGCACCACTGCTTCTAGACCACCACTGGTAATACTTGCTAAGAAACAAATGTAGCTACAAAAGCAGATGATTAGCTTTCCATGAAGGAGAAATAAACCAATAATGAAATCAGAAAAAACTCTAACAAAAATATAAAAACTACTGAAAGAATCTAAAGCCCTCTATTGAAAGAATCTAAAGCGCCATGGCCAACTTATTGCCAACAATAATGAAGTTGGAGATGCATACAAAGGTCACCAATTTTTTTTTAACAAAATGGAGAACTTTCAACTGTTGATAACAACTTTTTTCTACGGAAGAAGACTTGGATTCGACAGTATTTGGTTGATTCTAATTTGAGAAATTTGGTGCATCGCTTTTAGTGAAATTGTCTAGTAACACCAGATTTATTGGCTTTATTTCAACTTCAGTATGGTTAGAAGCACTCATCTTACCAAATTCTCAAAACGCTAACTTACCCCTACAAAACTTTTTTACCACTCCAATGTATGTATATATATATGTATGGATACACACACATTAAATTAGTTATAATTAAGAAAGGATTGGTTTGTCATTAGTAAAGATATATGGCTAAGGGGTGTCGAATTCTACTTCCAAATGATCATATTTTGTTCGAAAATTCTATACTGGCCCAAGAAATCCACCGTGAAATCTACCTATTGAAATATAAAAAGTGGCCCACTATAAATCCCTAGATGGTGGGTCCCAAGGATTTGTTCCACTCGGGACATTTCACGGTGATAAATCATGATGAATGTAGGATCGCTCTATTTTGTTTTGTTACCTACCCCATTAGCTTTGTTATCAATCAAATCAATCAATCAATCAATCAAACAAGATGATAATTGAATCCAAATACTGGATTCTCCTTCATTCTGACCCCACAAAAAAATGATGTGGACAGTTCTGACATGAATATTAGAAAATAGAGCTTTCTCATTGATTGTGACCCCACACAAGGAATAATTTTACACCACGCTTACATCTTCAACTTTTAACCCACTTCCTATCCTTTCATGAAAAATTAACCGCGTAAATCCACTAAACCTACTTCCTTCCCGTGAAGAGATAAAAAGTCCATGAAAAAAAAACCAACCCTTACCTCCTGTTTTATTTGGCATTTGTTGGAAAATTAGATAGAATTTTCGTATGAATAGAAAATCCCTTGGCTAGTGTATACTATAACTTTAGTTTCGGTACTAATCATCTGGTGTTCTAAGTGTGTGATACAGGTGGTCGCTAAAATGTATGTTAAGTTTATTCGTGGTATCCATATCGTTCTAGATACCGGTCGCGGATTAAAGTTCATTTAATGTGGTCATCTAATGGGTTTGACAAATTAACTTCAACTTGATTGGATTTCCTTAATTTGAATTTACATACAACAGGGCACTCAACATTATGTTTGAGTGGGTGGTTTCATTGAATATTCTATTTCCATATTACTTAGATTTGTCATTAGTGCTTGATGGAATAATTGGAGGCCTAGACTAGTTTTTACAACCCTTACAAGTTTTAGTCTTTCATCTCTTGTTATTTCTTGTTATTGGACGTCAGTACCACATCAATCTGCATACTTGGCAGACAGCATTCAAGGGTTTGTGGGGATGTTGTTTTGTTAGAGAAATATTTATGCCCTGTTTGATAACAGAACTAATTTCTTTTTGTAGTGTTAAATGCATTGAACTAAGGATTCCGGAGCATTGGGTTGAGGGTAAATTAATTATCAACCAGTCACATATTAAATTGGATTGATTTTAGCATGCAATGGGTACTCTGGTTTGTTTCTAGTACATGAAATACAGTGCTATTTTCATTTCGTAAGATATGCATGGTAGATCTTTTAACTTGAGAATTATTGTGGTTCCAAGTGGCTGAACACGATAACTGCCCATGTGAACGATAAGTTGATCTATATCATTCTCTCCGGTGATTCGTTTATCAACCATACCAGGTTGTTGGAAACCTTTATATTGTTGTTGCACTTAGTAATCTCATACCAGGTTGAGTACGCAGGACACAATTCTTATGACATTTAAGATTGTGCGGCCGAGATTAATTACTGGGATAATACAAGAGTCACACTAGTGCAGTTTCTTTAATTAAACCATGACTAGGACATTTTCTTTGTTTTGCTAAGTATTCTGTGTGCTTACAAAGTTACAAGAAAGGGATGGTTCATGGGTGGCTAATTCATGGAATTTTAGGGGTCATTGTTTAAATTAAGGCGTCGTTTTGGAAGCGAAAATGATGTATAATTTAACCCCCATTGAGATATTGTAAAGCCCACTTAGTTCTAGTGCTCGATGATCAGGATTATTAATCAGGAAACATTATCAGTCTTTGGTGATCGAAGTTGGTTGCTTTGGGATCTTTCATGGATTAAAGGAATTGCAATCACCTGTAATCTAAATCGGTTGTGTGGTGTTATACAATGACAACCATTTGGTTGAATTCAAATTGAATTTTGAAATTGCGAGTGCCATGCATACGCAATGATGCAGACTTTTCTGACTTATGGCTGATTAACTAGTTTCTCATGCCTAAGAGAAATGTTGCTAAGGGTCATCGTCTATGAAAGGGTGCATGACGGTTAGGTGTACATGGTTTTGATTGACGTTTCCATAATTTTGAAATTGGGAAACATCCACAGGTCAATAACACTTCGAAGGTTTAAGGTTGTAGCAAAGAATTATACTCTGAACCAAAAGTGTTGCAGATTTCCGTGCAACGAAAAATGTAATTTCGGTTTGCCTCTAAGACAGAGCCAAATGGGTGTGGTTGACTTTCAATCATCAGGTCTATATAGGCAAAGAGGCGCCTTTATGAATTCGTGATGTAAATCAAGTAAATGATTGTGAACTTTAGGAAAAGACATGAGTACCTATGTGTCTTTGAAACTTGGTTCTTCAAGTTTGACAGCGCAATATCCATTATGTGTGAGAGACACAGTGATGTTAGCATGTTGCAGTACTTCAAATTTGGTTCTACCGAGTCGGTGACTTGGATTAGGCGTCTGAACAATTCTGCAAATGGGACACTAAGAGTAGTAATCCCAGTTTATGGAATTAGGAAGGTAAGAGGGAAGTTATTATTATCCCTTCCCTAGGCAACTTGTTCGCAACCTGATTCGATGGATCTGCCATTGGTTGGTGTCATGGAAATGATACGCATTATATATTGACTTACGGAAAGTATAAAAGAAAATCGAATACGCTTGATATTTGTGAACGATGGAAAACTTTCACAGCATTAAGAAGTTCTAAATCCCATTTTGGCGTACACGAGGCATGAGACATTCATTATGGTATGGATTTTCTCAAAGTATGGGGGCGTTTTGGTTCTCCAATTTTGTTGTTTCCTTGACATGTGGGGTGTAGGGAACAAGATTTAAGTTTCATGACTATGTGAATTTAATCCAAGGTTTTTGATCACTTTGAGATACAAACTGTCAAGGATTTGAAGTTCATTTCAGTACGTCTTAATGGAGACTTTGAGATGAATCAGAGATTGGTAAGTCAGGAGATTTGGTATGCCAAGTTGACTGATGTCAGTTATGACTGGCTAAATCAACCAAAGATGCAAGTATGTCCCGTCATTGAGATGAATTGATCATAAGGGATGACCAGTTTCTATCTAATAAAAACTAATCATTTTGAATTAGTTTGAAAGGGGAAAATTTTGAATTAGCAAATCAGTATGTGTCTGTGGGGTTTGGTTTTAGGTTACATTCAAAATTTCAAATCAAATGAATATATTTAGTACTCCCTCCGTCCCTAATTAGATGAGCTACTTGTAGTTTGCACAAATTTTAAGGCAAGGAGGAAAGTGGAGTATATTTAAGTATTTTTTATAATTATACCCTTATGGGCAATAATTAGTAAAATTTAGAAACGATTTATCTATTAAACCATACCACGGTTTTTTATAAACTTTATATCGTTGAAAAGCATTTTAAAAGACCTACGCAACGAATATAAACATGACTATCAAATTATACATATTTCTTATAGAAAAAATAATCAATTAAAAGGGTAGTTTTAGAAATATCCCCTTGGTTAGTGAAATAGCTCATCTATTTGTGGACAAAACTAAAACCAAATAAAGCTCATCTAATTAGGGGACGGAGGAGTATTCTTTGGGATTTGTTCAAAGCAAATGAATGTTTAGTAGACCATAGAAAAGCTAATGATAAATAATGTTATAATTTGAGTTTAGATGCCGCTTAGAGCAACTGCAGTGGTGCGATCATATACCAAAGATCAAAGAGCAAAAAAATTTGAAAATTTGGGTTTAGTCCGTGTTGCAACGCAGTGGGAGAGACTAAAATTTGGTCAAAAGAGGAAAATTCATTTGAATCGGCGTAATAGGAAGTTACGCCCCATTGTCATCAGCGTAACTTTGAGGTTACGCCTGAAATTTTTTTTTTTTTTTTTTTTTTAATGGGGCGTAAGTTTGAGCCGCCCCATTCGAGCGCAACTTAAGTTGCGCCCCATTTTTTTTGTTTTTGTTTTTTAGTGTGAGGCGGTGTTTTCTGTTACGCCTGTTCGGGCGTAACGCACCAATTGCGCCCGACTAAAGACCAGACTAAAGACTAAATATGGTCTGGGTTTTGGTTATAGTCCTGGTCTTTGGTCTTTACTCCGTCTCCACTGCGTCTGTTTTTTACCAAAAAATTTGGTTATACTCCACGACTGTGGATGCTCTTAGATTATAATAATAAAACTTTAAAAAGAGATCAAATCAAATACATGCGTATGCAATTGGTAGTAACAGTTTGTTAACTAGGTTTCTTTTTAGATGACTTTTTGGCACGTTGGAAGATAACCTCCATAGTTGTACCCTCATATAATACCCCCATTCATAGACGACTGGCATCCGAAACTGTCACCTATTGGCAAATTCATATTAATTCACCCTTCATTGATAAAGCAAAGGGCTATGAGCACAAGTCTAGAGTTCTTTTTTGCGCCTACATCCGCTTTGGTATATTTTTGTGGGGAAAAAGAAGAGAAGAGAAGTGGTGTAAAAGTTAAGGTTTTTTCCTTCACGTTTTCTCCAACTCACAAAAACTATTTGCCGGTTTAGTCGGTTATTTCACCTTTTCTCACAGCTACTAGTAAAAATACACTCCCCAACTCCCAAGTACCAGTACTATCTCCCTGTAGACTGATAATGGCCTTAGGCTTAGGCCTACCTCGTTCACAAGAAGCCTAAGCTTTAAATTGGTGGAGGTCTACATATGTAGTCCACTAAGAGTTGGTTTCCGGTAGCAGGGCCGGGCCAATAGGGAAAGCAGGGAAAGCCCCACTTAGGCAACAAAATAGTTGTTCTGCTATTTGGGTTTTTGTTAAAAATAAAAATATTTAGGGGCTTATTCATAATTGTGTTGTATACCGGAAAGAATATTGAATAGTCAGTGCTAAAACGGAAATGTTTTCCATTCCATCAGATAATCATTATCATGGCCCGAATTACAAAAAAAAAAAAACAATCTAAGCTATTAGTATTTAGGAGTGAAGTTGCAAAGGTTTTCTAATTCTCATCTTTAATCTCTCATTCTTCTTTTGTATTCGCGAAAATGTGAGCTGCTTTTTTTTTTCTTAACATTTTTTATTTTTATCAAGAAAAATAACTAGAGAGGGTTAGGGTTTCCTAACTTAACGAGAATTATATGAGCTTCTCTGTAGAACTAAGTTTTGCATCAAATATTCAATACAAATTAAGGTTAGACAGAAAATCGTGAATGCGGCAACAATGAAGATTTGATTTCTCTTTAAATCCAATTATGTGTTAGCTCTGAGGATCGGGCGATAACCGAGTCAACTCACTATAAAAATCGTTTTTGAAAAATCCATGAAAACTTGATTTCTGACCTGTCTATTACATTGTTTTATGATTAATTGTCTCTTTTCAATCTTGGTTCAATAATGGTTGTCGAATCCATTTATTAAAATTTGCAAAATTCTTTTCTCAATTTTAGAACCCTAGAACCTCTTTTCCGAGTTTTTATTTTTCTTTTCTAATGAGTTTGTGATTTTTTAAGATCGCTGATCAATCATTATGTGGGGATACCAGTGGTGGAAAGCATGAAGAATGCAGTTGGGAAAACAACAATGATGTGGCCAGCAGTGGTGCTAACCATTTTCCTTGTGTTGATGGTTCAAATTAGTGGTTCAGAAGGTCTCCTTCATATATCGAAATATGATTTTTCATCAAATCAACCTCAAAAGTCAAGTAAGAATTCTCTTGTACAATTTGTGGATGCATTTCAACAAAATTATCAATGGGAATATCATCTTTCCAAAACCCAGGTTCAAAACAGTAACCCAAACCAGAAAATTAAAAAAAAATTGGCTCTGAGTTTTTGGTCAATTATTCTCCGAAATTCCAGTAATCTTCCCAAAGAAAATCAGTCAAATTCCTTGTTACCAAAATTTTCTATATTCCGAACAAATCATCTCAGATATTACGGAACTAATTTTGGTTATAAACTGATTCTAGTTTTAATGCCATATCCAATCCAATCTAGGGTTTCCCATAACCAAAAAATCTTTACTTGTTTATCATATATTTGCAAACCCTACCTCTATACCCAAGAGTATATTAACCAGAAAGTTCAGAAAATCACAGTTCACCTATCAACCTGCATCCCAGAGAAAACAATACTATCTACCAGCACAAATCATGTCTTCTTCTCAAGGGGATCGCATCAACCAATTATCCAGACAACTAAGGAATGCAAATATTAATTTAACTGCAAATAAAAGAAGAACAGTGGGTTCAACTCAATTGATCAACCAAGCTACAGATCAATGGGCTTATGGAATACTAGGAAAGCTGAAGGAGAAAACTAAGATGAAGATGAGAAACATAAGGGAAGAAATCAATACCTTATGGGGAGAATATCAGAATAAGGAGATTAGAATCATGGGCCATAACATATTGCTTAACAGACTAAATAATGAAGCTGAAAGAGATGAAATCATAGCAGATGGTCCTTGGCTAATTGATGGAGTGTTGTTTCATGTTTATAAGTATCACAACAACATTCCTCTGAAAGACTATGTGTTTGACAAGCAAATTTTTAGTATACAATTTAAATACTTGAGGCTGGAACACATGAATGTAGCTGTGATTGATGAAGCCATTAACTTTATGGGAAGAAAGATTTCAACAAATCCAAAGAACTGCAGACCTAGAGCAGGAACCATAGTCAAAACTAGAATTGAAGTGGAATTGAACAAACCCCTTCACAGAAGAGGATGGTGGAAGACTCTAACAAATGAAGATGTTTGGATCAGATATCACTGGGAAATGCAACCAAAGAACATCTGTCCAAAATGTTTTGTAATTGGTCATGAAGAAGAAAAATGTGAGTACACTTCTCATTTACTCTATTTAGATTCTTTGTCTACTGCTGAATATGAAGCTCTTCTCAAGGAGGATAGTGAAAACAATAAGGATAAATACCAAGGTAGTTCAACTACTTATATGGAAGAGGAACTAGCTGAAGATGGTAATTTAGAAGATTCCAGAAATGTCAAAAGAATGAGAAATTCCACTCTTAACTCTGAGCCTTCAATGAATCCTCACAACATTCATATTCAATCCCCTGCAACTGCCCAGAACCAAGTTACTACTAATTTGGACCAACAACACAATGCAATGATGGAATCGGATGAACCAACTGCAATGATTTCTGCACCCATGGATGATTGTGTCAGAGTCTCCTCTAAGGTATATACAAAACTCCTTGTTTTCTTTATTTTTTTCAAATATCTTAAATCTCTCATACAAACCATGAAACTACTTGCCTGGAATGTTCAAGAACTAGCAAAAAAGTTTACAAAAGACCACATTTTTGTTTTAATAAAAAAAAAAGACCCATACTTTTTGTTTTTAACTGAAACAAAAATAAACAAAAACAGAATGATTGAATTTGTTAAATCCTTGAACTATTGCAATCATGCTTGCATAGACAGAGTAGGTCTAGCTGGTGGCCTTATCTTAATTTGGAAAGATAGAATTAAGTGTGAAGTTCAGGAAGCCTCTAATAACATTATTCATGTTATAGCCAACCTTCATCCAGCCAAATCAGATGTTTTCATTTCCTTCATGTATGGATCCACTTATACTGATCTTAAAAAAACTCAATGGGAGACTATGAGTAGAATCAATGAATCTACCAGTCAGCCTTGGCTGGTCATAGGTGATCTCAATGTTCACCTTCATATATTAGATGCCTCCTCTCCAGTTTCACAGGATGATAAATTTGTCCAAGAACAAATAAATGATTGTGGCCTCATGGATCTAGGTTATATTGGCAGAGATTTTACTTGGTCTAGCAACAATGTAGGTACTGGTACTAGTAAATCTGGAATAGACATGGCCTTAGGGAATCAACAGTGGTGTAATAAATTCCCTAACGCAAAATTATATATATCATCTTGTCCAAGCAGACTCTGACCATTATCCTATTATGCTAAACACTGATAGTCTTAATCATAATTTGTGGAAACCTTTCAAATTTTATGTAATGTGGCTTAAGCATGCAGGCTTTAAAAATCAACTTGACATTTCCTGGAACTATGATATCTTAGGTTCACCTGCTCACCAATTAAATGAGAAACATAAAATTACTAGGAAAAGACTTTCCACTTGGAACAAAATAGAATTTGGTGATATAGACACTAATATCAACTCTCTGCAAGACCAATTACTTTCCATTCAGAATGAACCTATATCTAGAATACAAAATGATAAACTTATTGAGGTTAACAAAAAACTAGAATTCTGGTTTGAGATTAAAACTGATTTCTATAAACAAAAATCAGGAGATAGGTTTATCATTGAGGTTGATAATAATTCTAGATACTTTCATACTCTTACTAATAGAAGAATGCATAGGAAAAACATTGACTGCTTATATGATATGAATGGTAACTGGTATGACAAGAGGGATGATATGGCTAATATCCTCATTCATCATTTTAGCTCAGTAAGCAGTTCTAATCTTCAAATTATTCCTGATGATATATTTGATATTATTCAAACTATTATTATTGATGATTTGTCTGAGAATTTTACTAGAATTCCAAGTGCTGAGGATATTTTCTCTGTGATTAAAACTATGGACTGTTGGAGCTCTCCAGGGCCTGATGGCTTTCAAGCTGGCTTTTATAAAGCCAATTTGAGCATTGTTGGTAACACTGTTACTCAAGCTGTTCAAAATTTCTTTATAACTGGTAACATGCCTAGGGATTTTAACAAAACTTTTCTTACTTTGATTCCTAAAGTTGATGTTGCTAAATATCCAACTTATTTTAGACCCATAGGGTTGTGTAATACCATCTATAAAATAATCTCCAAGATTTTAGCTAATAGGATCAAACCTTTTCTTAAGAAAATAGTGTCACCCTACCAGTCAACTTTTGTCCCTGGGAGAGCTATTCAGGACAACATAATAATAGCCCATGAAATGATTCACACCATGAAACACAAAGAAGGATCTAGTGGCACTATGGCCCTGAAATTAGACCTTTCCAAGGCTTTTGATAGACTTGAATGGCCATTTCTGTTAGGTATGCTGAAAAGAATAGGTTTCCCTGAAAAGTTTCGTAAATACATTGAGGAATGTATTTCTACTACCAACATCTCCATTTTACTTAATGACTCTCCCACTGCTGAGTACAGTCCTACCAGAAGATTAAGACAAGGGGATCCATTATCCCCTTATCCTTTTATTATTTCCATGGACTACTTATCCAGATTGCTTGTGAGTGCTTCTTCTAACCAGATCATTGCTGGAGTCAAGGCTGCTAGGAATGCACATGCAATCACCCATCTTCTATTTGCAGATGATATTCTCATCTTTACTAAGGCAAATATGCACAATGTTGCAGGTATTCTTGATACTCTCAACTTTTTTGGTAAGCACTCTGGTCAAATGCTCAATTTCAATAAATCTAGTGTTTATTTTAGTCATAATATCAGTCCAACTGCTAGAACAGACCTTTGTAATGCTCTTAGCATGATTGAAATGAAAGACACAGATAAATACTTAGGAGTTACTTTAGTGATGGGTAGAGACAAATCTAAAGCCTTGAAACCAATTTTGCAGAGTTTTAATTCTAGATAAATTCCTTGGAAAGGTAAAAGTATGAACTATGTTGTTAGATCAACCATGGTTAAGCATGTTCTTAATGCTCTACCTACTTACCAGATGGGGGTTTTTAGAATCCCTAAGAACATCATTAGTCAACTTGATTCCATCCAAAGGAAATTTTGGTGGGGGAAAGAAGGTAATTCTAAGTGCATCTACTTTATAGGTGGGGATAAACTTCAAGTTCCTAAAGCTCTAGGAGGACTAGGTTTTAGAAACTTAGAAAATTTTCACATTGCCCTTCTCACCAAAGTAGCTTGGGAAGCTTGCAATGATGATAACTCTCTCTGCTATAAAATCCTTAAGGCTAAATATTCTAAGAATGACAATTTCCTTCATTTAGATAAGCTTGAGGATGATTGTTCGTGGTTATGGAGAAGCATCTACTCAGGTCTGGAAATTGTGAAAAACAACACAATGTGGTTAGTTAGAAGTGGTACTAAAGTTAACATATGGATAGACTGTTGGGTTATAGGTTTGAATAACCCACCTGTCCCTGTTTTAGGTTCATCTAGCTATGATGATTATACACTGGTTTGTGATTTGTTCTTAGCAGGTACTAGGCAATGGAACATTGATATTATTAATGCTCTTTTTTCCCCTGACTGTGCTTCTCTAATTTTGAACATGAGAATTCCTAATACAGGTGAAGATTTGATGATATGGAAACCTGACAGAAAAGGAAACTTTTCTATTAAAAGCGCCTATAACACTATATGCATAAATGAAGTTAATTCAATTGTTGCTAATAGTAATACTCCTAAAGGTGTATGGAAAAACTTGTGGAATTTTAAAAATGCCACATAGAGTGCATATTTTTGCCTGGAAATGCCTTAAGAAAATAGTTCCAGTTAGAACTATCATGTAACATCCCCACTTCGAATTCTAGGTCGGCCGCCCTAAAATCCCAAGTGTGGCATACTCATGGACCATTTTACACACTTAAACCGTCATACCAACAAATGGAGATCGGGCTATTGTATGGAGCACATTCACATTTATCCATAAATAAATAAATTTATTTAAATAACGAAGTTGATAAGGAAAATTATAAATTAAAATGAATCTAAAAAAAATATCCTCGACTCGCAGGTCGGTCTCCCAAATAAATGCGAAGAATATGTTTAAAATAAACAAAGTTTGTTCCTTGGAAGAAATCAATAAAACATTTTAGCTAGTTAAGCACCTTGAAAATACGTGAAGTAGCTTTTACGAACAAAAATTTGCAATCAACGAGCTAGGTTGCTCCAAGGTCACGGTCTCCTGAAAAAAATAGTAGGTTGGGTCAGACCCAACTGATAGTAGGCTTTCGCACGCTTATAATATCGATAGATTATTCCAAAAGGTTAATACATGTTCGAAAGAGTAAGACTCGAAGAGAGAAGAAAAATAACCAGTTTAAATAAATCTTTGTGACAACGGTTAAAATGGTTTAGTGAAAACAGTACTTTCATATTTGTAAAACTGGAGATTATGCAAAATGAAAATAGAGCAAGTTCCCGAAACCACCCATATGAACTAACAGAATCTAGAACGTCACATCCCACTCTCCTATTAGCGCACACACAGTCATATACTAGTTTAAACACCTTTAGCCAACTACAATACCTACAATACTCAACATCCACCGTTTTACCGGTCCACTTAATTAACTAACCGTGCGTTAGATGAATAAGTGTTCGCATCGACTTCCCTATTCCAATAACACCATGGAATATTATGCGACCCCGAGGTCATCGCAAATTTAACACACGGGAGTCGAGCCAACCACGGCATCGAACTACACATTGTTATTCACATTCACAAAGCATTGGCATAACCATTAGACGACAACAAGACCAACTTACCCATGTGATCCGGTCAGTGCTACAGACACACAATTTATCCCCTCGGTTCCTCAAACACCAGAACCAATACTTAACAGTAACAAGTCCATGGTACCAATCTCTATTAGCTAGAACGGTAAGGATGACTTCCTAATTATTACTTTCTATCCTGTATGCAACACTCCGACCACGAGAAAAGAATTCAAATGATAATTTAAACACCACTAGGCTTAATACTAATAGGTGTACCTACCACGGAAGTTAGATGACCCCATAATACCATGTACACTGTAGGCATCCCTTAATCCCAAAACAATATGGAGAAAGTTTTAAAGCAATACGAAGAATAAGATGTGAACCCAAGTCTTATCCGCTTCATTGGTTACTAAAAACAAATTAAACAGAAGCTCCAAAACAATGAATACGTTAACTCTATTAGCTTAATCTATAAACGTTATAAGGGATAGAAAACCTACCTGATCCGGCGACAAAAAGAAACGATCTCTATTAAACTTGGCTATTAGATCATACTCCCTTCTTCTTCTTATCTTTTCTTTCGGCCGCACGGAGAAACTTTAGATGGATGTTTTCATTAAAAGTTTTAGATAGGGAAAAAGAAACTCCAAACCCTAAGTGCATCTTACTATATATAAATCCTTCCCAGTAAAGCATATAAGTTTCCAAATTTAGTTTTGAGTTTTGATACTACGTATATTACGCTCCCACTAATTGAGAGATGGGATGTGCATGGCCCATTTCTAAAGATGCTCATTGTTCAAACCTATTTAGGAAGAAGGGGTTTTACAATCTCCCCTCCTAGAAGAAAAGGATTACGTCCTCGTAATCGATCTACATTTATCAATCTAAAATACACATAGTGGTTTACTGTGGTCCAGTTAGTTAGCTAACCGTGCGTCAGCATACTAAATGTTCGCATCGACAATTCCCAAAGTATATAACCAGCTAAGCAATATAAACGCAACCCCTCGGTCATTGCATTTTTCCCATGCAAAGCAAAACACCTGCGACCCCTAGGTCATCGCACTAATTACTTAGGGAAATTCGAGCCAACCACGCAAATCACAACACAATCAACACTCATCATCAAAACGAAAATAAGCAAACATAAAATTTTTTCAGTCGAGAAAAGAAAATACCTCCATTTGGAAAACATGTTCACCACCACCACAGGGTAACATAGCATTCATTCGGGGTTGATCTCGCCCTAGTGGTACTTCACGACCTTTGCCATTATTCACAATTCCGGGCTTGTTTTTATTTGGGCAGTCTGGAGATTTATGTCCATGTTCTCCGCATTTGTAACACTGTCCTCTAAAAACATAAGGTTTCTCTTCTTCCATGATTCTTAGTGGTTGAGGTGCATGAGTTGCTACACCATGGTTAGTGGTCTGCTCATCTGCTCGTGGCTTCTTCCAACTATTCCTACCACCTTCATTAGGTCTCTCATTTCTCTTAGGTTCTACTTTCTTTTTCTTAGCCTCTTGGATTTTTAAGCAATGTGCCCTAGCACAATTCGCGAACTTGGCATAAGTATCAAAACTGGGATTCCCAATGATGTGTCGAGCAATCCCATTATGCAATCCATTCAAAAACCTTTCGATCTTGTCTGCTTCAGTAGGAATAAGATGAGCAGCAAATAGTGACAAGCGGTCAAACTCACACTCATATTCAACCACTATTTGATCTTGCTTTTGCTCCAGCTCTTCAAACTGCCTAATCATAGCTTGGAGCTCGGTCGGAGGAAAAAAGTGTGCAAGGAACATATCTTTAAATCTAGTCCAAGTAACCTCCATGGCATCAACCGTCCTGCCCATTGACTCCCACCATGTTGCGGCATTGCCCTCCAATAAGAAAGCGGCCATCCTCTGTTTATAAGACCCCGAACAATCAAACTGAGCTAGTATCTATCCACTTTTGTGCACCACTGATGTGCTTCAGTCGCACCTCCCTTTCCTGTGAACGAAGGGGGTTTCATCTTTAGAAAATCTTGGTAATACTGAACCCAAGTCTTCGTGTTTCTCTCTACAATTGCAGGTCCATTCATTTCTGGAGGTGCCACATTTTTTGTACCTTCACGTGGACCAAGCCTCTGATCTAATGCCGCTGTGATCGCAATATTCAACATTGTCTGAAGGTTCTCTAACGTTAAGGCATTAGTCCCACCCTGTCTTTCTTCGGTATGAAAAGATCGAGAGCCACCTGTGGACCTAGTCCTACGGGATCGAGAGCTACTTGTGTACCTAGTCCGACGAGAACGAGAGCTACCTCGTCGACCTAGTCTCATCTCCCTACGAGATCTACTACCAACATTGCCTGAGTTACTTTCTGCCACAGAGTCCTCAACAAAATCCTCACTCCTTAGGCCACGACCTCGACCACGACCTCTACCACGACCACGGCCTTCAGTATTACGTCTCATGACCATCCATCCTCTAAGAATGGAAATAAAAACAGGAAACTATCAACACATATTCACACAAAGAAAACAATCAAAGTGCTCCTAAAACTCGTGCCTAACGTGATCAAACAATTACACTCGCTCCCAAGGATTTATGTTACCAGGGCTCTGATACCACTTTGTAACATCCCCACTTCGAATTCTAGGTCGGCCGCCCTAAAATCCCAAGTGTGGCATACTCATGGACCATTTTACACACTTAAACCGTCATACCAACAAATGGAGATCGGGCTATTGTATGGAGCACATTCACATTTATCCATAAATAAATAAATTTATTTAAATAACGAAGTTGATAAGGAAAATTATAAATTAAAATGAATCTAAAAAAAATATCCTCGACTCGCAGGTCGGTCTCCCAAATAAATGCGAAGAATTTATTTAAAATAAACAAAGTTTGTTCCTTGGAAGAAATCAATAAAACATTTTATCTAGTTAAGCACCTTGAAAATACTGACGAAGTAGCTTTTATGAACAAAAATTTGCAATCTACGAGCTAGGTTGCTCCAAGGTCACGGTCTCCTGAAAAAAATAGTAGGTTGGGTCAGACCCAACTGATAGTAGGCTTTCGCACGCTTATAATATCGATAGATTATTCCAAAAGGTTAATACATGTTCTAAAGAGTAAGACTAGAAGAGAGAAGAAAAAATAACCAGTTTAAATAAATCTTTGTGACAACGGTTAAAATGGTTTAGTGAAAACAGTACTTTCATATTTGTAAAACTGGAGATTATGCAAAATGAAAATAGAGCAAGTTCCCGAAACCACCCATATGAACTAACAGAATCTAGAACGTCACATCCCACTCCCCTATTAGCGCACACACAGTCATATACTAGTTTAAACACCTTTAGCCAACTACAATACCTACAATACTCAACATCCGCCGTTTACAGGGTCCACTTAATTAACTAACCGTGCGTTAGATAAATAAGTGTTCGCATCGACTTCCCTATTCCAATAACACCATGGAATATTATGCGACCCCGAGGTCATCGCAAATTTAACACACGGGAGTCGAGCCAACCACGGCATCGAACTACACATTGTTATTCACATTCACAAAGCATTGTCATAACCATTAGACGACAACAAGACCAACTTACCCATGTGATCCGGTCGATTACTCAGACACACAATCTATCCCCTCGGTTCCTCAAACACCAGAACCAATACTTAACAGTAACAAGTCCATGGTACCAATCTCTATTAGCTAGAACGGTAAGGATGACTTCCTAATTATTACTTTCTATCCTGTATGCAACACTCCGACCACGAGAAAAGAATTCAAATGATAATTTAAACACCACTAGGCTTAATACTAATAGGTGTACCTACCACGGAAGTTAGATGACCCCATAATACCATGTACACTGTAGGCATCCCTTAATCCCAAAACAATACGGAGAAAGTTTTAAAGCAATACGAAGAATAAGATGTGAACCCAAGTCTTATCCGCTTCATTGGTTACTAAAAACAAATTAAAAGAAGCTCCAAAACAATGAATACGTTAACTCTATTAGCTTAATCTATAAACGTTATAAGGGATAGAAAACCTACCTGATCCGGCGACAAAAAGAAACGATCTCTATTAAACTTGGCTATTAGATCATACTCCCTTTTTCTTCTTATCTTTTCTTTCGGCCGCACGGAGAAACTTTAGATGGATGTTTTCATTAAAAGTTTTAGAGAGGGAAAAAGAAACTCCAAACCCTAAGTGCATCTTACTATATATAAATCCTTCCCAGTAAAGCATATAAGTTTCCAAATTTAGTTTTGAGTTTTGATACTACATATATTACGCTCCCACTAATTGAGAGATGGGATGTGCATGGCCCATTTCTAAAGATGCTCATTGTTCAAACCTATTTAGGAAGAAGGGGTTTTACATATCATCTCTAAATACAAATCAGGTATTCAAACTCAATGTTGTTTCCGCAAGTCTAATGCAGAAACAACAAACCATCTGTTTATGGATTGCAGCTTTGTTAAATCTATTTGGTTTGCTATGAATATTAACATTGATGCTATCAAGAGTTAATTTGGTGATTTTGAAAACTGGGTTATAAGTTGGTTTTATTCTTCAGATTCTAACATTCCCGCTTTGTGTTTGAGTGAAAGAACTTTAATCTGCAGGTTCATGTGTGTTATCTGGCAGACTTGGAAAGAAAGATGCTCAGTCATATTCCAGAATAAGAATCCTAATTTGCAGATTATTATTGCTAGAATCCATCATCTATATACACAATATTCTTATCTGCTAAATACTCATAATAATACTGTTAACAATATAATGCAAACCAAGATTTGGCTCCATCTAAGGAGTTTGTGAAAGTTAATCTAGATGATTCTTATCTATCTCAGACAAAAAAATGAAGCATATGACTGATCCTTCGTGATTGTGCAGGGAACTGTCTAGGAGTGAAAGGAATATGTTGCAGTGAAGAAGTGGAAGAAGATTACGAGGCTGAGTACTTTGAGTGCAAGGCATTGGAGGTAGCTGTTGAATGGATGGAGGATCTTCAAGCAACAAAAGTAATATTGGAATTGGACTGTGATTCAGTGGCAAATTCCATAGCGGGAAATGAGTTACAGGTTCATTGGTTCAATCAGAACAAAATTTAATTTATCAAACTTAAGTTTAATAGTAGTAGATTTTGGTTTTGCAAATCCATTCCTAGACTATGTAATAATGCAGTTCATAGCATAGCTAAAGAAGCTAGAGAACAATTTGTTTCTTTTCATTTAACATAGAATTTTCCACATATTACATCTCTACTGTTGTAGAGGAAGACAAATGTAAAATTTTCATTTAATAAATAAATTCTTTTAGTATAAAAAAAAATGAAGTTTTAATATAACTAACTCAATGGAGAGCTGCCGTTAGAAATCATCACAACAAACATATTTTCTACGTTACCAATGGACTTACGCTTGGACTGCAGAGAATCACATTGCATTCTCAATCCGTAACACATCAATAACCATCATATCTGTCGGTCGCCCTTCAATCCCAGGAGCAAATCCTAGCCGTCTGAGGTTACCAAACGACCTTTGGCCCAAGCCCTAGCTTGTTCACGAACCTAGCTTGGTCATGACAAACCTTGGACCCACATGCCAAGCCAAACCGCACCTAGCCATGCTAGCCGCCCCATATGCCAACCACCCAAAACTGATTCGAAAATGATATATGGCACCCAGATTCGGTGCACCCAGTACACCCAACATTAGGTGGCACTAAAAGGATCGCAAATATTCATTTTCATAAAATTCACCATTATTAGGTTATTGTTCTTTTGTTTCATTGCCATTTCATACAAAGATCTAAAACTAATCAATCTATTCATTTTCATCTGTAGAATAGTTAATTTAATCAGCAACAGGTAAATTAATATTTTCGAAGAAACCTAATTACATCATAATCTCCAAACTAGCAAATCTTATTATCTATCAATCACGTAGTAAAGTGCATTTGGATCTTCATATGTATAATCATGATTGAACCCGTAATTCCTTGCTAATACTCCCTCCGTTCTTTTTTAATAGGCTGGTTTTGTTTTTTGAGAAAATTAAGGAAATTAAGAGAACTAATCATTAAAAGTGGTTCTCATGACACTTGTCAATAAAATAAGTGAAGTGAAATGGTCCCCATAACACTTGTCATCAAAAGAAGTTAAGTGAAATGGTCCCCATGACACTTGTCATCAAAATAAGTTAAGAGAAAAGTGGTCCCACAAAATAAAAGTAACATTTGACTTTCCCAATTAGGAAACCAACCTATTTTTTTGAAAAATTTATTTATAGAAACCAGCCTATTAAAAAAGAACGGAGGGAGTATTTGTTTATTCATTTTTACCATTCAACCAAGCATCATAGAATCTAATCGGATTTGCAATCAAACTCAAAGACAAAAAGAATATGAAACCTCAAATAATCCGTCTCTTATATTGAAAAAAAAAATGCGATTTTGCAAGGTGTTGATTTCTTCATCAAGACGATTACCTAAACCATGATATAACCGATCAAAAAAAATAAAAATATAAGAAGACTAGCGATTCAACTTTCTTTACAAAACCCTCACAATCCCCGGATAAATAAAGAGTCTTCCATTGCATTTCATTGAATTTGATAGGATTGATCTTTTATTATAAATCAAATGTGATTATATGTTGATGTTTCCGTGATGTAATTCTCATGCCACAATGATTCATTCTCCAGTTTATTTGATTTTCGTTTTGGTTATTTATTGAGTTTGGTAAATATGAAAAGGAATAGACGAGTATGGAAAGGGATGACGAGTTGGCTTCCGATGTGGATGACACCTAATGTTGGGTGCACTCGGTGCACCAAATCTGGGTGCCACATATCATTTTCGAAACCGATTCCCTCTCTTGTGCAGCTAATATTAGAACTTTCCCGAATCCACAATTCACAAATCTTATAAAAGGAAGATGATAAAAGAGAATTTCCTCGGTTCAAGCAATTCCGGCAGTAAATGATCTGAAAAGAGATTGGAACTGGGAGAAATCGGTTCAAGCTAGGTTGCCTTAACCTAAGCTATTTTAAGTGTTGGGCTTCTTAGTCTTAGCTCTGTCCGATAAGTAAGGAATTTAGAAGAAAAATAATAATAATGAAAATACGCATTAGTCTGCCGACCAAAACAACTACTTCCTCCATTACTTTTTAATAGGCCAGTTTCTATAAATAAATATTTCAAAAAAAATAGGCTGGTTTCCTAATTGGGAAAGTCAAATGTTACTTTAATTTTCTGGGACCACTTTTCTTTTAACTTCTTTTGATGACAAGTGTTATGTGGACCATTTCAATTACTTGTTTGGCTGACAAGTGTCATGGGGACAATCTCACTTCACTTCTTTTATTGACAAGTGTCTAGATGACCACTTTCAATGATTAGTTCTCTTAATTTCCTTAATTTTCTCAAAAAACAAAACTGACCTATTAAAAAGTAACGGAGGGAGTACCATTTTGGTTCCTTTCGCTAACATGTGACATATGTCTACGGTATTTATACGTTTTTCAAGCAATTTTTTCTATTTAAAAAACGACAATGCTATTCCCCACTCTTATTACAGCTCTACTTAACACTCGAGCTGAGGTGTCATATCTAGCGTGTATAGGGGACAGAAACTTTAACACGCTAAGGCCTCTTCCTATGCACATGCCAAAAAAATGGTGTTTGGCATGCCAGGTGGCATGCCAAACCATTTGCGCCACTATGGGGAAACCGCTGAGTGATCGAATCCCTAGCGAGCGATATTGACAATATCGACAACGATAAAGACTTTATCATTCGGCGATATTCACTCTAGCTGATAACGGCTATTTCTTCATCGCTATAAATAGGTAACTTTCAAACTCAACACTTACCCCAAATTTTTTACACAAAAAATTTCTCTTCTTCTCAATCTATTATTCTCTTTTCTCAATCTAATTTATTTCTTCTATTTGATCCAAATGGAACAATTAACCCAACTTGATTCGGCAACACAACTTGATTTTTCTGGAGTAGTACTTGAAGGTGCCGTTGAGAAGATATGTGATAGATTCAAAGAAATAAGTAAGAAGCAAAGAAGTCTCCAAGTTTTGGATATCAACCAAGTCAAAACCGCAACTAAGAGAAGGCCAAGAAAGGTTAAAGGCAAGGAAAATCAAGGCAAAACAAATTTGAAGCCAAAGAAGAAGATAAACAAAGGAGACTCCGTTCATGAGCGCATTGATTAGAAGTTTAGTGAAATGAAGAAGATGAACAAGATGAAGAACATTGTTCCAAAAAAAATTTTTAGAGTCTTTCCAATTATTGTCTAGTTTTATATCTTGTAAAATGACTATTTTAATTATATTGAAGTTTTTAATTTTGTGAAGTTTAATGAATTTGAAAATTTGACGAATATTGTTGAAAATTAATATTAATTATATTCTTAAACATTAAAAGTATTAAAAATATTTAATCTTAAACAAATATTAAAAATATTAATACTTTAAAAATTTTAAACAAATATTAAAACTTTAAAAGTGGACAATTGAGAAATTACAACACAAATGTTGGACAATATTGGGGCGAATATCTTAAAACCTCGAAACAACTTTCAAAATGGAATTTTTGCCCGTAGATGCGACGATATTCCACACGATACCTTTCCTGAAATTCATCTTCTGCAGTTTTGAATTTTAGGTTTCGCCTCACTTGACATCTCCTCACTTGACATCTCCTAAATTCTAGAGAGATTGAGAAATTCTTAAGAGATTAAGAAATTCTGGTGTGAGTTGAAATGAGATTAAAATTAGGTATTTATAGAGGGGGGAAATATTAGCCTTTGGATGAAGATCTGATGAGCGATTATCATAGTATCGAGCGATAGCTTGACTGCCGTTGTCGAGTGAATGACCATCGAACGATAGTTTGACCATCGAGCTGACGAAGACTCTATCGCCGCTGAAATCGTGTCGTGTATGCCTATATGCCGGGAAAAACATATTGGCATATGAGTTTGGCAGTTTGGCATACCCATAATGGGTGCATATATGCCAAATACCATGTTTTGGCATGTGCATAGGAAGAGGCCTAAAGAAAAAGAAAAAAAACAAAGAGAGAGAGAAAAGTCGCTTCACGTGATTCCTCTTTTTCTCTTTCTACCTATATTTGTTACTTCATCTCTCTACTTCGGTTCTTCCACACTTCCCCTTCCTCAATTTTTTTTTCTTTGCTAGTTCCTCCATAAGACACCTCCAAGACAACATTCGAAGTTCAAACCCTTGATATTGTGTATCGATTTGTATTTCTTTGTTAGTCTCTCTAACAATGGAAAAACAACAATTTGGTTTCAACATCAAGAACCTCTAGAATCAAAGCACTCGCCTTTTCCCTGTTTCATTAATGTACTAACAATGACAATTAATTGAGTAAAAAAGCTCTAACCTAATCATTGAATCAAGATAATCATGAAAAATTACAGCACATAGATACTTTGTCCGATTCAAAAATAAATTATTAGATCTAGTCTCCAATTTTGGAATCAAAGAATAGGAGTTTTGTAAATACATGCCTAAAATAAATATGTTGAGTTTTAATTTGATCCGATGATCATAATAGTGCTGGTGTGAATGGATTTGTTAAGAAGTATATATGTTGAGTTTTCTTTGTAACGTTGGCATCTCTTTTATCTTCTTCCCGTTAGCATCGTATCTTGTAGCTGCGATGGGAGAAACTTAATTTATCGAATTTTTGATCAAACAGGATAAAGTTAACATCATGGGTTTTTCCTATTAACTAATAATCGCAGTAGCAAGACCTTTTTAACATAATTAAGAACTTCTAATCAACATCATCATGGATTGCAGTTTAAAAGGCCACAAAATTCCTTGTCGTTTGATTCATGAAAAGCTATTGCAAACAAATTCCAACTTTCATTTATTTTTTTTGCTTAATTTTTCTGTTCAAGAGATCAGTTGCCTTGTTTTAATTTTAATAAAATGGACTTAAAGTTCTTCTGATGTTTTTAGTGAACATTTGATTTTATCTGAACATAACTTAATTCAAAAGCGAGAAGAGAGAAGGAGAGAGGTAGCCGAAACATTTAGAAAAGGAGTCACGTGACGTGAACCTTGTTACTGATAAAGAAAAGAATTCTCACTTTGATAGGTGTAGAATACACACCTAATTTACTATCTAGTAGTTTATGCTTTCTTTGCTATTTTTCTTGTAAATTATGTATTTTACGCTTGTTTTGAGTTTTGTAGCTACTTTGGAGTCACACGGAGGAAAAGAAGAAGAAATCACCCAATTTGAGCAAAAAGGGCAAAATTGTCATTTCATGGGCGAACACTATGTGGAGCTGAGCCAAGGTTAAGGGGCAACTCTCCTTTGGAGGAGTAATAAACATATACTAGCTGAGGTTAAGGGACAGCCAGTTTAGTTATCCCTTATCGAGGTGACCGGGTGTTGGATAACAAACCAATTTATAACCCTAAAACCTAAATTCAGATTCATCTTCTCAATCATTTTTTTCACCTGAGAGAGAAGAGTTAATGGCTGCCGTTGTCAAGGATCGAGAACCATTATTTCCGAGAAATTCATCGAGACGGGAAATGGGTTTCGATCTGATTGTTGTAGCCAACATTTGGTGCGATTCAGGGTTTGAAGAAAGAGGTCATTGCAGATCGAGAGAGGAGAATCGAATCAAGAGAGCTAATAGAGAAGAAATCGAACCGAGAGGGTTTGATGTCGCGTCCCCGAGAAATAGAGAAAAAAGGAATTGAAGCTGTTGCCGTCGATTGTGAGCTGATGTATGAGCAAATGGGTTTTTGAAGCTGAATTGAGGCAGAGAAGATGATAATAAAGATTGGGTTCGGAGATGATGGCGTTCTCAGATGGTGTTGTTAAAGGCGGCTGCTGTTGAACCCGAGAGATGAGAACCGACTGAGAGCTGTCGTTGTGTGGAGATCTTGAATCGAGAACAGATCGGGGAATATGACTTGAAGAGATAGTGGTAGTCTCTGATGTGAAGCTCAGGGAGATGGGGTTTTTGAATCGAGAAGGAACTGAGTCTGTTTATTGGGTTCGATTAATAGGTTTGTTGGTTGAGCGAGATCAATTCGAGTCTGTGGTGAGATCGATAGAGAAGATGTTGCCGATTCAATTGAGCTGAGTCGATTGAGCTAAGAAGTAACAAAAGAATTGGAACCAGGATTGAGACGAAGAACACTGAAAAAGGGAAGAATTTGATGTTGTTGAATGAAGAGAAGCAGAATGGGTGTCGTCAGAGAGAAGAACAGAGAAGAATAGAGATGGGTTTTGGCAGCTGGGTTGAATCTGTGAAGGTGGTGGTGCTGAGCTGATGGTGGCCGATCCTGGTGTTGATATTGGCTGTTGTTATGAAGTGAAGCTCAGTTGAATGTGAATGAATTCGATTAGATGTATGCTTAGGTGTGTTACAGGGAATGAAGCTAAAGAACGGCCTGAATGTGGCCTGGAATGTCCTATAAACGAACGGAACTCGGCCAAATAATCCTTCTGGCGAGTCGACTCGGAGCCGATCCGGACGAGTTCGATGACCGATCCGGACGAGTTCGATGACCGATCCATTACTAGACTCATCCGAGTAAGACTCAAGAAGACCAACCAGGCGGTGACTCGTCCCGATTCAGGTGACTCAAATGAGTCGACTCTCATCTGCCTTGACCCGCTGACTAACAGTTGACTGACGGTTTGACGTTTGACCGTTAGTCCTAACGGTGGACTGACGGAATATTCCGTCGAATATTCCACTGACGGAGAAATTTTCAGGTGGCCGGCGGTGAGGTTTTCCGGTCAAATTCCGGCCATAATACCAGTTTTCCGGCGAGCCAAAAATTCCAGAATTTTCTATGGACTTCTCTCATGGGTGTGAAGACTTGGACTAGGAATTGGATGGAGAATTGGACTCAAATTTGGAAAGAGAAGGTGGAAGAGTTGAGAAAAGCTTGGATTTGGAAATTGAATTGCAAAAGGAAAAGGATTCTACTCCTTAGAAGATTTGGAGAATATTGAAGCCTATAAATAGAGAAGTTTTCTACATCTTTTACACACCTCTCTACACACACAACACTTGTGTTTTTGCTTGCTTTTCTAAGATTCTTCTTTTTAGTTATTTGTGTGAACTCTTGAAAATTCTCCTTTTAATTATTATTTGTGTGAATTTCAAAAACATGAGTAGCTAATTTTATTATTGATTGAGGATGAATTCCTAGTTCTTAATATATGATTTGAGTTTTTGTTTCAATTCTCTCTTGAAGTTTTTCACATAATTATCGCTTATTTTTACTAATAGGAATGTTTAGTCATTCATGATTGATTGATAGATTGTTTAGAGTGCACGCTAAATTGATTTGTTAATTTGATCTAAAGCTAGTGAAAGTTAGGGGATAAGTAATAGTTTCTTGACTCTTTACATAAGTAGCAAACACGAGACCTTGCGGAGGGATTCCGTGGAGCAATTGTGTGTGAAAACAACGTTAGCAAGTAGACCTTGATCTAAGAGTCTAACTACTGATATTGACCTAATAAGTTCATAAATCTTAATGCGTTTATTTTAAATTACATCTAGAGTGATCTACTACTAGGTGGTTTGGTAAATAGAATCCGGTAGTCGAGAACTTCCGTATCCGGTGATACAAGGATTTAGGGTTTAGCACCGATCTAGCTGCTTTACCTACGGTTGGTGATAATTTGTGACTAATAACAAGTAGAAAAGAACATAACTTGATTCATTGTTTCGAACGAAGAAGGATTCCTTGATCTTGTCTCTCTTATTGCTTTCATCTTTCAACTTTCGATTTTAATTGCTTTGTTTATTTTCTTTTGTTTTTTACACCCCCCTTTCGTGACAATTTTTACAACTAAGATCTCTTGCTCCTCGTGGGAACGAACTTGACTTCCATTATATTATTTTTAATTGAGTGGAAATATTGAATTAATCTGATTGCACCTACGACACGCATCAAATTTTGGCGCCGTTGCCGGGGAGCAATGGGCGATTTTTAGTTGTTTTTATTTTTATTTTTGCTTTATTCTTGCTTTGTTAGATTCTTTACCGTATCTAACTTAGTTTTTGAGAATCTTGTTTCATGTGTTATACCTTTGGTGAATGCTTAAAGAGGGCGGACTTGAGTCCAATACGTCTTCGATCCGGCACTCAACTAAAGGATTTCATTCGTGCGATTAACACTCCACTTCCTCCGTCTTCATCAAGTGATTTCACAGATTCGGACAAAGAGGAAGAAACAATGGCTGATCGTACACTAAAGGACCTAGCTTCTCACAAGCTTGATACACAACAATGGTGTATCCAAACTAACTCAACCTTCGAGATCAAGCCGGGGTTGATTAGAGAGTTACCAAAGTTCCATGGCATGGTGAATGAGGACCCAAACAAACATCTTATGGACTTTTATGCCATAGTTATGGCTATGCTTCCACCGGAAACTAATGCGGATGGAGCAATGTTGAAAGCTTTCCGTTTTCTTTGGCGGGCAATGCTAAGGAATGGTTATATTATTTGCCTTAGGAAGTATCACAACATGGAATGGGATGAAGAAACTTTTCCTCGAGAGATATTTTCCCGCATCCAAAGCTACTCAAATTCGCAAGGAGATTTGTGGATTGAAACAACAAGTGGGAGAATCATTGTATGAATGTTGGGAGCGTTACAAGAGGTTGGTGGCAAGCTGTCCACACCATCAATTTAGTGATGTTATGATACTCCAATACTTCTATGAAGCTCTTCACCCAAGTGATAGGTCTCTTCTTGACGCCGCGGGTGGTGGTGCATTAATGAACAAGACGGTGGCCCAAGCTACCGAGTTGATTGAAAGTATGGCGGCAAACTCGCAACAATTCTACACAAGGGATGAACCAATGGTTAGGCGAGTGCATGAAGTTAGTGATTCGTCATCACATCTTGATCAAAGGATGAGTAACATGGAGATAATGATGCAAAGGATGGCCGCGGTAATTATTCCGGATGGTGAGACCGAACAAGTGAATGCTTTATATCCAAATCAAAGGCCAAGGTACGATCCATACTCCAATACCTACAATCCCGGTTGGAAGGATCATCCCAACTTTAGTTATGCAAATAAGCAAGCGGCGGTTCCCAATCCGTATGAGCAACAAGGTGGTTTCCAACAATCACGTTTCCAACCTCAACAACAATTTCAACCACAACAAGTCAAGGAGCGTGATTTTTTGAATGATGACAAGCTCAATGCGTTAATGCAAGGTATGCAAGGTCTTACTTCTATGTTCCAACAAAGCCAACAAATCCAACAAAAGACCGATTCGGCCATCAAGGACTTACAAACTCAAATGGGACAATTGGCGACCGATGTGAATTTATTGAAATCTCAAGCATCCACAAAACTTCCTTCACAACCATTTGTTAATCCAAGAGAGAATGTTAATGCGGTTACTTTAAGAAGTGGAAGACAAGTGGAGGGTCCAAGTCATCATGAGGAAGCTAGTGAAGAGGTAGTCAATAACAAGGATGAAACCGCACCAAAGGAGAATTCAACACCAACCGATCAATCCAAGGAACCGGTTCCTACTTTCACTACTCCACCTCCTTTTCCTAGTCGTTTTGCTAAATCCAAGAAAGAAGCTCAAGACAAGGCACTTATGGATATCTTCAAGAAGATTGAAATCAACATCCCATTCATTGAGGCCATTAAGACAATTCCAAGGTATGCCAAGTTCATGAAGGAATTATGCATCAAGAAGGATAGGTTGCTTGATAATGAAATTACTAAAGTTGGCGAGAGTGCGTCGGCTATGCTATTGAAGAAGATGCCTACAAAGTGCACGGATCCCGGTGGTTTCACGGTGCCAATTACTATTGGTAAGCAAAGGTTTGAACATGCTTTACTTGACTTGGGTGCTTCCATTAGTGTGATGTCAGCCGAAATATATGACTCCTTGAATCTAGGACCTTTGAAAGAGACAAGAGTTATTATCCAATTGGCAAACAAGTCGAACATATATCCAAAGGGACTTGTAGAAGATGTGCTAGTGCAAGTAAATGAGATTATTTTTCCGGTGGACTTCTTCGTGGTGGATATGGACAACAATGAGAACCGATCATCTACTTCTTTACTTCTTGGGAGGCCATTCATGAAGACCGCAAAGACGAAGATTGATGTTGATAAGGGTACACTCACTATGGAATTCGACAAGGAGATAATACACTTTAATATATTTGAAGCCATGCGTTACCCAAGTGATGTGCATTCCGTTTACTCCATTGATGTGGTTGATTCATTAGCGCAACAAATGGTGGAATTGAACCAAGAGGATGAACTTGATGTGGTGTTGCAAAAGAGCATTGAATTGGACGTCCATGGCTTGTCTAACTTGGATGTTGAAATCTCCAAGGACTTGGTGGAGATGTGTGGTTCTTTGGCGACATTGCAAGAGGCTAAAAAGGGTAATGTTTCTTATATTTCTTTACCCGTGAATGATGAAGTACTTGTACCATCTATTGTGAAGGCGCCCAAGCTAGAATTGAAGCCGCTTCCGGATCATTTGAAGTATGATTTCTTGGGAGATGGAGATGAGCTTCCGGTGATTATTTCTAAGAACCTCACACCGGTACAAGAAGACCGTTTGCTTAGGGTCTTGAGAGAGCACAAAACGGCTATTGGGTGGACAATTGTGGACATCAAAGGTATTAGTCCATCCATGTGCATGCATAGGATTCTAATGGAAGAAAACGTGAAGCCGGTACGTGATGCTCAACGTAGGCTTAATCCTCCCATGATGGAGGTTGTGAAAAAAGAGATACTCAAATTGCTAAGTGTGGGGGTAATCTACCCAATTTCCGATAGCAAGTGGGTAAGTCCGGTACAAGTGGTACCAAAGAAATCCGGAGTCACGGTTGTTCGAAATCAAGACGATGAACTTGTTCCTACAAGAGTTCAAACCGGTTGGAGAGTGTGCATTGACTATAGAAAGCTTAATTCCGCAACCCGCAAGGATCACTTTCCTTTACCTTTCATTGATCAAATGTTGGAGCGGTTAGCGGGGCATTCTTATTATTGCTTCTTGGATGGTTATTCGGGATACAATCAAATTGTTATTGCAATCAAGGACCAAGAGAAGACCACTTTCACTTGTCCGTTTGGAACGTTTGCATATAGACGGATGTCGTTCGGCCTTTGCAATGCGCCGCTACTTTTCAAAGATGCATGGTGAGTATATTCTCGGATTATGTGGAGCGCATCATCGAGGTATTTATGGATGACTTTAGTGTTTATGGCAATTCTTTTGATGGTTGTTTAAACAATCTTGAACTAGTTCTTAAATGATGCATAGACACAAACCTTGTCCTTAATTGGGAGAAATGTCACTTTATGGTAAACCATGGCATAGTACTTGGTCACATTGTGTCCTCTCGAGGGCTCGAAGTGGACAAGTCAAAGATAGATTTAATAAGAAACTTACAATATCCCACTTCGGTGAGGGAAATCCGTTCTTTTCTTGGCCATGCAGGTTTCTATAGGCGGTTTATCAAGGATTTCTCCAAAATCTCCATGCCGATGTGCAAGTTATTACAAAAGGAGGTACCTTTCGACTTCAACAAGGAATGCAAGGATGCTTTTAACAAATTAAAGGATATGTTGACAAGTGCGCCGATTATCAAATCACCGGATTGGAATCTTCCATTTGAATTAATGTGTGATGCTAGTGATTATGCGGTTGGAGCCGTTTTGGGTCAAAGGGTGGACAAGTTGTCCCATGTTATCTATTATGCATCTAGGACCCTTAATGATGCACAAATCAATTATTCTACCACGGAAAAGGAGTTATTGGCTATAGTTTTTGCTTTGGAAAAATTTCGATCATACTTGGTGGGTACAAAGGTTATTGTGTATTCCGATCATGCCGCACTAAGACACTTGATAAAGAAGAAAGAAGCTAAGCCAAGATTAATCCGGTGGATCCTATTGTTACAAGAGTTCGACATAGAAATTCGTGATAAGAGGGGTGTGGAGAATACCTCTGGATCATCTTAGTAGACTTGTTATGTCTCAAGAGGAACTTCCATTACATGACCGCTTCAGGACGAACAACTTTTCTCCATGGAAGAATCAACACCTTGGTATGCGGATATAGTGAATTACTTGGTGACAAGGAAAGTACCTAGTACAATGTCTAATTTCCAAAAGATGAAACTTAAAAAGGTAGCTAAGCAATATGTGTGGGATGAACCATACTTATGGAAATATGGCGTTGATCAAATAATGCGAAGGTGCGTGCCTAATTCCGAATTTCAATTCATTCTCTCCTTTTGCCACACTTTTGCATGTGGTGGCCACTTTGGTTCTAAGCGCACCGCTCTCAAAGTTCTCGAGAGTGGATTTTATTGGCCCACCTTGTTTGAAGATTCATATGTTTTTTGTAAATCGTGTGATAGATGTCAACGAACGTGAAATCTAGGTGCTCGAAATCAAATGCCACTCACACCAATTCTTGCCGTTGAGATTTTTGATGTGTGGGGTATTGATTTTATGGGCCCTTTTGTCAATTCGAATGGGAACTTTTATATACTTCTTGCCGTAGATTATGTTTCGAAATGGGTGGAAGCTAGAGCCACCAAAACTAATGACTCTCAAGTTGTTTGTGATTTTGTAAGGGAAAACATATTCAATAGGCACGGTACACCAAGAGTGGTGATAAGCGATGGAGGATCACATTTCAAGAAGGCTTTCCACGCTCTCCTCAAGAAGTACAACATAACACACAAAATTGGTACGCCTTATCATCCACAAACTAGTGGACAAGCGGAAATTTCGAATCGTGAGATCAAGTCCATTCTTGAGAAAACGGTGAATACCACGAGGAAAGATTGGAGCTTTAAGCTCAATGATGCACTTTGGGCGTATAGGACGGCGTATAAGACACCGATTGGTATGTCTCCATATAGGTTGGTTTATGGTAAGGCTTGTCATCTTCCGGTTGAACTTGAACACAAGGCTTATTGGGCGATAAAGAAATTCAACATGGAGTATGATGAAGCGGGGAAACAAAGGAAGTTACAACTACATGAGTTAGAGGAGATACGTAATGATGCTTACGAGAGTGCCCGGATTTACAAGGAAAAGACCAAGATTTTTCATGATAAGATGATTTCTCGTAAAGCTTCATCGTGGGACAAAAGTCCTTTTATATCATTCTCGCCTTAAACTATTTCCTGGAAAGTTAAGGTCCCGTTGGATTGGACCATATGTTGTTACTAATGTTTTTCTCATGGTGCGATTGAAATTACTAGTCTTAGAGACAATTCGGGGTTTCCAAAGTCAACGGCCATAGATTGAAGCCATACTATGAGAACATCGCTTATGTGAATTTTTATGAACTCTCATTTGGAGATGCACTCCCTCTGGAGGAGTAATGTGCCGCAAGAGCTAAGTCGGGCCGTCGACTTTAAAACAAGCGCTTAATGGGAGGCAACCCATAGGTTTTGTATTTCTATCCTTTTGCTTTTTTTTTGTTATTTCTTTTTCTTGTTTCCATATCATGTTAAAATTTCCCACCTTGACTTTACTAGGAGGATTCAATTACATTGAGGACAATGTAAGGTTTAAGTGTGGGGGAGTGGTTAAGCATGTTTTAAAAAAAAACAAAAATTACAAAAAAATTAAAAAATTTAAAAAAAAAAAAAAAAAAAAGTTTTACTTAAGAAATTCCAACTTTTAAAGATTTTATAGTCACTAGCATATTTCTAGGTATGTTTACATAGAGATTTTGACCGACATAATTGAACTTGGAAATGTTAGAGAACTACATTCGGATTTCTTGCTTGTTAGAGTGTTAAATAATGGATTTAATCATGCCGGTGATGCGAATTTGGTGCAGGGAGAAATGCGTTATTAGAGTTGCTGATCAATCATTAGTGGAGACTACCCGTATTCATATCATGTGAGGCACCGACCAGAAATTAAAGAGTTTTTTTTTTGAGTGTGTGTCACCATACGTCAATTCCGGGTAGAATGGTGAGCTACCCAACCTCCCACCAATAAAAGCACTACTCTTTGATCTCTTGAGTGCTAATTTTGTCAATCATGAGGGTGATGTCCATGGATGAAAGCTTCCTTCTTGTAGTTCGATTTGCAGTTAGCACCATTCTCTCTCTCGACAACAACGGATCCATAGAAACACCATCATCATCAACAAGGAGCGACATCAAAATCTACAAGGAAAGTTGGAAAAGTTTAAGGTTTATAAGCAACAAAACGAGAAAAAGAGCAAATTTCAAATACAAGTAAAGCAACATACAAATGAGCGGATTTTACATATTTGTTGAGGACTTACAATACAATGAGGTAATTCTATATCCAAGTATGAAGACTTATTCATGAAAGCGAAGAAAATTAAAAGGTGAGAATTTTTTGAAGTTTATGATTTCAAGACGATTCAAGTTGTGAAGAATCAAGCGGTAAAATACTTCTCCCACAACCATGGTTGTATTTAATTTCTCTTGTTTTGAAAAAGAAAAAAAAAATTGATAAAAAAAAAAAAAAAAAAAAAAAAAAAAAAGAAATGAAAAGGAAAAAAAAAAAAAAAAAAAAAGAGAGAAAAACAAGAGAAATATTTGTTCTTATTTTTATTTAATGAGCCGTGGGGAAGGAAAATTTATAAGGTGGTTTCAAGCGACAAGGATTTAAGGTAAAAAGGGTTATAAATTGTCAAGGATTTATGAAATTCAAGAGTTTATCACTAATAGTTGAAACCGAAGACGAAGACCAAGGAGATCAAGACAAGGAGTGGAAGACGTTTCTATTGGATGCCGTGAGAGTGGTGTTATCATAATTGGCGATCGGATGTGAAGGTGAGTAAGTAATCTCATCCTCGGTAATATGGTTGATTTCCTTTCGTAGAGATCGTTAGAAAAATGGTTTTTCAAAATATAAAAGATGTGGGTTTTTAAAAATATTTCGGAAGTTGTCCTTCCCACCATTCAACGTGTTGCAGGAATTCTCTCTTCATTCCTACCTGCACACATGTGAGAACCATAAAAAAGCCGTCTTTTTGAGTGCAATTATCATAAAATCCTTTTTTGGTGAGGCGAAGTCGAGGCGAAATGCTTATTGCTCGTTTCTCAAACACGCGTTCTCTCATTATGGGGTGGTTATTTCTCACTCAACATTTAAGAATGAGAATATGTTCTTTAGTATTTCTAACTTCTTATTACTAGCATGCAGAAACTCTATGTCCTCATAACTTTTTGGATGCTTGGGACGCTTGAACGCTTTGAAGTTGTGAGTTTTTAGTTTGATTTGCTCGAGGACTAGCAAAGTCTAAGTGTGGGGAATTTGATAGGTGTAGAATACACACCTAATTTACTATCTAGTAGTTTATGCTTTCTTTGCTATTTTTCTTGTAAATTATGTATTTTACGCTTGTTTTGAGTTTTGTAGCTACTTTGGAGTCACACGGAGGAAAAGAAGAAGAAATCACCCAATTTGAGCAAAAAGGGCAAAATTGTCATTTCATGGGCGAACACTATGTGGAGCTGAGCCAAGGTTAAGGGCAACTCTCCTTTGGAGGAGTAATAAACATATACTAGCTGAGGTTAAGGGACAGCCAATTTAGTTATCCCTTATCGAGGTGACCGGGTGTTGGATAACAAACCAATTTATAACCCTAAAACCTAAATTCAGATTCATCTTCTCAATCATTTTTTTCACCTGAGAGAGAAGAGTTAATGGCTGCCGTTGTCAAGGATCGAGAACCATTATTTCCGAGAAATTCATCGAGACGGGAAATGGGTTTCGATCTGATTGTTGTAGCCAACATTTGGTGCGATTCAGGGTTTGAAGAAAGAGGCTGTTGCAGTCAGAGAGGAGAACTGAATCAAGAGAGCTAATAGAGAAGAAATCAGACCGAGAGGGTTTGATGTCGCGTCCCGAGAAATAGAGAAAAAGGAATTGAAGTCTGTTGCCGTCGATTGTGAGTCGATGTATGAGCAAATGGGTTTTTGAAGCTGAATTGAGGCAGAGAAGATGATAATAAAGATTGGGTTCGGAGATGATGGCGTTCTCAGATGGTGTTGTTAAAGGCGGCTGCTGTTGAACCCGAGAGATGAGAACCGACTGAGAGCTGTCGTTGCAGGGAGATGCTGAATCGAGAACAGATCGGGGAATATGACTTGAAGAGATAGTGGTAGTCTCTGATGTGAAGCTCAGGGAGATGGGGTTTTTGAATCGAGAAGGAACTGAGGCTGTTTATTGGGTTCGATTAATAGGTTTGTTGGTTGAGCAGATCAATTCGAGTCTGTGGTGAGATCGATAGAGAAGATGTTGCTGATTCAATTGAGCTGAGTCGATTGAGCTAAGAAGTAACAAAAGAATTGGAACCAGGATTGAGACGAAGAACACTGAAAAAGGGAAGAATTTGATGCTGTTGAATGAAGAGAAGCAGAATGGGTGTCGTCAGAGAGAAGAACAGAGAAGAACAGAGATGGGTTTTGGCAGCTGGGTTGAATCTGTGAAGGTGGTGGTGCTGAGCTAATGGTGGCCGATCCTGGTGTTGATATTGGTTGTTGTTATGAAGTGAAGCTCAGTTGAATGTGAATGAATTCGATTAGATGTATGCTTAGGTGTGTTACAGGGAATGAAGCTAAAGAACGGCCTGAATGTGGCCTGGAATGTCCTATAAACGAACGGAACTCGGCCAAATCATCCTTCTGGCGAGTCGACTCGGAGCCGATCCGGGACGAGTTCGAGTTCGATGACCGATCCATTACTAGACTCATCCGAGTAAGACTCGAAGACCAACCAGGCGGCCTGACTCGTCCCGATTGGTGACTCAAGAGCCGACTCTCATCCGCCTTGACCCGCCGACTAACAGTTGATGACGGTTTGACGTTTGACCGTTAGTCCTAACGGTGGATCGACGGAATATTCCGTCGAATATTCCACTCGACGGAGAAATTTTCAGTGGTGGCGGTGAGGTTTTCCGGTCAAATTCCGGCCATAATACCGTTTTCCGGCGAGCCAAAAAATTCCAAAATTTTCTATGGACTTCTCTCATGGGTGTGAAGACTTGGACTAGGAATTGGATGGAGAATTGGACTCAAATTTGGAAAGAGAAGGTGGAAGAGTTGAGAAAAGCTTGGATTTGGAAATTGAATTGCAAAAGGAAAAGGATTCTACTCCTTAGAAGATTTGGAGAATATTGAAGCCTATAAATAGAGAAGTTTTCTACATCTTTTACACACTCTCTACACACACAACACTTGTGTTTTTGCTTGCTTTTCTAAGATTCTTCTTTTAGTTATTTGTGTGAACTCTTGAGAATTCTCCTTTTAATTATTATTTTGTGTGAATTTCAAAACATGAGTAGCTAATTTTATTATTGATTGAGGATGAATTCCTAGTTCTTAATACATGATTTGAGTTTTTGTTTCAATTCTCTCTTGAAGTTTTTCACATAATTATCGCTTGTTTTTACTAATAGGAATGTTTAGTCATTCATGATTGATTGATAGATTGTTTAGAGTGCACGCTAAATTGATTTGTTAATTTGATCTAAAGCTAGTGAAAGTTAGGGGATAAGTAATCGTTTCTTGACTCTTTACATAAGTAGCAAACACGAGACCTTGCGGAGGGATTCCGTGATCAATTGTGTGTGAAAACAACGTTAGCAAGTAGACCTTGATCTAAGAGTCTAACTACTGATATTGACCTAATAAGTTCATAAATCTTAATGCGTTTATTTTAAATTACATCTAGAGTGATCTACTACTAGGTGGTTTGGTAAATAGAATCCGGTAGTCGAGAACTTCCGTATCCGGTGATACAAGGGATTTAGGGGTTTAGCACTGATCTAGCTGCTTTACCTACGGTTGGTGATAATTTGTGACTAATAACAAGTAGAAAAGAACATAACTTGATTCATTGTTTCGTAACGAAGAAGGATTCCTTGATCTTGTCTCTCTTATTGCTTTCATCTTTCATCTTTCGATTTTAATTGCTTTGTTTATTTTCTTTTGTTTTTTACACCCCCCTTTCGTGACAATTTTTACAACTAAGATCTCTTGCTCCTCGTGGGAACGAACTTGAATTCCATTATATTATTTTTAATTGGGTGGAAATATTGAATTAATTTGATTGCACCTACGACACGCATCACACTTGTACACCGTGGACTTGCCACATCAGCGCGAGCGGCGATTAGAGCTGCAAGAAGAGTGGGGAATAGCATTGCCGTTTTTCTATCACATTGTTCTTTATTTTTTCATAATCAAGTACTAGTTTTTTCTATTTTTAAACTGACCAAAAGGGAATGGAAGACACGGATAGTGAAACGAACGGAGAACATTTGAACTATGATTAATAAGATTAAGACGTTGTTCAATAAAAATAAATGCGTAAATCTGATTTATCGTTCTACTACAGTAAAACGTCGTTAAATTAATCCACAGAAAATTTATAACTTCGTTAACATAATAGTTTTTGCCAGTCCAAAATTGGGCCGGTGTGCTAAATTAATATGCCTCCTAAATTTAAAAGATAAAAAAAATTTGGAGTTTCCAATAGGTCTCAACTAATATATAAATTATTAATAATCAGTGTGATAAAATTAAGAGCAATCGTCGCTGAAATCCCAACGTTTCAGTCATTCTTCACAGACAGACAAGTTTCCAGTCATCCCATATTGACGGAAAAGGCGATTTTGTAAGTTTTACTTTTTTCTTCCTTTTTTACCCTTTAATCATAGTTAATACTCAAACCCTAGTTAGTCCTTATATATGTGTTTTCTTAATCCCCGTTAAATCCAGGTTAGTCCTTATTTTTCATTCCCTTGATAAAGTAGTTTTTCCTACTCTATCTAGACATGTTGTAACATTAGTCATCTTCCCATTTTTCTCTTGTTCTATTTCCCCCTCAACTATTTGTGGTAATTTAACTTGATGGTGCGATAAATAGGAAGCAATAAACTTGTGCTTGTAAGCTGCAATTTTTATCATTTTTTCTAATGAAGCAATTTTACAGTTTACAGTTTCACCAATAATGATGGTAGTAGGTTAATGATTCATCCATCCCTAAATTGGTGAACTTGTAACATTAGTCGTCTTCACGTCATGTATTCCAGAGTAGACTATTGAAGTTCGGCATAAGAATTGCCTAATTACTTTTTGTACTCTATAACATGACATATGTTCTCTAAAGTTTAACTCTAAAAGACATGACGTGCATTTTTTGTTGGAAGGATATCTCCGAGTTACAGAAAAAAAATTTGTTGAATTGTCAGCGGACTGATATATTTGTGAAATCCTATGCGAGTCCAACTTAGTCCATCACCTCCTTAATCTATCATGTTCCACAAACAAACCGAACCACAAACCAATCCTCTCGTTGGAACTTAAAACAATATACTCATTAAATTTTATGCTACAGATTGATACGGTACCTAATTAAATTTATACTACCCTCAAAGTAAATTGCCCTCATAATTTATGGTACCTTCACAAATAATATACTCATTGATTTATATGTCCATGTTGTGGAGTCACCCAATTTATTTTATAGAACTGTATGAAACACAATATGCACTACAAGTGGTTGCATATCTGTGTTGAATACCATCCTCACAAGAATTGATATGGCCACCGTCAAAAGTGAAGGGCGCGCCAACCCGATGGCTGAATGATCATAATCTCTCAAATGGGTTATAAAACAAAATGAGTGTCGGCATATATCTTCATTCATTTATAAAATGGTGGTGTTAATTGCAATGACTTTCTCCCATAAATTTCATGCTAGTATGTTTTTAGTTATTGCAGTCATGAGGTCGCCTAGTAAAACTATTAAATGCCGATATTAGTGACTCTAGTACACTGGTAAATTATTGGTTGATATTACAGACCGTAGTACATTGGTAAATTATTGGATGATGACAATACCAGTGACCTTAGTCGGAAGCTCGTCGGCATCAAAAAGAACAAAGAAAAAAAAAATATGGACCGTAAGAAGGAGAAGATTGTTTAATCTTTAGGTGGACGGAGACAAAAAACTATGGACCTCAGACTTCAACTCTTGCAATCAAAGAGAATTCAAGTACTAGTTTGGAACCCGAAACAGATAAGGAAGTGGAAATACATTACAAAAAACAACAAGAAGATCAACCACCCACTACAATTTAGAGAAGCAGTTTCACTTTCTGCTAAACATCTTTTACATGGTTTCGCTCTGTTTCCTCTACGTCAGTGTAGGCTACGTCTTATCTTCTTCGAATTAACTCATTCTCTACTAAATTTCCACTTCTTCTATGGATCTAGTATTCGAACTAGTCCCTGCATTGTAGGCTACGTCTTCGCTTATTCGAATTAAGTCATTCTCTACTGAAATTTCCACTTTGTCTATGGATCCAATAGTCGAACTAGTCCATGCTTCTTCGATGTATTGAACTTTCATGTCCCTCAAGGCATCCTCAGGTGAAGAATTCGGAGCCACCCATAATGAATTTGAGTTAAAGGATGGGCTAATTACGGTTAGCTTACTAACTATGATTGAGGGGTAGAGACGGCAAGAAAAAAATGAAACTTAATAAACATAGAAGGACAAAATAGTTTGTCCGTCAATGGAGGATGACTGAAAACTTGTATGTCTGTAAGGGTTGACTTGAACATTTGGATTTCAGTGAGGATTGCTCTAAAATTAAAGTATGGTGTTTATGAAAATAGACATCTACGATTATTTGTTTTTGTTCACATTTATAATATATCAGACTTTTTCTTTATTTTTTTTTTACTCCCTTGAGGAGTTCCGAAATGATTTTATTATTTTTTTTTCTTCGTGTTTTAATTTTAACATTAAAGTATATACATTTTATACACATAATATGCCATAAAATAATTAAAAAATAATCCTAATCGAAATTAAAATCTCTAGATATTATATCTGATACTACAGACATATTTTAGGTATTTAAAATTAAATTTGATATATTTCAATGCTAAATTGACAGAATTTAGTAGTCCAAAGAGGTCAAGTCTATTAATTAGATTAATCGAAGTTTTACTATAGTTTCCAAATCCAAATCGACTCGAATAATCAGTTCCAGTTTTAGTTTCTACCGTAACTGACCAGTGTCCTGTGGAACAAAGGGCTAAGGTTAAAATATATATAGATTTAAGAGCATCTCCAATGGTAGGATGTGATGTTCCTATATTAACGGATGATGCTACTTTTTCTAAAAAATCATCTCCAACGGGAACTAAGAGCATCTCCAATGACACATTGAAAATCTCCTAGATATAAGGCCACATAGGATTTTTAAGGATTTAACCAAAAATTCATCTCCAATGGGAATGTGAAGGGAAAAAGTAAAGATGATGTGTCTGGTAGTTATGCAAACATCCTCAAAGCTATCCTCTAGTTTTAGAGGTTTTCTTAGAGGGTGTGAAGATCATATTCATCACTATTAATGGTTATGATTAGATATATAATTTGGATCAGTGGTTAAAAAGTTCAAAACTAAAGAAATACAATATGTGATTGGAGATGTTTTTCTTTTATCTCCTTAAATTAAGGAAAATTTGGTCCTTACATAAGAAAAAACAACTTCCACAAAACATGCACACCAAGTTACCATTGAAGATGCTCAAAGGAGAAGATGTGAGGCTTATGTGGAAGGCGGTTGGATTTACATCCTCTAGCCCATCCTTTTATTTCAGAGGATCTCTTAGAGGATTTGATAGGTATTTAATTCCTAAAATTTAGGAAAAGAAAACTCTCTGCCAATTAATTTATGACAACCGTAATATTCCTTCTTCACACTATTAGAGCATCTCCGACGGGATGTCTTAAACCTCCTATTTTAGTGGCCACCTAGGATTTATTAAGTTTTTAGGAAAAATTGGT
This sequence comes from Papaver armeniacum, assembly GCA_023531295.1. Lineage (NCBI taxonomy): Eukaryota > Viridiplantae > Streptophyta > Magnoliopsida > Ranunculales > Papaveraceae > Papaver > Papaver armeniacum. The sequence continues at coordinate 1,250,158 of JAJJWW010006717.1, forward strand.
CTCCAACGGAAATGTGGAAAGGGGACGTGAGGGTGATGTGGCTGGTAGTTAGGAAGACATCCTTTACGGGATCTCTTGTTTCAGAGGTTCATCTAAAGGATGTGAACCAGATTCTAAGTTAAAAAAAAGTTAACCGAATAATTGACATAGCCAATCAGATTTGTCCAAATACACCCCAAATTTAGTTGAATACACATTCCATTGAAGATGGTTTTGCTTATCCGCCTAAACTTATGGGATTTGGTGTTAAGGATGTTTTCCCAGTACAACCACGTAGGAAGCACTCCAAGTTTCCATTGGAGATGTTGTTATACGGCTGGAGATGGTTTTCATCACCTTCTTAAAACTAAGGAAAAAATTGGTAAAAAGGGGCAAACTTACCCATCCATCCGCACATTAAGGATGCGGATGTCCCATTGGAGATGCTCTAACTGTGAAAAAGGGAAACACTGTCTACGTGGGCTTTGGATAAATCACATGCGTCTAGTTTCTATAGATTTGATTTGGGACGTCTTGTCCAGCCCGTCTAGTTTCTATAGATTTGATTTGGGACGTCTTATCCAGCCCAAATATCTTATATTTAGGATGAGATATTTCCTGTTTAGTCCACTAAACCCGACCCGGATTAGTGGCTAGTCCAGCGGGAAACAACATTTACTCCCTAGTCCAAAAAAGATTGAAAAGAGTAAAATTACTCTACTAACCCTAACATATAATATACTATGTATGTTATTAGTAACATATGTAATATGTAGCAACATATGTAATATGTAGCAACATATATACTAGTATTAATACTAGTTTACTAGTAGTATACTAGTATTAATATGTAGTATGTAGTAAAATATGTAGTAACATATATATAGAACAACTGTAGTATGTAGTAACATACTAGTATTAATACTAGTAACTAGTAGTATACTAGTATTAATATGTAGTATGTAGTAACATATATAGAACAAATATAGTATGTAGTAACATATGTTACTAATATCAATATGTTATATTAACATATTGACACTACATATTAATATGTAGTGTCATATTAATATGTAGTATGTTATATATTGATATTATATATTAATATTGATACTACATATTAATATGTAGTATGTTATATATTGACAGTACATATTAATATGTAGTGTCATATTAGTATGTAGTATGTTATATATTGATATTACATATTAATATGTTACTAGTATAGTACTAGTTACTACTAGTATATTACTAATTACTACTAGTATATTAATATGTAGTGTCATATTAGTATGTAGTATGTTATATATTGATATTACATATTAATATGTTACTAGTATACTAGTAGTTACTACTAGTATATTACTAGTTACTACTAGTATATTAATATGTAGTGTCATATTAGTATGTATAATGTTATATATTGATATTACATATTAATATGTTACTACTAGTATACTAGTATAGTATTAGTTACTACTAGTATACTATTACACATGTTACTACTAGTATAGTAGAGTAGTTACTTAATTTACGAGTAACATATTCTTTTTTACTATTAATATAGTACATATTGATATGTATATAGTATGACCATATTGATACTACTAGTATGTAGTAACATATTACTAGTAATATTTACATGTGTTGATACTAATTAGATCTGTAAGGGTGTTTTAGGCATTTAGAAAATACACTTTATAATCTCCACAAAGTTTTTGGACTAGCGAGTAAATAATCTAGTCCAAAAACATGTTTTTGTACTAACGAATAAATATTTTTCATGGGTGGACTAGCCATTAACTGGGTCATGAAAAATTGGACTAAATAGTAATTCCTACATTTAGGATTGAAACTCCGTCTTCGGTTTCCTAAGAACCATTTTTTGGGGACCATGGTTTTTTTGAGGGGATGATGCGTGTCGTAGGTGCAATCAAATTAATATGTTATTTCCACTCAATTAAAAATAATATAATGGAAGTCAAGTTCGTTCCCACGAGGAGCAAGAGATTCTAGTTGTAAAAATTGTCACAAAAAGGGGGTGTAAAAAACAAAAGAAAATAAAACAAAACAATTAAAAGATAAAGTTGAAATCAATAAGAGAGACAAGACCAAGGAATCCTTCTTCGTTGCAAAACAATGATTCAAATTATGTTCTTTTCTACTTGTTATTAGTCACAAATTATCACCAACCGTAGGTAAAGCATCTAGATCAGTGCTAAACCCCTAAATCCCTTGTATCACCGGATACGGAAGTTCTCGACTACCGGATTCTATTTACCAAACCACCTAGTAATAGATCACTCTAGATGTAATTTAAATAAACGCATTAAGATTTATGAACTTATTAGGTTAATATTAGTAGTTAGACTCTTAGATCAAGGTCTACTTGCTAACGTTGTTTTCACACACAATTTCTCCACGGAATCCCTCCGCAAGGTCTCGTGTTTGCTACTTATGTAAAAAGTCAAGAAACGATTACTTATCCCCTAACTTTCACTAGCTTTCGATCAAATTAACAAATCAATTTAGCGTGCAATCTAAACAATCTATCAATCAATCATGAATGAATAAACATTCCTATTAGTAAAAACAAACGATAATCATGTGAAAAACTTCTAGATAGAATTGAAACAAAACTCAAATCATGTATTAAGAACTAGGAATTCATCCTCAATCAATAATAAAATTAGCTACTCATGTTTTTGAAATTCACACAAGATAATTAAAAGGAGAATTTTCAAGTTCACACAAATAATTAAGAAGAGGAATTGAAATCAAAAACACAAGTGTTGTGTGTGTAGAGAGGTGTGTCAAAGATATATAAGTGTGTAGAGAACTTCTCTACTTATAGGCTTCAATGTTCTCCATATCTTCCAAGGAATAGAACCCCTTTTCCTTTAGCAATTCAATTTCCAAATTCAAGTCTTCCTCATCTTCCATCTTCTCTTTCCAAATTTGAGCCAAATTCTCCATCCAATTCCAAGTCCAAGTCTTCACACCCATGAGAGGAATCCACACAAAAATCTGTAATTTTGGTCGCCGGAAAGCTGGTATTATGGCCGGAATCCAACCGGAAAATGGCACCACCGGCCACCTGAAATTCTCCGTCGTCACTGGTATATTCGACGGAATATTCCGTTAGTCCACCGTTAGGACTAACGGTCAAAAGGTCAAACTGTTAGTCAATCAGGTCAAGGCAGATGATGAGTGAGCTTCTGGTCAGCTGATTGGTCTAACTAGGTTGAGTTGGATCGGCTCATCGGGTTGACTCGCCTGAGTTGCAGGGCTGGATCGGTCATCGCCGGCACCGAGTTAACTCGTCTGAGGGAAAATCCGGACGAGTTCCGTTTGTTTATAGGACATTCCCGGCCGAATTCCAGCCTCATTTTTGGGTCTTCTCCATGTTAAGAACCTAACATACATCTATCCATTTCATACACATTCAACCGAGCTTCACTTCATAACCCATTCCTTTGTTGCTTCTTAGGCTGAGCTCAACACTTTGCAAAGATCATCTTCTTCTCTCGAGTCACAATTACAATCAGCAAAGAATCGATTCCATCTCCAATTTCTATATTCTCGACATCACAAAGCGGCTTCATCTCTTCTCTTTCACCAAGCAAACCCTAATTTCTTGTTCGTCGATTCAACCTTCAATTCACAAAAAACTCAAATAATCCACAAACCCATCTTAGTCAGAAAGCACCCGGTTCTCTCTCAGATTGATCTTCATCTGCTCATCTTCAATCAATTTCAGCAACAACTCGCCTCTGAATCGAATTCATCTCCACCTCCTTGTCTAATTCTTCATCTCGATTTCTCATATCTGTTCTTGGTTTCAATTTCTTCACTGCTTCTTGATTTCAACCAGCGGCCACCAGATTCCCTTTTCTCATCATTATAATTTCACAATAAACCCTTATCAAATTCTATTGCAGTAACATCATCGTCTCATCTCAGATTTCACCTCTGAATTTCATCCTCTGTGCTCTTGATTTCTTCTCCCAGTTTCTCTATTCCAGACGCATCCGCTATTTGCTTTGGTTCAGGGGGAAAATGTGAATTATTGGAAACAAGAGAAATGTGATTCTCGATTTAGGGTTATAAACTTGGGGTGGATTTACACACCCAAATGTACGAGAACCACCCAAATGTAGCTCCCCCTTAACCTCAGTTAGACTTTCATTAGTGCTTCTCTAAATAGAGTTGCCCCTCAACCTTGGCTGGGCTCCAGATAGTGTTCGCCATGAAATGACAATAAAAAAATTGCCCTTTTTCTCAAATTGGGTGATTTCTTCTTCTTTTAGTCCGTGCGACTCCATAGTAGCTATAAAACTCAAAACAAGCATAAAATACATAATTTACAAGAAAAATAGCAAAGAAAGCATAAACAATAGATAGTAAATAGGATGTATTCTACACCCTATCAGATTCCCCCACACTTAGACTTTGCTAGTCCTCGAGCAAATCAAACTAAAAACTCACAACTTCAAAGCGTTCAAACGTCACAAGCATCCAAAGAGTTATGAGGACATAGAGTTTCTGCATTCTAGTAATAAGAAGTTAGAAATACTAAAGAACATATTCTCATTCTTAAATGTTGAGTGAGAAATAACCACACCATAATGAGAGAATGCGTGTTTGAGAAACGATCAATAAGCATTTCGCCTCGACTTCTGCATCACCAAAAAGGATTTTATGATAATTGCACTCAAAAAGACGGCTTTTTTATGGTTCTCACATGTGTGCAGGTAGGAATGAAGAGAGAAATCCCGCGACACGTTGAATGGTGGGAAGGACAACTTCCGAAATATTTTTAAAAACCCACATCTTTTAACATTTTGAAAAACCATTTTTCGGACGATCTCTAAGAAAGGAAATCAACCATTTATTATTGAGGATGAGATTACTTACTCACCTTCACATCCGATCGCCAATTATGATAACACCAATCTCTCGGCATCCAATAGAAACGTCTTCCGCTCCTCGTCTTGCCTTCTTGGTCTTCGTCTTCGGTTTCAACTTTTGATGATAAACTCTTGAATCTCATAAATCCTTGACACTTTGTAACTCTTTTACCTTAAAAATCCTTGTCGCTTGAAATTTCCTTATAAATTTTCCTTCCCCACGGCTTATTAACAAAACAAATATTTTCTTTTTTTTTCTTTTTTTTTTTTTTTTTTTTTTTAAGAAACAAAACAAGAGAAATTAAATACAAAATAAACCATGGCCGTGGAAGAAGTATTTTACCGCTTGATTCTTCACAACTTGTATCGCCTCAAAATCATAAACTTCAATAATTCTCACCTTTTACTTTTCTTTGCTCTTATAAATAAGTCTTCATACTTGGATATAAAATTACCTCATTGTATTGTAAGTCCTCAACATATATGTAAAATCCGCTCATTTGTATGTTGCTTTACTTGAGTTTGAAATTTGCTCTTTTTCTCGTTCCGTTGCTTATAAACCTTAAACTTTTCCAACTTTCCTTATAAATTTTGATGTCGCTCCTTGTTGATGATGATGTTGTTTCTATGGATCCGTTGTTGTCGAGAGAGAGAATGGTGCTAACTGCAAATCGAACTACAAGAAGGAAGCTTTCATCTATAGACGTCACCCTTCATGATTGACAAAATTAGCACTCAAGAGATCAAAGAGTAGTGCTTCTATTGGTGGGAGGTTGGGTAGCTCACCATTCTATCCGGAATTTACGTACGGTGACACACACTCAAAAGAAAGCTCTTTAGTAGATGGAAAAGATTTCTGGTCGGTGCCTCACATGATATGAATACGGGTAGTCTCCACTAATGATTGATCAGCAACTCTAATAATGCATTTCTCCCTGCACCAAATTTGCATCACCGGCATGATTAAATCCATTATTTAACACTCTAACAAGCAAGAAATCCGAATGTAGTTCTCTAACATTTCCAAGTTCAATTATGTCGGTCAGAATTCTCTATGTAAACATACCTAAAAGTATGCTAGTGACTCTAAAATCTCTAAAAGTTGAAGGTTTTATGTAAAACTTTTTTTTTTAATTTTTTAATTTTTTTTTTCAAGTTTTTTAATTTTTTTTTTTTTAAAAAAAATACATGCTTAACCACTCCCCCACACTTAAACTTTACATTGTCCTCAATGTAATTGAATCTTCCTAGTAAAGTCAAGGTGGGAAATTTTAACATGATAAGGAACAAGAAAAAGAAATAACAAAAAGCAAAAGGATAAGAAATACAAAACCTATGGGTTGCCTCCCATTAAGCGCTTGTTTTAAAGTCGACGGCCCGACTTAGCTCTTGCAAGATTCATTAGCCCGGATCAATCTCTTTCACGGGAAAACATGATTTCACATCACTAGGGTATCGCGTTGTCTCAAAGATATTGAAGTGGATGAGTGTACCATCGAACTCCATAGTCAAGGTGCAATTTTGGACATCAATCTTTGTTCCGACGGTGCTTAAGAATGGTCTACCCAATAGCAAAGGTGTAGACTTGGAAGAATTCTCATCATTCATGTCTAAGACATAGAAATCGGCCGGAAATACAAGCTCATTAACCTGCACCAAAACATTCTCAACAATCCCTTTCGGGTAAACATTAGATCGGTTAGCAAGTTCAAGAACTACCCCGGTCTCCTTAAGAGGACCAAGATTCAAAGAATCATAAATCGAGGAAGGCATAACATTAACCGATGCTCCCAAATCTAGTAAAGCTCGAGTAAACCTTGTTTTACCAATTGTGCAAGGTATATTGAAACTACCGGGGTCCTTTAATTTTGGTGGGAGTTTCTTGAGAATAAACGCCGAAGCATTCTCCCCCACACTCATGACTTCATTCCCTTTCAACCCTTTCTTCTTCATGCACAACTCCTTTAAGAACTTTGCACAACGAGGAATTTGACGAATAGCTTCTATGAGTGGAATATTGACTTGTACTTTCTTAAGGATGTCCCAAATATCCATGTATTCCAATTCTTTCTTTGACTTGGCAAATCGGCTAGGAAATGGGGGTGGAGTTGTGAAAGTAGGAACCGTCTCCTTGGGTAAGTTAGTTGGGGATGTATTCTCCTTTGGTGCGGTTTCAATTTCCTCTTTCTTATTATACACCTTATCTTGTTGATTTGGTTGCTCCACTTGTTTCCCGCTCCTCAAAGTAATCGCATTAACGCTCTCTCTTGGATTAACAAATGGTTGTGAAGGAAGCTTTGTGGACGCTTGAGATTTCAATAGATTCACATCGGTCGCTAATTGCCCTACTTGAATTTGTAAATCCTTGATTGCCAAATCGGTCTTTTGTTGGCTTTGTTGGAACATAGAAGTAAGACCTTGCATACCTTGCATTAACGCATTGAGCTTGTCATCATTCGAAGAATCACGTTCCTTGACTTGTTGTGGTTGAAATTGTTGTTGAGGTTGGAAACGTGATTGTTGGAAACCACCTTGTTGCTCATACGGATTGGGAACCGCCGCTTGCTTGTTTGCATAACTAAAGTTGGGATGATCCTTCCAACCGGGATTATAGGTATTGGAGTATGGATCGTACCTTGGCCTTTGATTTGGATATAAAGCATTTACTTGTTCGGTCCCACCATCCAGAATAATTACCGCGACTATCCTTTGAATCATTATCTCCATGTTACCCATCCTTTGATCAAGATGTGATGATGAATCACTAACTTCATGCACTCGCCTAACCATTGGTTCATCTCTTGTGTAGAATTGTTGCGAGTTCGCAGCCATACTTTCAATCAACTCGGTAGCTTGGGTCACCGTCTTGTTCACTAGTGCACCACCACCCGCGGCGTCAAGAAGAGACCTATCACTTGGGTTGAGAGCTTCGTAGAAGTATTGGAGTATCATAACATCACTGAATTGATGGTGTGGACAGCTTGCCACCAACCTCTTGTATCGCTCCCAACATTCATACAACGACTCTCCCACATGTTGTTTCAATCCACAAATCTCCTTGCGAATTTGAGTAGCTTTGGATGCGGGAAAATATCTCTCGAGGAAAAGTTTCTTCATCCCATTCCATGTTGTGATACTTCCGGAAGGTAAATAATATAACCATTCCTTAGCATTGCCCGCCAAAGAAAACGGGAAAGCTTTCAACATTGCTCCATCCGCATTAGTTTTCGGTGGAAGCATGGCCATAACTATGGTATAGAAGTCCATAAGATGTTTGTTTGGGTCCTCATTCACCATGCCATGGAACTTTGGTAACTCTCTAATCAACCCGGCTTGATCTCGAAGGTTGAGTTAGTTTGGGTACACCATTGTTGTGTATCAAGCTCGTGAGAAGCTAGGTCCTTGAGTGTACGATCACCATCGTTTCTTCCTCTTTGTCCGAATCGTGAAATCACTTGATGAAGAAGGAGGAAGTGGAGTGTTAACCGCTCGAATGAAATCCTTTAGTTGAGTGCCGGAACGAAGACGTATTGGACTCGGTCTTCCCTTCTTAAGCATTCACCAAAGGTATACACCTGAAACAAGATTCTCAAAAACTAAGTTAGATACGGTATAGAATCTAACAAAGCAAGAATATAGCAAAAAGAAAAATAAAAACAACTAAAATCGTCCATTTGCTCCAAGCAACGGCGCCAAAATTTGATGCGTGTCGTAGGTGCAATCAAATTAATATCTTATTTCCACTCAATTAAAAATAATATAATGGAAGTCAAGTTCGTTCCCACGAGGAGCAAGAGATTCTAGTTGTAAAAATTGTCACAAAAAGGGGGTGTAAAAAACAAAAGAAAATAAAACAAAACAATTAAAAGATAAAGTTGAAATCAATAAGAGAGACAAGACCAAGGAATCCTTCTTCGTTGCAAAACAATGATTCAAATTATGTTCTTTTCTACTTGTTATTAGTCACAAATTATCACCAACCGTAGGTAAAGCAGCTAGATCAGTGCTAAACCCCTAAATCCCTTCTATCACCTTGATACGGAAGTTCTCGACACCGGATTCTATTTACCAAACCACCTAGTAATAGATCACTCTAGATGTAATTTAAATAAACGCATTAAGATTTATGAACTTATTAGGTTAATATTAGTAGTTAGACTCTTAGATCAAGGTCTACTTGCTAACGTTGTTTTCACACACAATTGCTCCACGGAATCCCTCCGCAAGGTCTCGTGTTTGCTACTTATGTAAAAAGTCAAGAAACGATTACTTATCCCCTAACTTTCACTAGCTTTAGATCAAATTAACAAATCAATTTAGCGTGCACTCTAAACAATCTATCAATCAATCATGAATGAATAAACATTCCTATTAGTAAAAACAAACGATAATCATGTGAAAAACTTCTAGATAGAATTGAAACAAAACTCAAATCATGTATTAAGAACTAGGAATTCATCCTCAATCAATAATAAAATTAGCTACTCATGTTTTTGAAATTCACACAAGATAATTAAAAGGAGAATTTTCAAGTTCACACAAATAATTAAGAAGAAGAATTGAAATCAAAAACACAAGTGTTGTGTGTGTAGAGAGGTGTGTAAAAGATATATAAGTGTGTAGAGAACTTCTCTACTTATAGGCTTCAATGTTCTCCATATCTTCCAAGGAATAGAACCCCTTTTCCTTTAGCAATTCAATTTCCAAATTCAAGTCTTCCTCATCTTCCATCTTCTCTTTCCAAATTTGAGCCAAATTCTCCATCCAATTCCAAGTCCAAGTCTTCACACCCATGAGAGGAATCCACACAAAAATCTGTAATTTTGGTCGCCGGAAAGCTGGTATTATGGCCGGAATCCGACCGGAAAACGGCACCGCCGGCCACCTGAAATTCTCCGCCGTCACTGGTATATTCGACGGAATATTCCGTTAGTCCACCGTTAGGACTAACGGTCAAAAGGTCAAACCGTTAGTCAATCAGGTCAAGGCAGATGATGAGTTAGCTTCTAGTCAGCTTCTGATTCAGCTGATTGGTCTAACTGGGTTGAGTTGGATCGGCTCATCGGGTTGACTCGCCTGAGTTGCAGGGCTGGATCGGTCATCTCCGGCACCGAGTTAACTCGCCTCGAGGGAAAATCCCGGACAGAGTTCCGTTTGTTTATAGGACATTCCCGGCTGAATTCAGGCCTGTTTTTGGGTCTTCTCCTGTTAAGAACCTAACATACATCTATCCATTTCATACACATTCAACTGAGCTTCACTTCATAACCCATTCCTCTGTTGCTTCTTAGGCTGAGCTCAACACTTTGCAGCATCATCTTCTTCTCTGAGTCACAATTACAATCAGCAGCAATCGATTCCATCTCCAATTTCTATATTCTCGACATCACAGCGGCTTCATCTCTTCTCTTTCACCAGCAAACCCTAACTTCTTGTTCGTCAGATTCAGCCTTCAATTCACAACAAAACTCAAATAATCCACAAACCCATCTTAGCATTAGCACCAGTTCTCTCTCAGATTGATCTTCATCTGCTCATCTTCAATCAATTTCAGCAACAACTCGCCTCTGAATCGACTTCATCTCCACCTCCTTGTCTGTTTCTTCATCTCGATTTCTCATATCTGTTTTTGGTTTCAATTTCTTCATTGCTTCTCGATTTCAACCAGCGGCCACCAGATTCCCTTTTCTCATCATTATAATTTCAAAATAAACCCTTATCAAATTCTATTGCAGTAACATCATCGTCTCATCTCAGATTTCACCTCTGAATTTCATCCTCTGTGCTCTTGATTTCTTCTCCCAGTTTCTCTATTCCAGACGCATCCGCTGTTTGCTTTGGTTCAGGGGGAAAATATGAATTATTGGAAACAAGAGAAATGTGATTCTCGATTTAGGGTTATAAACTTGGGGTGGATTTACACACCCAAATGTACGAGAACCACCCAAATGTAGCTCCCCCTTAACCTCAGTTAGACTTTCATTAGTGCTTCTCTAAATAGAGTTGCCCCTTAACCTTGGATGGGCTCCAGATAGTGTTCGCCATGAAATGACAATAAAAAAATTGCCCTTTTTCTCAAATTGGGTGATTTCTTCTTCTTTTAGTCCGTGCGACTCCATAGTAGCTATAAAACTCAAAACAAGCATAAAATACATAATTTACAAGAAAAATAGCAAAGAAAGCATAAACAATAGATAGTAAATAGGATGTATTCTACACCCTATCAGGGGACCATGGTCTTATTAGGCCACCTTCCCTATAGTTATAAGGGGTGTCCTAAAGTGTGGAAATGACTAACCTACCCTTAACCTAATTTAATTTAAAACTAACCTAATAACCACCTATATATATCTTTATTAAGGAGATGTGGTCCTTGTGTGCGTCGTGTTTGTCGGATTCGGCGATCCTGCGGCTGGGAGTATGGCTTGGCGAGGGATATTTCCGTTCGCACGATCTTGAAATATAATTTTTTGGATGGTGTGGATGATGTCGTGGCCCGGCCAAAATTTCTAATAACCTAACGTCATAAACTAGGGCCAGGAAAAAAACGGCGTGTGGAGTAATTCGCGGCCGTCCTGATGAGATCCTGTGGCCTAAATCGGTCTGGTCTGTTTAGGCTAATATAGGCCTGTATACACCGTATCTTTTCGAGGTAATCTCTTCTTTATCGAAACCACGCGCAGAGATGGTGAACCTCTTTTGTTGTTTTTTTTATCTTCATGCGATCCTTCTCCTCTCCTCTCAAATCCTCTCTCGCTCAGAAGAAAATCAATCGGAATATACACCATACGATTCGTCTTTGGAACATCTGTATTTCATATTACATCCATCGAATGGCAGTCACCAAAAACAAATATGAGTCCTGGATCGGAATTGGGGATTTTTGGGGCTGTGGTGTAATTGGGGATTTCGATGTTTGATTCAAATCAGTGGAAGTTCCATTAGAATGGGTTAATGATTAGGGGGATCAAAATTGCAATTAACAACGGCGTATCTGAAATCGAAAATCAGCAAAGAACAAAAGTTATGGTTTGATTTAGGGTTTAAACCGACAGTAAATTGGAGTTGATATAAGAATTCATTATGATCAGTTGGTGAATTGAATCAATTATGAGTGGTTTCTCGGTATTGTTGATTTATATTTCAATTTTTGCCTGAACATTAGTTTCAATTTTTGTTTATATTTCTTTGTTTGATTAAGCTTTTTGATTGATTGGGATAGGTTTTTCAGGTTTGATTTTCAGGGTATATGATTCCCGAGACTGGAATTAGGTTCTGAACCATAGGCATTCGATGTACAGATTCAATTTTGCTATATCTTATTTGCTTCCGATGTTCTGTTTTTGTGTAATTTTGAGATTCACTTTTTGTTCTTGATTTTGTATGATTGCTTTGTATGATTGATTTATAGGTTGATATTGGACTCTCTTGAAACTCTAGCATTCGAGGTTGGTCTTACAGGTGTGAACCCTAATACTGGGTACTTGATTGTTAATTTTTTTCAATGTAATTTACTGTATTTTATCACACGAGTTTCAGAATTCCATTAGTTGCACAATAATTAATTATTTATGTTTTTGAGTTTTGGGTGTAATGCGTATCACCCAAATCAACGTGATAAACCCTTATTTTTGGTTTTTTCTGTATTCATCCTTTTCTCTAACCTACATTGTGCAATTCGATTTAACGCTATATAGACGCTGCTGACGCGGTGATAATATTTGTATCGAGTTTTTTATTTTTTTTGTTACTGAGATGGATTTTGAAGTTCTGAAGATGGGGGTTTATTCTACTGGTTTTGGTACCTTTTAAATGGTTGTTCAATATGGAACTGATGGTGTTCTTGGTGTTGCCACGGATAAGAATGAATGACAGGTGATGGTGCTGAGAAGACTAGAAGATTGCAGGTGCAGTTGTCAGTTGTGAGCTTGGTCTTTGGTGTTTGAAGTACTGAGAAGAGGAGAATGGAGCTTGCTTTGGTGAATGGGTGGATTGCAGTTAGGGTGAGTTGGAATCAGTGGTGGTTGCAGAGCTGTTGTTGGTGTTGCTACCAGAGAAGTTCTGAAGAATGGGGCAATGGGTTCCGTGTGTGTGCTCGAGACTTGCAGGGACTGAATTTGGGATCGCAACTGTTGGTGATGGCTGAGCAGATACAGGTAAGTAGATGTTGATGCTGTGTGTTAATCTTGAATGGGATTTGAATCTGAGTTGGTGATGAAGAAATGTTGTTGTTGGTTTGTAGCTACATAAGAGACAGTGATGGTGTTGGTTATGCTGGTTCGAACGAGGTATGGAGTCTGGTGGTATGTGCAGCAGAGAGACATCCAAGCCCAAGGGATCTGAATTGCAGTTAGAACTTCTGATGATGTATGAGAAGGGTTTCAAGTGACTCAGGGAAGATTTCAAGCTGCTACTGTGATTGTTGGAGATAAACAGGGATATGTGTAATAAATGCCGACGTTTTCGTTTGATCTTCTGCCAGTTTCCTGAACATGGATGTAAATATTGTTTCATTTCCTGAATTAATAAAAAGAAAAGGCGATTGAGAGGAATAGAAGAAGGAGGTAAACGTAGAAGCCCTGAATTATATTGGTAATCTTTTTCTTTTCTTTTTTGCTTCTATTGAATTTTTTTGTTTCCTTCATAACATATGTGCTTAATGATTATATACTTTTCTTAATAATTTAATTTTGATTTGTATGCTTGGCAAGACAGAGGGATACAGAACAAATGTTTTCTTTTGACCATCTCCATAACTGAGTTATCACCTTAACAATGACAATTAAATTCCTGACAATTAAATTCTTATCGAGAACAAAAGATCAGGTGTAATGAATCTAAATATCTCAACTCCAATCCACTGCAAGGTAATTGATTATTGGTGTAGATATGAAAAGCTAAGATATATAATATGAATATCAACAGGACATCACAATTATATGTGCTACGCTATATCTGTTTTCTTAATTCTTTCAGTTCCTAAATTATTTTGGAATTTTTGTAGCCAAAACTTTTGAAAGCTCTTGCTGATCTGATATCGATTTGGGGTTCCTTGAACAGTTTCCACATAACCTTTCCATTTGGGTTTCTGCCGCTAATCAAGTCGGGGATCAACCAATTGATGCTGATTCCAATTTAGGCCCGGTCATGGTGGCCATTTGCTGGAGTTATGTGAAGTATTATCAAGGTATATCCTGCTGTGTTCTATAGGTTTTAGCTGAGATGCAGTATTATCAAAATCGAGTGAGAAAAATGGCTAATTCCAAAAGATAGTTAAAGTAATGACCTACAGTATTATTACCATTGTTTGCTGGAGTGACTAATTCCATAAATATTTGGATAGGGGTTCTCTAGGTTTTGGTGATATAGCCAGCAAGTACTCTGCTGTGTATTTTGTGCGTGAACTTGCCATGAACAATTTTTAACGGGACCGTAACTATATCCCAAGAAGATTTGATTGTTACTGAGATGCAGTCCGGGTAATATATGTCGTCCAATTGGATTTCTCTGCCAGATAATCCATTGAAATTCTGATAAAAAATTACCTGCACATAAGATGATATAAAACGATATCGTGGATATCATCGACACTGAAGATGCAAGGTATATCTGTCAAGACGATGTGTTCTCTAGGTTTTAGTTGTGGGTTGATTTTTTAAATTTAGGGGGCGAAGTCGAATTAAAAATCCCCAATTTGAATGCTTTGGATGCGAATTCTTTGCAGGTAATTTTTTAAAGTTGTTACTGAATTAGTGAACCGTGTTACTGAATTTAAAGTTGTTTTATGGGTTTTGTAGATTTATGGTTTAATTCAGGTAGGTTCCAGCAGCAGCTGGGTTGAGTATTATTAGGTCTCATTGTTTTTGATAGTGGGGGTATTTTTATTTGATCAAGGAAACAACCAAACCCCAAACTCTTTAGTTCAATGGACTATCATAGGAGGGATCTTTGTTAGTGCAAACAACCAAATTGCAGGTAGTTTATGGTGTTAGACTGTTAATGATTTTCCTTAACACTCTATCGTTTCCTTTCTTATTCTTTTAGCATCGGTTACAACCAAAGAAGCAGTAGCAAGAAGGACTTACTTGATGTGGGCATTGATTTCAATAAGAGTTGTTTTCTGCTGAAAGAGGTTTACTTGATATGGTCATTGATTTTAAGGTATAATAGTTCAAATACCTTCTTTTTATGGTGGTAAGGACAATCCTAAATTATTTCAATGGAGGAATATTAGTGATGACGATGCTTTCAGAAAAGTCTGTTGTTGTGTTAAATCTATACGTGATTATTTTAGATTAAGAAATACTTTTTGGCTGATAATGCTCTGGGGCATTGGATGATCTTAACTTTCCTGTACACAACAATACTGTAGTTCGTTTATTTTTGTGGTCTTAGTTTTTGTTTCTTTGGTTATCAAACTGTAGGTTGAGTCAATCGACCATTGGTGCTAACAGATTCCACTGATAAAATCAAGTGAACCAACTATTCAGTATTATTTTGATGCAATGCTACCCTGTAAAACTGTTTCAAACAACTATCTCGATACTAACCATTGGACATGTTCACAAATTTTAGTTCATTAGAATAAATTGGGGTATGTTAATTTGGTTAACGTACATAAGTATATTATTATCCGGTCTACGATTCTGTGCACTAACTTGAATGAATAATATTCATGTCTTTCTCAGGGTGATGAGCTACATATGGTGGTATCTGGAAATTCAATATCAGAAAATATTAAGGTTAATCATCCCACCTACTATTTCATTGTACTAAAATTTAATCACCCTATATTAGCAACTTACGTTATTCATGTCATGTAGGTTTGATCAGGAAAGTATTCTAAAGATATTTTTCTTTCAAATGCAGGTGCAGGTGCAGGGCGACATCAATGCTATGGATGGTGGATAATACGAGGTGCGTGAATATTCTAATTCGGAACTTTGTGTGTCTCTGGATGTAGCAAAATCAGTATGTAGGATAAAAGACAAGATCCATTTATTGGACCAAAAGTGAAATTCCATTTTTTGTTGATCGGTGTTGACGCAAACTTTCGCTCCTAGCTGAACTTGGTTAGCATTTGTACATCTGTGTTTGTTTGCTTCGAAAAACATATCACGTTAGATGTATTAACGCTAACACAAATCAAGCTAGGAAAACTAATATTATGATGTTGCTCGGCCATCTTAAACTTCAAGTAAGGTACAATCATGTTTTTTATGTGGCAGTCGTGACAAGCTATCAAACTTAAAGTTTTTCAGGACATTATGCTACTGATATCTACGTTAAACAATAAATGGATATGATTGAATGGGTGGACAATAGAACTCAGGTGTTGAAACTGCGTCAAACAAGGATGGTAAACATTTATGTTAAACGAGGACAGAGGATGTGGATGAATTGGCCAGGGAACTTTCATTTTATGCAAGTTGCAGGTACAATTTTTATTCAAAAGGTGTGGATAAACAACCTAACCAAGACACACAGAGGATAGGTAAAAACACATTCCATCCTCTTTCATTCTTTTCTGCTTGATTAATTAGTGAGGAAATTCGATTTAGTACCATGTATTGTGGATGATTAAAGAACGTGGTCTTCTCCAGTACGAAGTAGGTTGATATTGTGGCGTCTTTAAAAACCAGTAATTCCATTTCAGGAATCGCACCAGTGATGCTACGGTTGTCCTTGCTTACATTTAAAAAGATGGGAAAAAAGAATTTAGTAGCACCACTCTATCACGCTAGGTAATTCCTTACCACATTCATGTGCTAACGCCTAACAGAGATAAATACTTAAGCACATGCACTATACCAACATTGATGTGTTTGTTCTTCACATGCTTATTAGGGTACAGAGACCGGAAGTACGTATGGCCACATCTACGAGATGATGAGCTTGCAACTGATGCTCTTAGTTCATGGTTTTGAGCATTAGCAAAGGACTATGCTCTTGGTCATGCTTCTTTCCTAGGTATTAAGCTTTCTATATTAAAAATATTTTGATTTATCATTGTCTAAATGGGTTTTTGGTCCTTACGCTAGAAGTTGTGACGCTCGCATGGAAATGCAGGTAACAACTATGTAGATGGTCAGTAGGCTGCTGGGAATGCACCGATGTTCTACGTTGTGTCTCCAAAGGATGTCATCATTGCAAAGCCTAGGTGAGTCGAAGGTACCAATGTGAAATGTTAGTGTTCAAGTGCTTCAGTGTCTTTTATCATTGTTTGAATGACAGAAAGATTATCCTTTTTACGGTCATTTTTGTTGAAGTACTTCATTTGAATTACCCTGCGCTTTTTATTTTTCGTTGGGATGCGGAAGATCGTATTAGCTTGGCTTCTTCAACACGGGAATCAGGTGGTTTACTGTTGGAAGAACTAGGAAAATCTTTTGGAACTTGCCATGATAATCCATGTCTACGGTCCCGTTAATAATCCTGGGATATAGTCACTCCAGCAAACCTAGAGAACACATCTATTTTTGTAGTTACGGTCCCGTTAATAACCGTGTTTCAACTTGAACAAACTCGATTTTGAGTTATACCGTACGATATAGAATCAGTGTCGATATCTCTTTCCATTGGATTTTCATGGATTTTTAAATTGATTTCTTAAAAGAAAAAATAGTAACTTATATGTTTCATTTGGATTGTTTATAGCTAACTTTATTATAGTGTATTCTTATCTTGCAGAACACAGAAAATATCAGACTACAGCCCGCCTAAAGTTGAAAGCGTGAAAAGTGGTTTCCTTTGTGGGATCAGCACCTGAGTTTAGTTGCATCTAGCCACTTTAATATCTTTTTTAGAGTGGCTCATACAAAGCGCATTTGAGTCTGAAACTTTCATAACAGATGCCAAATGTCTAAACTCGATAGTGGAAGTCTAAAAGTGGTTTCTACCATCACCAGTGATGGCTCAAGTTGCGTCGTTTCACTTGAAAAGTTGAGACGCGGAGTAATGCCGTTGCTGCCATTGACGATGCATATATGGTTATGGTGATGAAGATTAGTTATTGCCATTCCATGGAAGAGTACTGATGAGATGAAGTGGTGACGAGACATTAAAGTCGAGAAATTAGTACACATTCGAGTTATTGACTGTTGTCATTGATGATAATGGGGATGGAGGTGATAGAAGAGTGTTAGTTTCCCTTATTATTGATTGGTAATTGTTGGTATGATGGAGAATGTGCCTGTGATGGCTATTGATGATTCTATGATCGAATGGATTAAATGAGTCTTTGGGGATGTTTTATGCCGAGAGTTCAGTGAAGAATAGTTGTTTGCTGCTCGACTTTGGTGTGAGCTATTGATGACGGTCACCGGTGGCTAATAATTCAAATCTGGAGTCTGTGCTTAGTTGATAAAAAAAAATAGAATTTCATTCATGATTTACGGATAAGTTTGTTTTCATCATTACGTTATTGGTCTGTGCTTTCTTATACTTTGGTCGCCACTTATCCCGAATTTGTACATGGACAACAAGATAATTGTTTTAACTATAGTCTGTGTTTAATCAAATGATAGTAAGGACATGTGTTTTATAATGACCAACGTGTTTCATTATTCGGAATTGTATATTTTTGTATAAAAGTTTGAAATAGCTTAAATTGTTTAACATTACTTATGCTATTGAATGTACCATACCGTGCAAAACTTAGTTTTAAAACTGAAGTAAAAGAAAAGAGTTCTGTTAACTGAATTCATATTGCAATCATTTGAGTATTGTCATAAATAGACATTTAGTTTGGCAATGCAATCACGTGGCCATCAATTTATCAATTACTTAATTCTCATTATTAAGTGCGTCACTTGGTAGATGCTTTGCAAAAATAACGCAGTCAAAAAGCTTCGTTATTTTCTAATGTGCGTCTGTGTACATGTGCGTATTCTATTTTTAGCACTCAAGTTTTAAGCGCATTAGGTTCTGGGAGACCGCTAAATGAATATTTAGCAAATGATTATGGAACTAAGATCCAACTAATTATTTTGCATGTTTAGCAGTCTTCATCATTTGTCGGAACTAAGAGCCAACTAATTAAACACGTTACCTTGACCCGTCTAACTAACACATCATAATATGACACGACCAATTTAATATTGCGACCGTTCTTCTATGACCCGACTAACAAAATATGCACCTGACTAATATAAACATGACCAACTGACTCACAAATTCTAATGCGGGCACTATATATGTCTTTAAATTTTCTCCACCACTAGGGCTGTAGGCCCCAGCCCCATCCGACTACTATGATCCAACTAATTAAACACGCTACTGTGACCCGGCTAACTAACACACTATAATATGGCTCGACCAACTAAATATTGGGACCGTTCTGCTATGACCCGAGCAACTAAATATGCTCCCGACTATTATAGATAGGACTAACTAACACACTAATTTTAATGTGGGCACTACACTTTCCTTTAAAAATTTTCCACCGCCGGGACCGTAGGTCCCGGCCCCCTATCCAGCTACTAGGGTCCAAGTAATTAAAAATTATTGTGACCCGACTAGCTAACGCACTGTAATATGATACGACCAACTAAATTTTTGGGACGGTTCTGCTATGACCCGACCAACTAAATATGCTCCCGACTATTATAGATAGGACTTACTAACACACTAATTTTAATGTGGGCACTACACTTTCCTTTAAATTTTCTCCACCGCCGGGACCGTAGGTCCCGGCCCCTATCCAGCTACTAGGGTCCAAGTAATTAAAAATTATTGTGACCCGACTAGCTAACGACCGTAATATGATACGACCAACTAAATTTTTGGGACGGTTCTCGCTATGACCCGACCAACTAAATATGCTCCCGACTATTATAGATAGGACTAACTAACACACTAATTTTAATGTGGGAACTACACTTTCCTTTAAATTTTCTCCACCACCGGGACCGTAGGTCCCGGCCCCCTATCCAGCTACTAGGGTCCAAGTAATTAAAAATTATTGTGACCCGACTAGCTAACGCACTGTAATATGATACGACCAACTAAATATTTGGGACGGTTCTGCTATGACCCGACCAACTAAATATGCTCCCTACTATTATAGATAGGACTAACTAACACACTAATTTTAATGTGGGCACTACACTTTCCTTTATATTTTCTCCACCGCCGGGACCTACTAGGGTCCAAGTAATTAAAAATTATTGTGACCCGACTAACTAACGCACTGTAATATGATACGACCAACTAAATATTTGGGACGGTTCTGCTATGACCCGACCAACTAAATATGCTCCCGACTATTATAGATAGGACTAACTAACACACTAATTTTAATGTGGGCACTACACTTTCCTTTAAATTTTCTCCACCGCCGGGACCGTAGGTCCCGGCCCCCTATCCAGCTACTAGGGTCAAAGTAATTAAAAATTATTGTGACCCGACTAACTAATGCACTGTAATATGATACGACCAACTAGATATTTGGGACTATTCTTCTATGAGCCGACCAACTAAATATGCTCCCGAATATTATAGATAAGACTAACTAACACACTAATTTTAATGTGGGCACTACACTTGCCTTTAAATTTTCTCCACCGCCGGGACCGTAGGTCCCGGCCCCCTATCCAGCTGCTAGGGTCCAAGTAATTAAAAATTATTGTGACCCGACTAACTAACGCACTGTAATACGATACGACCAACTAAATATTTGGAACGGTTCTGCTATGATCCGACCAACTAAATATGCTCCCGACTATTATAGATAGGACTAACTAACACACTAATTTTAATGTGAGCACTACACTTTCCTTTAAATTTTCTCCACCGCCGAGACCGTAGGTCCCGGCCCCCTATCCAGCTACTAGGGTCCAAGTAATTAAAAATTATTGTGACCCGACTAGCTAACGCACTGTAATATGATACGACCAACTAAATATTTGGGACGGTTCTGCTATGACCCGACCAACTAAATATGCTCCCGACTATTATAAATAGGACTAACTAACACACTAATTTTAATGTGGGCATTACACTTTCCTTTAATTTTTCTCCACCGCCGACTCCACCGCCGGGACCGTAGGTCTCGGCCCCCTATCCAGCTACTACGGTCCAAGTAATTAAAAATTATTGTGACCCGACTAACTAACGCACTGTAATATGATACGACCAACTAAATATTTGGGACGATTCTGCTATGACCTGACCAACTGAATATGCTCCCGACTATTATAGATAGGACTAACTAACGCACTAATTTTAATGTGGGAACTACACTTTCCTTTAAATTTTCTCCACCGCCGGGACCGTAGGTCCCGGCCTCCTATCCGGCTACTAGGTTCCAACTATTTAAAACGCTATTGTGACCCGACTAACTAACACAGTATAATTTGATACGACCAACTAAATAATGGGACCGATTAACTAAATATGTTCCTGACTCACTAAATATGCTCTCGACTATTATAGACAGGACCAACTAACACACTAATTAAAATATGGGCACTACATTTGCCTTAAAATTTTCTCGACCGCCGGGGCCGTAGGACCCGGCCCCCTCCGGCTACTATGATCCAACCAATTAAACACGCTACTGTGACCCGACTAACTAACACACTATAATATGACACAACCAATTAAATATTGGGTCCGTTCTGTTATGGCCACAGACTGAACTTTGCATATTGATTCTTTAAGTAAATCTTCGTATTATATTTTTCTACTTAGGTTTGTTACATACTCTAGAAGTTTCCACAGAAAAACTAATTCCATTAGTTTAAATAAAAAACGCTAGAAGTTTCCATACATATGAAAGTTCTCTAAAACAAAACAACTTCGAACATTCTTTAAACTATCCCGTATACATCAGTTTCCTATAACAAACCAAATTCCTACAATTCCTACAATTAACTTGACATCCAAGTTTCTATGGGTCTATATAAGCTTACAAAGTTGTCACATACATTCTGCACATCAATCAATATCTCTACGCAATTACAGACAAGAGATGGCAGATCGAGTTATAAAGAGAAGTAGAATGAGCATAGCCAAAGCTTCAACTTATCTGGAGAAACAAGACCTGTACGGGAAAAATAAGGTACGCTCAGTCTCAAATAAAGTTTAATAATTATTTGTTCTAGATTTTTACTTTGCAAGTTGATTATGCTATATGCTAAATATCTCTCACTGTAATTTTTGGTTCATCAACTATTTTTGATTTAACTCACAGCGCTATTCAATAAAGATCACTGCAACAATCGTGCGTCTTAAAAGAAGACAAGAATGGTTTTACTATGCTTGCCCAAGATGCGATGAAAGATACCAAACAAATAATGATTTAAGCTGGTGTTCAAAGTGCAACGAACAAATTCCAGATCCAACAGCAAGGTAACGTTTTAAATTTATTCAAGATAACAAATTTAGACTGATTTTTAAATAACAAACCTATTAATATACCTGATCTACAGATTGCTAATAAGACTCAAGTGAAAGAAAGACAGAGGCAAAGCCGAGATATTGGTACACCTGACAAAGACGCCGAGGAATTAACTGGATTGAAAGTAAACAACATTCAAAAAATGTCAACAGAAGATAAGGTAATGCCTAAAAAAAATATTTATGCTAATAAACAACATGTTACATAACAACCCCTAATTGCAGGCAACCCAAAAAGAATTCAGAAAAGAGGTAACGAGCAGAATAAAGGGCTATACATGTGTCTTTCGCTTAGAAGTAGCAAAACTCACATGGGGAATCATGTCTTTTGAAGAAAAAGAAATTATGGAATTAGATGCAACTAAAAAATCAATGAAGGTATTATTAGTTTTTCTAACAACAATGAAAACCAACATACAGCAGCAACACTTAATTCTTGCTTTTTTTGACTGTCGGATAACCCGAGCATCTACAAGAAAACAACCCAACCCTGATGCGCATTCTGACGAAACTTCAAGTGACGCGGAGCAACCCTGGCAGGTGGACAAAGAAACCACACCATGCCTTTCAGATATGAAGCCTTGGATTATTGGAATCCAACAAGCCTTTCAGAAAGATGCAAACGTAGGAGAAGCCTTGAATGATGTGGTCGCATTGGATGACAGTCGTTCAAAGATATTTAGGAAAAATTTAAGGAGTTATAATTACACCAATAGCTTTACAAGTCTCGGATGCCAGTATGACAAATAAAGCCTTGAACAGACACAATTATTAAATAACTTTATTAACTATTCTTATAGAATTTTTTTTAAAAGAAAAGTTTAACAAACAATTATTAATCTAAGTTCTTAGAATTTTCAATTAATGTGCAAGTCTATTATTGTTTTAGATATTGTTTTAAAATTAATATACATATTCAAAAAATAATATACTATTCTTAGAATTAATTTTTTTTTTAAATAATATAAATTTTAGATATTGTTTCATGAAAATCGACCAGAGGTTGAGCGCCGGCCGCAGGCCGGCGTGATACCTAGTATATATATATATATATTATAATATAATATTATAAAAAGAAGTGGTGTTTGTATAGACTGATAAATCCGGCCATCGATTTCGTCATCATGCGGCCCTGATCGAAAGTTGGGCGAGAGATATTTTTGAGCGTCTGATGCCCTGGGTTTCCTGATTTCGTTAGGGTCCCTTTAATAACTTGGTTTCGCGTCGGATTCTCTTGGTTTCCTAATATTGTTAGGTCCCGTTAATATTTAGGTTTCCTAATTCTAAGAGCAATAAGATGAATAAGGACTTTGCTTGATGAGGGAATCATCTTAGGTTACAGAGTTTGGTTCTGTTCCTAACTTGAAAGTATGTTTATCTTCGGATAGTGTATCAATAAGCTTTTATATAAGTTATTACTCAGTTTGTTAACATTGTCGTATACCCATCTCATAAGAGGTATTGGCTTACTAAAGTTTAACTATCTCCATCAGGGGATTATTGTATTAGCATGTTGACCCCACAAAGTATATATGAACAAGGACCAAGGAATTGTCTTAATTGTATCTTAAAGATGGAATATCAAACTCAGTATATTGGGCTTCTATTTAATGGTATAATACGATGTTGGAGGGTGGGGATTCCAGTTGAGCACGACGGTCCCGCCAAAGCTCAAACTAATCAACCATTAAACCTCACGGCTAACCTAAGGGAAACGATTTTGATCTAGCAGCGCTAGATCATTTTTGCTCTAGCGCTGCTAGAGCCGTTGGATGGGTGAATCCAATGGTGGTGGTGGTTTTTAATGAAAATTGCATTTTTGCCCTTGGAGTAAAAAGCTCCACTGACAACCACCACCATTGGATCGACCCATCCAACGGCTCTAGCGCTGCTAGATCAAAATCGTTTCCTGTTAGGAAAAAAGTTTGATAAAAACTCCACTGACAACCACCACCATTGGATCGACCCATCCAACGGCTCTAGCAGCGCTAGATCAAAAATGATCTAGTGCTGCTAGATCAAACTTTTTTCCTAACATAAGCCAATGTTCATACCTTAGATTTTTCTATTGCATTTGCACGACACGAATTATAAGCGCGGCTAATTTGACACAACCAACAAAACACTAGGATCTGTTTAAGAGGCCGCGGCCGGGATGTAAGCCCCTGCTAATTTGGCACAACCAACAAAACACTAAGGCATGCTTAAGAGGCCACGACTAATTTTACATGACCAATAAAACACTAGGGCATGTTTAAGAGGCCATGACTAATTTGACACGACCAACAAAACAAGAGGGCACGTTTAAGGGGCCACGGCCGGGGATGTAAGCCCCAGCCAATTTGAAACGGCCAATAAAACACTAGGGTTGTAGGCCACAACTAACTTATAGACTCGATGTTTGACAGTTTTAATCTAATTAATTTTCTTATAATGACTAAAAAAATTGGGAGAATACTGACCAGCCGACCAAACAACAACAAAAAATTTAAAAAGGTTGAGCCCCGGCCGCAGGCCGGGGTGATACCTAGTATATATATATATAACCACCTCCTCCCACCACCGCCGCCCACCACTACCACCTCCGACTACCACCACTACGTCCGACTACCACCACCACTAACCACCACCACCTCTATATATATATAACTTAATTTAAATTATTAACATATTTACTCTTTTACCTAATTAAAATTATAACTAATCTACAACTTCTTCCTCTATTCTACCATTTTTCTTCTTCTCTTCTTCATCAATTTATGATCATCAAACCCTGATTATAGACAAATCTAATCAAAATCATCAAATTTTTAGCCTAGTCGATTCATTGAATTTTTATCGTCGATTAATCAATCTTTTATAAACAAACCTATCCATAAGTATTTTCCCACAAACCCATTACTTCTAATTCGTTTTTGATTGAAATTTTGAGCAGTAGTCATCAAAATATGGTTTAAATGGAAGTTACATTGGCATGTTCGGTTAGGAATAGTCAAAAAAAAAAAAACTAGTTTGCTAACCGAACATTCTGAAACCAAGAACACGAAGAACACTTCGGTTATCACGAATTAATTTTTTCTTAACCGAACTCAGAGTTCGGTTGGTTCGCAAAGAAGGCTAAAACTATTTTCTAACCGAACTTTACCAATATTACAAATAAAAAATAAAAAATCAAATGTAACCGAACTGTGCTATTTTTCCAACTATGTTGATTTTTGATTTAACCGAACTTTGCCCACTTAGAGTTCGGTTGGTTCTTAAAGAAGGCTAAAACTATTTCTAACCGAACTTTACCAATATTACAAAAAAAAAAAAAAAAATCCAATGTAACCGAACTGTGCTATTTTGCCACTATGTTGATTTTCAATTTAACCGAACTTGTCCCACTATGTTCGGTTTGTTCGCAAAAAACCTAGACAAACCGAACTCTTAACTAATTGTGTGTAGTTCGGTTAGATATTGGTTGGTATGAAGTTTGTGAAACAACCGAACTTTGTACACTAATGTGCAATATTATTTTACATAAGTTCGGTTAGCTATTGGTTGCAAACTAACCGAACTTATAGACCCTATTGTTCGGTTACATTTCGGCCAAACCGAACATAACACTGTAATTTTATTTACAAAGTTCGGTAACATGTCCGTGAACCGAACTTCAAAAAACCTTCATTATTGGAGAGTTTGGTAACCTGCGTGTTTAGAAAAAGTAACCGAACTACACTTTCAGATGAGTTCGGTTACATGTTCTTCACACAAGGTAACCGAACAAGCCCAAATCTACTTAACAAATTCACATTTTTTTTGAAAATTTGGACCAATTCAACCAACATTATCTAAGTTTAGAGCATACCTGGATACCCAAATAGTCTTCCTCCGGTTGTGGTTGGTAAAATCCATCGTTTTCATCATGAGATTGGCTTTTGGGAAGAATACATTCACCATCTAAGAAATAATTCATCACTTGAATAGTCTAGCTTAGTGAACTCAATTTTTTTTTCCATGTTTTTCTTCTTCATCTTCTCTAACTTTTCTCTCTCAATAATTCTACTTCTTTTTCAAAAATCTGATTTTTTTAATCTCAAATCTTTATTCAAAATCATTTCACTAATCACACTAACTAATCATTATACAAAACTAGTAAGGCCACATGTGCGATGCACATGCTTGAATTGGATTCTTTTAACAACACCAAATTTGATAATAATGGGAAAAAAAATCTTAACAAAAAATTTAATATCCTTGTTTGTACTCATTACGTAGATAATTGAAAGAGCTTTCCAAATATATTAATTTTGCATAAATCCGATGTGTATTTTTAAAGATATCTAAGTTTTAATTTTTTTGATTTATTTTTAAAATAATGACATTCCTGTAAATATACAAATATTAACTAAAAGCTTAGTTAATGGGGGTATTATTGTCATGTGAAAAAGCTTCACCAAAAGAAGGCTTCACCAAAAGGAGGCCTTTCTTTATTATAGTAAGATAATCAGGAGGGTAATTTTGGTATTAATCTAAATATTTAGATAAGGGTGACCTAGAATTACTTCTAATGTCTTACCCAAAATAAAACCATGGTCCAAAAAAAAAAAAAACCATGGTGCCCAAAAAAACGTTCTTTCCTAATAACATACCGTTTCTATAGATTTGATTTGGGACAACCTATATTTAGGATAGAAACTCCGTCTTCGGTTTCCTAATAACATACCGGTTAAAAAAAAAAAACTTGTATAAATAGAATAGAATGGACTCACCGCTCTTCAATTACGGTTTGTTCTCTTGTATTTTAGGGTTTCTTCATCTTGAGAGATTATTCTAGTTTTGTTTCAAAACCAAGCAGCAGCAGCCTTGATAATTATTTGATTGAGTCTTCCAATGGAGGGAATAACAAGCACGGAGGTACTTGTTAGCACCACCTACCATGGTATTTCTAATTCTCTTGATGTCATTGCAAATCAGGTTACCAGTTTTCCGGATCATATAGTGATGGATATTCTAAGCAGACTTCCGGTGAAATCCCTCATGCAGTTTATGTCAGTATGCAAACATTGGTTGTGTTTGATTAAACAAGATACAAAGTTGATTAATTTACATTGCATCCGTTCAAAATCACGCCCAAATCTCCTCTACATTAACCCACTCCTAATTGCTAGCTTGGAAGAAAGCAAAACGTTACATCAAAGTATTTCATGTGCGGAGATAGTTGAAGCGAGTACTGGTGGTGAGGATGAAGAAGTGGAAGCCTTTGTTAGTACGGTTAGGATAACCGAGGATAAATGGTTCCCTTATAGTGAAATCTTGGAACCGGTGAATGGTTTGGTTTGTTTCGTAGATCAAAAGACACATGCTATTAAGGTATATAATGCAAGTACACGGGAAGCAACACTTTGGGTTAGATCAACGTTACTCGCAGAAGAAAATCACAAGCTTATGGCAGATAAAAGCACGATGAAGATAACAAGTCAATGTACTCCAATTTATCGATTTGGTTTCGATCCAGACAAGAAAGAACATAAAGTATTCTGCTTTTGGAGACTACTTGCTAGGCGTGAACAGCATCGTCATAATTCCTTGGACCGATCTGATTATGAAAGTTGGGAGGCATTGACAGTGGGCCGTGACACCAAATGGCGTAGGATCTATGCGGTTCCTAACGAGAATAACCAAATAAAAATTAAGGAGGTGCTCCCTCCGGCTTATAGTAATTGCCGGCAGGTGTATGCAGACGGTACCATATATTGGAGCAACAAAGAGTACTACTGGGATCAATGGGGGACCACTAATCGTGATGATCCGGATGTCATAGTTGCATTTGATGTTGGAACTGAAAAATATAGACTTATCCCAATTCCTAGTTTCATCCTCGAAGAGCCTCGTGATGAAGAATACATTCTCCCTATTGATATGTTAGTATTGGGTGGACATGTGGCTCTATTATACCGTATGGAACCTTATGTTGTTAAGTTATGGATGTTAGATGACGGAGTAGGTAAAAAACTGGAAAATTGTCGAGGAAACAAAAGTAATTGGAGCACGGAGACAATTGAGCTACCATTTTACTGTGATAACCGGGTTGGTGGTTTTGGAATTGCTGGAAGTACAGACAAGATTATCTTTGAATGCCGGGGATGCAACAACTCAGTGAGCTTCACTTGTTTGTATTCTTATGATCGCAAGAAGAAGACTTGTAAGAGGATTGAGATGGATGGAGTCTCCTCGTTTACCCGTTGCTCCCAGAGGTCTCTAGTTACCACTTTTACAGAAAGTCTCTTCCATGTTTAGTCTCTCTACAACACAAAAGTTAGTTGAAGCTTGTGCAAAGTTTCTCTACATATTCCACATGCCATGTGAGTGCCCAACTTTGTGGACTTATCAGTTATCACTCTTTCATTTTCAGGAAACGGCAAATCAATCAGTTGAATTTCTTGTAGAAAACGTTCATAATGATGTATTATGTTATCTTTTCAAGTTTTTATACCTTTATGATACCTCCAATAAAATCTTTATGATACTTACTGCAAAACTTAATGAGAATAAAATCTGCCGATTTTTTGATTGTTGAGATTCATCATTTTAATTCTAATTTACTAGCAGAAAATCTAATTTAATGAGATCGCCTTAATTCTGACAACAGTTTCAATTTTTGGGCTTTTTAGTGGTGTCATCCAAGCCAAAAAATAAATAATGCTATTTACTACTGGCCAATAAGACCTTTTTTAGAATCAAAAATAAAATTTCACCAATAAATCTGTACACGAGAGCAGATAACGATTTTTGTACACTAAGCAATAAGAATGTCTGGCAAATTTATGTTTAGCTTGTACAAAAGTTTGCTTAATAATAAGCAATCAAGACCAAGTCTTCAAAAATCCATAAAATCTGTTCTTTCTCAAGACCAAGTCTTCAAAAATAGTTCTTTCAGACGCGTGATAAAACGAACCTGTTGCATCCAGAAATATCCGAACTCTTACCAAGTCTGGCCTAACAGGATAATCCCTCAAGTTCCCCTCCTCAATGTTTTCGAGGATTCCCAAATCCAGAACATTTTTGTCAACTAACGAGAAACTATCAGCCTTCGCAAAGTGTATTCCATCATCTGAAATTGTAATAGGCCACAATCTTTTAAGTGGAGGGAATCTAAAGAATTCTGTTCTCAGTCTTTTATCCTTATAACTTTTTTCAACTACTTCACAAGCTGCAACCGTCAGTACTCCCCCAACGGTTGATTCTTGTCTACAGATTTCATAGGCAATCTCCTTGGGCATCTCCACAGTTTCACTGCTGCTTTTTTCCGTTGAATTCTTTTATCTTTTCCCGTGTAAGCGTTTCGGCTATATTGCGCCCACTGCCCAAACACAAAAACCTACCAACCATAGGTTGAACTCCCTCATCCGTCACAGCGCTAATCTGAAAACCACCTGTGTTGGTAGGAGTAGCCAACACAAAGTCGTGTCAGTCGAGTGATCTCCCAATCTCCACTAAAAACCTATGATCAGAACCAATTTCCTCGTTAATCCACATTTGCTTAAGATTGGCACAAACATGATGAGCAATTTTGTAATTTCCTGCTAGAGCTGTTATAAAACCCTCACATGCTGTGATTTTTTCACCGACTTCTTCTACTTTCACACGCAAGCCTTCAAATTTGCCTTTATCATGATAGCAGATCCTATACTCCTTCACTGCGGTATCAGGATGAATGAATTCATAACTCAACCTGCTGTCAGATAGCACATACAGTTTACTGCCGTCAAGAAACACAATTACCACCGTTCCCCCCTTATGTTTCTCATGGACAGGAGGCTGACTGACATACACGCTTTTTATGCCCTTTTTCACGTCACCCAGTTCATGTTTTAAAGTCTCCCCAAAGCGATCCATGTCATACGGAAAATGTACACCTGAACTGTCACTGTCAGAATCTGAACAAGTGCTTCGATTACTACCTGCACATTCATGTGTATTTGAGTGCAAGTACTGCTGCGCTGAGGGTTCATGTTCCTGCTTCTGATCAAAATAAAGAGAACGTCGAGCTGCTGGTTTTCTGAATTCTCCATTAATATCAGCTGCTTCAAACTTCCATTGTAGATTATCTTCTGCATCACTCAGATTATCATCACTGCTGTAAACAGCTTCATTCTTATCATTCCATTTATTATCCTCTTGAGACCTGTAACTCAAATCATCGCTACTCCACTCACTGACAGATTCAACCGTTTTTTCAGCAGAACAGTCACTGAATAGACTTGAACATTCCTCATCTTCTTCTTCTTCCTCAACCATATCTGCCCAACTTTTCCCACTGTTTGATGAACTACTTAAATGGGGATCCTCCTCTCTCCATTTTCTGGCAAACCCATGGTTCTGATGCTGTCCCTTACTTGGATGTGAGTTATCTAAGCATTTTCTTATGCCACTCTGCTGAACTTTAGTAGTATAAGAAGAAACTCGGAAATTTGAATGCGCCAAACCTCTTCCACCATCCACTAGGCTTTGAAGCAGAGACTTGGCGATCCGAATTCTCTCTATCTGTATGAAGCAGATGGCAAGACGGCAGTCATTACTCTTGTTATCTGGTTCCACAGATAACGCTTTCCTGGATTGAGTAAACCCATGCTATATACTTTAGCTCATTGGATAGAAAAGAATACGCATGCTCAGGAACTACAGTTGACATACGTACCCATATAATTCAATAGCAACTTTATAGTTTTTCTTTTGCATGTAAGCCCATCCCAGGTTTCCTAATAACCTGCACACACAAAGCTCATGATAAGGGAAAATACGCAGTAAATTTACATTCAGAAAACAGTAAAAAGAGATTTTGTAGAATTTTACCTTGATTTCTCATGCTCAGCGGAACAGCAACGGGACTTCTTACCACTATCTTCAAGGAGTTGCAGTTTATGTTGTAGGAGTTCGATATGTTCGCCAATTCGACCAGCTTTCTGTTTTTATTACATTAAGATCAAATTTCATAAATGGAAATATAGCTCTGTATAAAGTATATGCTAGTAGACGGAAACTGATGCTGGATTATACAATACAAATGGTTTAAGGATGTCTGAGAATGTAACTGCTACAGATAAGAATTCTAAGATCAAGAGATGCAGCAAAATAAAGCCTGGATTTAAAAAAATTCACATGCATTTGAGCAAATCAATATGTGCAGACAAGACTTGTCATGAAAGCGGGTTAACCAGAAGCAAAGCAACAACATAATCTGAGGATTACTACTAGTACTAAGTTTGATGTGTATTTTCCATGTAAAGTTATAGAAGAAATTTGAAGGTGAAAAACGAAAAATACAAACAATGAGAGAATTGAGATAACATACCTTGTAAAGATCAACGAGCACATTATCAAGAGATTCCTGAGCTTGCTGAGAGAACAGACTGCCAAAGGATTTTACTGCTTCAATCGCCTCATCAGCACGATTTTTCAGTTGCTTCATTATGATAGGCATGTCTTTCGCTGCAATATCCTGATGAGTGATTTCCTTAAAAACTTGAAGCCTATCTTTTCTTAATGGCGTTGAACTTTTTCTCCAATCTGCATATTCATGTGTGTTTGGGTAGAAGTACTGTGCTGAGGGTTCTTGGTGCTGTTTCTGATCAGCTGCTTCAAACTTCCTTTGTAGAGTACCCGCTATATCATTCGATGAATGCTCCAAATTTCTTAGAACAACCATATTATGATCTGTGTGAATGTAAGACGCAGACTGACGCTTTACATTATTTTCTTCATCACTATATATGGAAGAAACCGGTGAACTGGAATTCACAATGACCGGAGAAGTGAAAGATCCCTCAGTCTCCATTCTGATATTATCATCTTTCTTCTGCTCAAGTGGTTTCAGAACTCGACCTGAATCAAGCTCAGATAGCATGTCGGTTGCATGGTCAAATGATTTAACATAGGAATCAGCTAACTCGCCTTCAGCTACTGAAGTTGGTTTAACAGTTTCAAGAAAAGACTTGGCTTCCATAATTTTTCCCTTCTGCATCAAACAGGTGGCAAGATTGCATTGTTTGTTCTTATCTGGATCGATAGATAAAGCTTTCCTGAATTGAGAAACATAGACAACACATGCTAAGTTTAGGTTATAAACTAATATGAAACAAACAAATGTGTGATTTGGAAATCCACCAAAATTCATGGTGGAAGTACAAAAAAACTGCACAATTTGTCCTGCAATCAACATTCACATTAAAATTGTTGGGGGAAAGGCGACTGGGGCTGGATTACCACTAGGTCTTCTGCAAAATCTCTTTAAATTATACTCACACTAAGTTCACCTATTTTATGTAATTTTACGGAAAGCATCACAAGAAAAGGACCTTTTCTTATGCTCAAGTCTTAAGTCACGGGAAAAAGCATCACAAGAAAAGGACCTTTTCTCGCTAAGATTTGTGGAATTCATCTTCTAATTTCTGTTCTTAAGTGTACTACGCTAATGCATTCGAAAAAAAAAAATTCTACAAGTAAACCTTAACACACCAACCTTGATCCCAAGTTCTTGGAACCAAAGTTAGGCTAATAATAACAAACAGATCACATTTGTGGCCGCACAAAAAGTTCGAAATAATCAATATTTGCGACAAGAAATGAATCCTAATTTCAGGATGACTGACCCTTTAAATTAATCCAGTCCGAATGCAAGCTGTTACTAGAGAAAAACAATTACTATTTTATGTTTTAGGAGAAAACAACATCAGAGTTAAACCAAAACACTAGAAAGAGTGACACTGAATTAGCATGATGCTCAAAAAATAAAAAACTGAGGCAACTAACACATACCTATACAATTCTTCGGCAACTTGGTAGTTCTCCTGTTGCATGTAAGCCCATCCCAAGTTCCCTAATAACCTACGTATACAGAGCCCCCAATAAGTGAAAGAACGCAAAGAAATTTACATTTCGAACATATTAGAAGTTTGAAACATTTACCTTGATTTCTCGTGCTCAATGGAGCATAAGTACATCTTCCCCTGAGCTCTTGCTATCTTAGTTCGTTGCCCACCATATGATACACCATCTTCAACGAGCTGGAGTTTATGCTGAAGGAGCTCGATATGTTCCTCAATCCTACCAGCTCTCTGTTGTTGTAAAAAGGTCAAATGTCATAAATGGAAACATTACTTAAGAAAATTTCTGTACAACAGCCCCGTATAAAGGAAACACTAGTAGACAGAAACCGATTCTCAATACAACAGTTGGTTACTTTAGTACCCATTTCCTTAAATGGTTTAAGGTTTGCATTGCTGAAATACAAAAAGGACTGGATATTGTTTGACAATGTACATGCTACGCAGAAGAATCGTATGATTATGAGACATAATGGGGGCGAATTTAACATGAATTTTGCACGAATCAATAAATGCAGACAAGACATCTCATGAAAGCGGGTTAACCAGAGGCAACAACATAATCTGAGGGTTACTACTAAGTTTCATGTACAAGAAATTTGAAGGAGAAAAACCAAAAATACAAACAATATCACAAAGGAGACAATTGAGATAATATACCTTATAAAGATCAATGAGCACATTATCAAGAGATTCCTGAGATTGCTGAGAGCAGAGACTGCGAAACAATTTAATTGCTTCAATCACTTCATCAGCACGAATCTGATGCTTCATAACAGCCTTGCTTGAGTCCTTTTCGATTATCTGTAACCAAATCAACAAAAAAAACAAGGGTTTATGAAATCAATTCCTGAAAGAAAATATTACAAAACCCTAACGAAACCTTCGCAAGAAAGGCTAAAATCAAAGATTAAACAAAACCCACCTAAAATTGAAGAAAGATTAATCAAAAAATGCATTACCTGAACGTGTTTAGCTTTAACATAGGTAGAATCGCCATTAGGAACTCTATGACAGGGAGAATGAAATGAATTGGTAAGAGAAGAGATTTCCTTCTTCTCTTCTGATGATAAAGGAGTAGAATTTAATGGCGTAGATGGAGATGATTTGATTATTTTCATATTTTGAAGAACTGAAAACCCTAATTTTATTGAAATTGTAAAACTGGGAAAACAATTGAGAAATTGAAGTGAAATTCTCAAATTCGAAAAATACCCTTTGTTGTTCAAAGAGCAATGAACGAGTATGTATGTAGTTGGAACAAAGATTCTCGAGTTGAGAACTGAAATACTGAAATTAAACGAGAAAAAGATTATGAAGAAAAGGGGGAAATCTAGCCGTTGTGTAATTTAGTCGTTTAAACAGAGAGAGCTGATATTTTTGGGGCCTGGTTTTATTACGAGGGTTTAAGGGAAGCCCGTTCAGACTTAATGATAAGGGAATATTATCTATATACCCCTACTATGAGACCCCTTGCAAAAATACCCTTATTAACTTTACAAATACCCCTAAGTCTAATACATTAAAATACCTCTTTTTTGTATAGTATATATACAAAACCACCACCAACACTATTCAAAAAATAAAAAAAAAAAAAATCTCTAATCCCACAACACTGCCCACCGCCAACCACCACCACTGTCCACCGCCTCCCACCACCACCGACGACCACCACCACCAACCACCACCACCGACGACCACCATCACCGACCACCACCACCGACGACCACCACCACCGCCGACCACCACCACCGACCACCACCACCGACGACCACCGCCAACCACCACCACCAACGACCACCACCGCCAACCACCACCACTGCCCACCATCACCGCCAACCACCACCATCACTACCCACCACCACCGCCAACCACCGCAGCTCGGCTAACGAACACCACCATGCCCACTACCACCGCCGCGCCAACAACCAACACCCACCGCCGCCGCCAACCATCACCGCCGTCAACCACCATCGCCGCCGCTAACGAACACCACCATGTGGAGTCAACTTGTCGAAGTTGTGTCCATATAGAGGCAACTAGCTCAAGTTGTCTTCAACAAGTGAAAGCAACTAGCCTAAGTTGTCTCCATATATGGAGGCAACTTGCACAAGTTGTCTCTAAAAAAAAAATTATACACAAATAAGTGAACCTAGTGTGAATCGAACACACATCTTCTGACATATAGTCAGTTGTGCTACCATTGCACCCACGTGTTCGCCACCCCATCAAGTTGTTCAACCAACAATTCAAACAACCACCATACAACACCACACCATCCATCTCTCGCTATCGCAACTCTACTCAGAATAGCCTTCATGACCACAACCGTTTATGCACACTTGCAACATGAGCCAATAACGCAGCTACTTCCATGCCCCTACTCAAACACCATCAAGAACACACAAGCAAGAATAACTTCAATGCCTGGATTCATATTGAGTTCCTTCTCAACTTCCTAAGCATTCATCTACTCTTGACTTTAAAGCATGAGCACCAAAGAAAGACAACCATCGTCAGCAACTCAACACAACCATATGTTACCATTGCACCACAAATTCGTCACAAATACTCTAAGATATATATATATAAGATAATTTCGTATGAATAAATAGACCCAAAACATAACCAGCTTGCCTCCGAACCGGAATCAACTAGCTCAAGTTGCCTAAAAGTGAAAGCAACTTTGGTCAAGTTGTCTTCAAATTTGGAAGCAACTAGCACAAGTTGTCTCCAAATATTAGAAGCAACTTGGTCAAGTTGTCTTGATAGGTGAAAGTAACTAGCCCAAAGTTGTCTTCAAAACGAAAGCAACTAGCCCAAGTTAATACACAAACCAATACATATCTATATATTCCTTCTTGTTAATGAATTCAACTCGAGAAAATTAATACAATCCTTATATTGTATCTCTCCTTCTTCATGTTGTTGTTTCCTCGTAGAGAAATGTGAGAAAAAGAAATTGTTGCAAAGCCATGAACACCATTTTCCCTCATTCAAACCATATCTCGATTCTCTCGTGAGTCTCAATCTCACAACCGTAGCAAAGAACATCTCATTCCTTCATTTGTTTTGTTATCCCAAAAATCACCTAAAACCACCAACTCGAACTCAAAACCAAACTAATCAACACCCATTTGACCACCAAACACCGCCAGCAACTTCCATCTCATAACTGAGACCTATACATCCACCACACAAATCCATTTAACCGTATTTGAATATCGCCCGAGAACCCATTCGCACTTGATTTTTGTCTTGAAACTCCACCTCATGATTAATTCGACCTTTGTAATGTAAAAATCACCAATACACAATCGTTTCGTATCGATCCATGAAGAATCCATCTCCATTTGATAAATCTGTGAAACAAAGATCGAAAAAATTTCTAAATTGAAACATTAAACTCTAAATTGTCAATTCGAAAAATTAGTTTCGATTTGATTTTTAATTTCAAATCTCTAAATCATACCTTAGTTTTCATTTTTATCTGGAAAAGGAAGTTGTTGTTGTTGAAACGATGGAGGTCGTCATTGTAACGGTGGTGGTGGTGTTGATTTCTCGCTGAAGATTGTTTTATCGTCGATTCCTCACCAGATCTAAGTTTTGAACTCTATTTTCTCGTTGATTTGCAGATTAGTTTTGTATATAAATCAAAATCGATTAATTAAGAGTTGGGTGTGGTGATATAGGTGGTGGTTTAGGTAGTGACGAAGTCGATAATGGCAGTGGATGAAGATGGTGGTGGCGGAGGCGAAGATGGTGCTGGTGGCTGTAGTGGCGACTGAGATGGAGATGGAGAGAGTTTCATTATTTTTTGTCGAGTGAGAATAAGATGAAGATGGTGGTGGCGGAGGCGAAGATGGTGCTGGTGGCTGTAGTGGCGACGGAGATGGAGATGGAGATGGAGAGAGTTTCATTATTTTTTGTCGAGTGAGAATAAGAAGAAGATGAAGTATATGAAGTAAAGGTTAAAAAGGGGATTAGGTGAATTATTTTTTTATCCATAATTTCAATTATGCCATTAGGGGTATTTGTAAAGACCCATAAGGGTGTTTGTACATGACCCATGGATAGAAGGGGCATAAATAACATTCCCACTAATTAATGATAATTGAACCGTCCCTCCCAAAAAAAAAAAACTCGGAGTCAACTCAGTGATAACCTTGTTACAGATTTCATCATCATCTTCCTTTTGATTTACTTTCCAACCTTTTGCGTGTCTTAATTTCATTATTTCTTACACTACACGTTCTGAATATCAAATTTTAATTGTGTTTTCTATGTGCCAGGTCGGTGGCGCACTCGGATGGACGCTTTGAGAGTTAGAGTTGTTTTGCCTGACTAATTCTTTGTTCCATCTTTATACCCTGATACTCTGATTTTGCAAGATACGAGAAGATTTTTCTCTTAACTGTCTTTAAATTTTACTTTCTTCAAGGATTAAAATAACCCTTTATCTCATCTTTTACTCATCTGTTATCCTCTCTCTCACATGCTCACGGCTTCTGGCCGCCGTAATTACGCTAAAACTATAATTACGTGTTATCAGTTTGGCAAACGTTTTTACAAGTGTACAACATTCACCCATCAAAAGTACGGTGTATTTTTTTTAATATTATACTTCTCTTCATTGTTTTCTCCTCCATCAGTATATGCAGCTTTCATGTAGGTTATTTTTTCACAAGGAACCAAATATGGCAACGAACCCAAGGAGTCATGGAAGTTCCATCACTTTCTGATAGACTCAAAGCTTTAAAGCTTCTTGATATTTCATCTGAAGATTTGGTTCAAGGTGTTGCTCAGTGGAAATTCTGCTTTTTGGGAAAAGTTTATTTTATTAAAACTTTTACTGTCACTGAGCTTGATAAAGAGTTGAAAAAGTTATAAAAAGTAAAGAAATTTTTATCAAAAAGGAGGAGGATGACACCTTTATGATAAAGTTTTACACTCAAGAGGAATATGAATTTGTCTTAAAGTTTCGTCCATGGTTTATTGAAGGTGATCTTCTTGAACCTTGGACTCCATCTATTCCAAAAAGCCAAGTTGATCTCAGTAAGTAACTTCTGTGGCTAAGACTTTACGACATGCAACCAGAATTCGCTAACCCTATATAGAAACATCTATGAAATCATTTGTGAGGTCATGAACGTAGACTAAAATCCATGGAGAAAGATCGATAATGATATGATATCACCGTACAAAAACCAGAGTCGTATCAAACTTTTAAGCAGTTTTAGCGATATATACTAAAAGTGGTGGCTCTCTATTTGTCAATATAATCTTGTTATTTTATTATTATTTAGATAAAATTAACATAAAATTTATGCATTAAAACTTGGAAGTAAATTTTATTTTTAAGATTTTGTTGGTTCAAAAATGTTAATAAGTCGAGTTAAGAAGTTTAAAATTCATGTTGGCAGTGACTAAATACAACTGTTAGTTTAAATATATACAACCCTCATATAAGAAAACCATGTTATTGTGACCACTATTAACCCGGGTAATCGAGACCCACAAGAATTCCACCCAAATCTTTTATATCAGTTTTGTTCTAGAAAAAAAAAATCTTCCTCCTAAATATGAAGGATTAATTGGGGGATATAAAAAGTAATTGGGGGATATTTTATTGTTCATGCCGGCATGGAAAAACCATGCCGGTTTTGATTTCCGCTATTGAAAAACCATGCCGGCATGAACAGTAAAATATCCCCAATTAATTGTTCCTTAATATCTTTAGTCTGGTCCAATACTTTGTGATCAACTGTTCTTTTTTTCCTAAGTAAATTTATAACAGTTTCTTTATATACATAAAGGTAATTTGTTTTTATATCAGGATAAAAAATCAAATTTAGTTCTCCCCTTCCCTAATTTGATTCAAAAAAAAAATGATAAACTTCACGTAGTTCTTTATATTCTGGTCTTTTGAAGCAATCAAACAAATTACATTGATGATGATAATAATGGTTACTAATTGAAGGTGATGAAAATTATTAATTAGATTACAAACAATTATATGGAATGTATTACGAGAAGTAACTGTGATACCTGATATGAGAAGATGATAATGAAAGAAGTAGGTTTGGATTACCCAAATCATATTAAGTTACGTAAAAAGTTAGTTTTAGACGAAGATTGTATTTAACCTAAATCAACGTTGTATTTAGTTACTACCTTAATATTTACAGATAGATGAAACTACTAACTAGAGACACGCAAAAGTTATTTTATTTAATTCACCATTTTAATCTCTTATATGTTTTTAATACATGATACATATTGGTATCAGTAGTTAATTAATATTACTACACAAAGAAAATCTTAAATAAGAGTGAAATTGCAGAGAGCATGCAGCAGAGGAATTCTTACATAAGAATACAAGAAAATCATATCCACAAACTAAGAGTGAAATTGTGGAGTTACTCGAGAAAACAAAAGAATGGATGCCAAGGATAATCCAGTGGCTTCAGGAAGTAGTGGTGATTATAACTGTCTTTTACCAGCGACGGATGTTTTGATCACCAAGTCAAACGGGAAAGAGGATCAGGTATTACTTGAATTGTCTTTTAAGGTGAAAAAAAAGGGCACCATAACTATTGTGTATTTTTACGGTGGGAAATTATACATTACTTCGGATAGCCGATTAACTCGTACGCTTGTTCTTCCCGAGACTAACAAAAGCATAGAAGGGATTTCATATATTGGTGGCACTAGTTAAGATTTGCGTCTTAAGGTCGAAGAAGTCAGGGAGAAGGTTTATAATTGTGAAAGTTTAATAATTGCGTTTGTTGGGGATTATAACGTAACCAACACATTATCCAAGGGTCTCAAAGAGGATTGGAGAAAAAAAGTTGATGTTCGCCGCGACACTATACTCATGAAATTGAAAAAACATTGTGATCCCAAGCCCAAAAGAGATAACATCGACACGGAGTTTATAATATCAACTCCTAGTGATGAGTCCGGAAGTGACTTTAAAATGACTTTAAAATTTCTTATGTGACACAAAAAGAAATATTCCTAATGGATGATTGCTCTGTTTTGGCAGCAAACATGAATTGGCAAGAAAATTTATAGACCAACACATAGACGAATAGGATCAACCGATAGTGAAATACTAGAGATGCTCCGAGATGATGTGCATGAGGTCTCAAAAGTAGAAGAAGGTATAGGGGTATTGTGGTGGGTACGATCACCCAAGTCAGGGAAAGTGATGACAAAAAAAAATTAGTAACACAAGTCTTAAGGATTCCTTCCCTACATAAAGTATGGCCAATCACTTCTATAGATAAAGATGCCATATGTATCCCAAAAGCTTCCTTGGTTTCAACTCCAGAGGTTCTAGATTCTCACTGCATAAAGGAAATAGAGCAATCAAGGGAAATAGAAGATGATAAACTTACAATCAGAAGAGATACGGTTAAGGTTCGAATTTATTCTAATATATCCGACCCTTCCTTAGTGATCTCCCTGGATTATCATGTTATTTCTAAAGAATAGAAAGTGAATGTTGGGGAACCGTAGTGATTACATCATCCCAAGTGAAAAGTATTATGATGACAGCAGAAAACTAAAAACAAAAATATTTAAATTTCCTTATGTGAAACCATTATGGCCAGTCACGATTAGTTTAATGATATTCATATTCGCAAACATAGTTTTATGCCTCATAGGGAGGATTTGCACGAGATTTTGAACTTCGAGATCATTAAACAGATCGAGTATGGGGAATTGGAATTAGAAGATAAGAATAATAGGAAGTTTTAATTGTGGTTTGAGTTTACTTGGACGTATCAGCTGGTTCGTCTTCATCATACCAGACATCGAACTGCATGGGCCAAACTGATTTCAGGGAGTATGAGATGGTTCTGGATTCAATGAAGATGGGTAGGAAAATAGGATGATCCTAGTTTTAATTCCCTACTGATACAGGTTAAAATAAAAAGATAACATAAAAGTTATGCATTAAAAACTTGGAAGTAAATTTCATTCTTAAGATTTTGTTGGTTCAAAAATGTTAGAGAGCCCGGTTAAGAAGTTAAAAATTAATGTTTATAAATATATGAAACTAATAACTAGAATTTACACACAAACTTATTTTATTGAATTCAATATTTTAATTTTTTACGTGTTTTTAATACATGATACACATTGCTATAATTAATTAAGTAACTTAATAATAATACATTAAAGATGTTGCAAATTATTGCATCATGAGAATTCAACCTTATTAGTATAATTATTTTTCATTAATATTATTTTATTTTTTTCATTCTTACTTTCTTTTTAATACTTAATCGTAAGGATAACAAACTCGTCAACGTTATTTGACCATTGAAAAAACGATTACGCCGCGTATTGACATAATTAACTAAATGAAATCTAAAATCAAATAATAATTTTGCCAAACTCATAATACCATTGAATAGGTCTCAAAATATTACCCAGAGTGGACTACTCAAACGTGTCATTCAGATACTCAAGCGAAGAAGCAATCATCAGATTTATATATGAAGGATAAAATAGTCATTTCACAGAAAAACACTATTAAGTAAACCAAGTATTTTTTTCAGGGCACCCCAGTCATAAAGAGTAAACTGTTTCGGCTGCCCATATCTAGTTGGAGGGGTGCCGCGGTAATATCTCGTTTGGTATATCAAAACCAAACGTGAAGAGACTCAGTCTTATCTTATCTTATTCTTCTCTTATTTTTCACTTTCTTTTCTTTTTCATCCCCTCTGTCGATTCTGAGAAGTGATTATTAGACCGTGAAATCGAGGTAAAAGCCAAGGAATAGTTGAGTTGATTAGAAGTTATGAATGATTAATAAAAAAAAATTGAATCAGGGAGAATTAAAATTAAAGTTTTTCTTGTTGAGAAGTTAATTGCAAGGAAGTGATGATGGGTTTTTCATTATTAGTGTAGGACAGATAAAGAGATAGCAAACTAGTTGCTGAGTTTGTGAAGATAGTTTAAGTTTCGTCAGAAACTTAATTAAAATTTGATTCAAGGATCAAGATTCAAAGGTTTTTTAATATTGATAATAATATTGATAATTAGATTGATAATAATATGTCTCTATCAAACAAGAATGCAAAGCCTTTGAATAGGTCATAAGAACCGACTAAAAAATAATGAAATAAGTAAAAGACAGTAAAGAAGTAAAACTCACATTCACTCTAACACTCCCCCTCAAACCTAAGCAGGTGGGAAACTATGCATCAGGTTTGCCTTCAAAAGAGAAAAACGAGTGGATGTAAGGCCTTTAGTGAGAATATCAGCGAGATGAGCAGCTGTGAGAATGAACTCAACACTAACATCTCTTGCTACAATAAGTTCACGCACTGAGTGGTAATCAACTTCAATATGCTTAGTTCTAGCGTGAAAGACAAGATTGTTGACTAAGCATCTGGCACCAAGATTGTCGCAGTAGAGATAGCGGCTTAGTAAGAGCAATTCCTAGTTCATTGAGTAGTTGGGAGATCCACATCACTTCACTTGAGAGCAGACTGACAGCCTTATATTCAGCTTCAGTTGATGACTTCGGAACAGTGGGTTGCTTCTTGGAGGACCAGCTGATAAGGGAGGAGCCTAAGAATAAAGGAACCCAATGTTGATCTACGCATATCAGGGAACCCTGCCCAATCTGAGTCTGAGTACCCATGAATAGAGGAAATATCACCAGCAAACAGGATAATTCCTTCTCTAATTGAGCCCTTGAGATAGCGTAAGATACGTTTAACAAGAAGCATATGAGTGTCACTAGGAGCTTGCATGAATTGTGAGACCTAGTTGACATCATAAGTGATGTCAGGTCTGGTGAGGGTAAGATATTGAAGCGCGCCAACCAAGCTGTGATATTGGAGAGGATCTGAGAGCAAGACACCATCCAAAGCTGATGTTCGTTTATCTGTAGTTACTGGTGTGCTGCAAGGCTTACTATCAAGCATATCAGCTTTAGTAAGAAGATCCAATGTGTATCTTGTCTGAGTAATAATTGCTGAATCATGTGAAGTAGTCAGATTTTCTTCAATACCTAGAAAATATGGAGCTCACCCAAGTCCTTCATTGCAAAATCTTCACTTAGCTTGGAGATAAATGAAGCAATGAAAGAAGCATTGTTTCCTGTAAGAACGATGTCATCAACATAGAGCAGAAGTACCACCATAGTTGTAGGAGAGTTGAAGATGAACATAGATTGATCTGTATCACTACGGGAAAAATAGCGATTAACTACCCTGGAAAACAGTTGTCGTATAATATACGACGACGTTTATCTATAGGTTGCACAAGGGGGGGGGGGGGGTTGTAGAAGGTCCTCAATTCTTTGCAACTCTTCAATAATAGTCGTAAACACGGTTGTCGTTCCATTTTGTACCACGTTTGGCTCAGTTGTCAATGTCTTTCGAAATTTCTTCTTTATGCCTAACACAACTCTTACTTTGCTTGTGAAAATAACTCCTACACTACACTTGTTGGGATTGTAGAAAACTAGTTTACAACTATGGTTAGAGTTGTATATGAATTATTTGACAACTATGCTTATAGTTGTATGTCATTTCTTTGATAAATTTTGTTTGAGTTGTAAGTCATCACTACATGAAAAATATATATTTTTCACAACCTTTGTTTAGTGTAGTCATAATCTCTAACACAACATCCTTAAAGGTTGTAATATTTGAAGTAACAACTTCTGTTTTTAGTAGATGAATGTGTAACTACAACATTTGCTACGAGTTGTACATAAAATTATTTTGAAAAAAAAAAAAATTTGAGCTGAAACTGAATTGCCGAGATGACCATTTATTTAAATTATAATGAAACAAAACCTGCATTCATACATCCAAATGACCATTTATTTAAAAATCAATATTCATTGTACAATTCATAACTCAATTCATCAATTAGCACTTAACTTCAAAAAAAAAATATCCAAGTCTACAAGTCCTAGCTAATAGGTTCTAATGTGTCTTAGATACAAGTGTAAAGCAAACCAGCAAATCCTGAATCTCCACAAGTTGTAGTCTGCTTTTTGCCCAGATTAGATAGATGCCAGTTGGAGGTTACTTGGTAATTAACACCTGGGGAATTGCCAAGAGATTAAAACAAGTTAATTTTCATGAGAAACTTAAAGAGATGAGATTGATACTATGAACTTAACAAACTCGGGAAAAAAATGAACTTAATAAATGTTTGCTAGGTGATTCCATGTGTATCAACACTAACAATTACAGAAGTAAAATCATGCAAGAATAACTCACCCTAGCAGTTCTCATTGATGATTTCTAGGTCCTTGTGCAGCCTGAGAGTTTCCCTGTTGCTGCTGATGTATCTGAAGAACAAGGTTGGCAGCAAATTGCGACGTTGATTGATATCTTTGGTTCTTATCAGCATCACCATCACCATCCACTGAACCCGGACCAACACTTGAGAGAGCTAATTGTAGTTGTTGCACCTAATAGTTAAACAAATTCAATTACTATCTAAAAATAAATTCTAATTAGACGCTGGAGTGAATGAAGTACCCTGAAGCTTACAACAAGAGTTCTAAAATACAAACCTGATCAAACCCTTCTTCTAGCAACTTGTTCAAACTTGAAATCTCCGTTACCATTCCACCACAAATTCCTACCAACAAATCACCTGACCAAAAATAAGAATACCAGCCAGCCACCATCAACTAATACAACCACATTACCATCTAATAGTCAGCACCTGAATCCTGAGCAACATCAGAAACCAGCTCCACGCACAAACTGCAGCAGCAATCCAATTTAAGGTTCAGCTTTTTGAGAAATAGTGTCCAAAC
Source organism: Papaver armeniacum (assembly GCA_023531295.1). NCBI lineage: Eukaryota > Viridiplantae > Streptophyta > Magnoliopsida > Ranunculales > Papaveraceae > Papaver > Papaver armeniacum. The sequence continues at coordinate 1,295,124 of JAJJWW010006717.1, forward strand.
CAAAATGAAGTCACAACACTAGCCCCAAAATGAAGTCACACAAACATAACCTACACAAGATCCAGAGATCAGATCTTATTACCTGTAAATTCATAGAGAGACAAACAAACAAAACCAATTAGTTCGCTTTAGCAGACGCGCTATATCTTTCATTGCTCTGTCAGAGAGAGTTACAATGATTATATATTCGATAACAACATAATAGTGAGCTGCCTACATAAAGAATATGAGCCTTAAGTGCAACTAATACCTGAGATGAATCAATACTGTCTCGATGGTACCAGCATATTTTCCCAACAGCTGAAACAGCATTGTCATACGCCATAATATTGTCCGTAGATAGCGCATTTGGATGCCTGATCACAACATTTAGCCTGGAAAGGGCCTATGAAATGAAAATTATGAATACAAGTCAGTACGATTTTATTTATCTTTATACCAACAATTATTATTGTTCATATCAAGAAACCACAACCAATAGTTCATAGATTGCGCAGTAAAAGTAAGTTACCTCCTATTAGAGGTTTGAACGCCGCTCCACCAATCTCTGCGCAAACACCAACTCCATATACAGCACCCTGAAAATAGTATTTCATGTTATATGAGATCCATATATAAAGAAGAGATAGAAACTGCAACAGGACTCAGTAAAGAAGGAACCTGGCGAACATCTGAATTCTCATCATTGCAAGCCTCCAATAGGAACGGAAGATAAGTATCATAATATATGTTTCATCATTGAACCTTATCATATGGTTCTTACTTGAGAGCAGCTTCGTGACACTGCTCCACAACATCATCAAAATACGGATAGCAACCCTTCTCTCTTAAATCACAAGCTCAAGCTCAGCTTACAAGCCTAGCCTGCAATTATCGCAAGATCTCAGTAGCAACATCTGGCCCCTTGCAATCTCCCTCAAGCTCACTGCAACGCACATGCAGTTTCATTGCAACCAAACAACATCATCTTTAGCCAAATTCATTCTTCAGCACCGCCAGAACCTACCTGTAAACCAACTTTTCAAGGCCATCAGCTGCTCAAACCACCTGCAACTTGGATTCAACTTAATTATTTCTTCCATGTAGTTGTGTGTATTTCATTTATCGCATATTCTCAGATTCATAACCTGACAACCACAAACCCATGTCAATTAATATCTCAAACCCTTATGTAAGGACTCAATTCAATCAAAACCGTACATAAAATCTCATGTAATAAGAATTCAAATAAACCCCATCTCTTAATAAGAATTGACCTTTTGAATCAAGAACTAAACATGTTCAATCGAATCACAACACCAAAACTAAACCTGTTACTCTATCGTTCAAATACTAAATCAAAACACCAAATCAAACATCTATATTATGAAAAACCCAATTATAAAACCTAGGGATTCATTTTCATGAAAACCCCCCAAAAAATTGAAACAAGATCAAACCATTACAAAATCAATTTGCAACTCTACAGCCAATTTAAAAACCAGTGAGACTACATATTTAGATAAAGCAAATACGCAAGATACTGTTAGAAATGTGAATGAATTGTACTTACATTAACAAAAAATTCATGAAAATGGAGACTAAGAAGCGATGCAGCCATTCCTGGATCGTTCATCACAGCTTCCTCTACCTTTGAATAAATGATTCGTTCAACATTAGGCATTGATTTGGAGAGAAGAATCACCACCATTATCAAGATCTCGAAACAAGCTTGGGTGAAAGAAAATGCAAAGAACACCAAATCTCCTTCTCTGAATTGAATCAGATGGAAGGTTTCGGAAAATGTTCCATTCAATTTCGAAATCAATCCCTATATCTGCTGCAAAACCTACTCGTTCACAGCCACGATACAATCAGTCCCATTTCAATTCAATCGACTATCTTCACTGCAGCAAATTCATCTCCAATTCTCGATCTAACCGTCAATCCAACCCTAGTTCTGAAATACTGCAACACCATCATCTTCTCTGAGATCTTCACAATGAAACCCTAACCTCTTCTCGATCTAATTCATATACGTCAGTAGAAGAACCCAATTCTTGTTCACCGGAATTCATCAAACCCTTTAAATCATCACAGATCCAACCTCAAGCTTGCCATATCCTCGATCCAGATACAATGGCAGCAGCCGCTGCTCGATCTTCTTTATGTTCTTTGATTTCCTGTCTCGGCAATAATAACAACAACTAATGTTTTTAACTCTCAATTTCAAGTGAGCTCAAGAACACAAACCATTAATGGCAGAAACCTCTTATTCATCTTCTTCATCCAGATTTAGACAATATATACCCTGTCATCATTAGGGTTAAAGGAACTTTACTTGATTTTGAAAAGCTATTGAAAGAAAGGGGTAAAGGATTCTATCTCCATTGATATTGTTTTTGTATGTTGTCGATTTTCTACTAATTGATTTTGTTTTCAGGGTTTTCTGGGTTAGCTGATTAGGGTCGAAGAGTGATGGAGGAAGAAAGGGAGAAACGGATAAGAATTGACCGAATGGTTGAGAAGGGTTCGGTGATACAACCAAATGCTTCAAAAAAAAAAAAAAGTGAATCCGAGTGTAAATGATCGACGGACCACGTTTTGTTTAATCCACTCATACGAATTAAGAAAGATCTTGACGGTTGAGATTGTATTTGGGATGCTCATACGGATTGAGAAGCATGTGTGTTTCTCTTTGTGTTAATACGAACTCATGTTTTCGGTTTAATTATCAACGTTTGACATGAAAAAAAATCTAAAAAAAATCTTAATAAATTTAGGACATTGTTATCGACATTCTGATATAAAAAATCCAAAAAATGTATAAGAATGAATCGGGAAAATGAAAAATGAATTCGATAATTGGTGTGCTTCTTTGTGCTTTCTCTTTGTGTTTTTGTGCTTCCGGTTTGAATTTCGACTAGTTGCATAGGTCATGAAGTAATTTTGACAAGTCATACAGGTCATGAAGTAGCTTTAGTTCACACTAGTAAACTCAGGTTATAAAATTACTAGAGATGGACCACGAAATTCAGGATGGTTCTGACTTCAAACTTAGCTGGATACATCATCAAAATCGATAAATATGAAGCTCAGTTTCGATTTGAACTTCAAATGTGGTATAACGACATACAAACTATGAACCAAGAAGCTCCGAGAGAGTTCTGACTTCAAACTTAGCATGATACATCATCGAAATCGATAAATATGAGCTAAAATCGAAAAATATGAAGCTGAGTGTCGATTCGAACTTCAAATGTGGTATAACGACAAACAAACTATGAACCAAGAAGCTCGGGAGGGTTCAAACTTTAAACTTAGCAGGATATATCATCTAAATCGATAAATATGAAGCTCAGTGTTGATTCCAACTTCAAATGTGGTATAACGACAAATAAACTATGAACCAAGAAGCTTCGGGAGGGTTCAGACTTCAAACTTAGAAGGATAAATCATCGAAATCGATAAATATGAAGCTCAGTGTCGATTCAAACTTCAAATATGGTATAACGACAAACAAACTATGATCCACGAAGCTCCGGGAAGGTTCTCACTACAAACTTAGCAAGATACATCATCTAAATCGATAAATATTAAGCTCAGTGTCGATTCGAGAAAGAAAGTGGCTCCTAGCTTGAAACCTGGCCGCCAGTTGACTACTATAAGTCGAAAACTTCGTAAGAACGATGAATCCATCCATTTACAGGTAAGATTATTTTGGAATATTCCCCGAAACATTAAGCAAACCCTATTCTAGTATATTGTATGCAAACCTTGTCTCTGAGATCGAAACCTGACCGTGAGTAGACTACTATAAGTCGGAAATTTCGTAAGAACGATGAATCCATCCATTTACAGGTAAGATTCTCTTTGAATATTCCCCGAAACATTAAGCAAACCCTATTCTAGCATATTTTATGCAAACCCTGGCTCCGAGATCGAAACTTGGCCGTGGGTGGACTACTATAAGTCGAAAATTTCATAAGAACGATAAGTTCATCCATTACAGGTAAGATTCATTTGGAATATTCTCCGAAACGTTAAACAAACCCTATTCTAGCATATTGTATGCAAACCCTAGCTCTGAGATCAAAAACTGTCCGTCAGTGGACTACGATAAGTCCGAAATTTCATAAGAACGATGAATCCATCCATTTACAGGTAAGATTCCTTTGGAATATTCCCCGAAACATTAAACCAACCCTACTCTGGCATAATGTAAGCAAACCATGGCTCCGAGATCGAAACCTAGCCATCAATGGACTACTATAAGTCGGAAATTTCGTAAGAACGATGAATCCATCCATTTACAGGTAAGATTCCTTCGGAATATTCCCCGAAACCTTAAACAAACCCTATTATGGCATATTGTATGCGTACATTTTCTCCGAGATCGAAACTTGGTAGGGAGTGGACTACTATAATTCGGAAACTTAGTAAGAACGATGAATCTATCCATTTACAAGTAAGATTCCTTCGGAATATTCTCTGAAACCTTAAACAAACCCTATTCTGGCATATTGTATGCGTACCTTGGCTCCGAGATCGAAACCTGGTCGGGAGTGGACTACTATAATTCGGAAACTTGGTAAGAACGATGAATCCATCCATTTACAAGTAAGATTCCTTTGGAATATTCCTATAAACATTAAACAAACCCTATTCTGGCATATTGTATGCGTACATTGGCTCCGAGATCGAAACCTGGTCGGGAGTGGACTACTATAAGTCGGAAACTTGGTAAGAATGATGAATCCATCCATTTACAGGTAAGATTCCTTCGGAATATTCCTCGAAACCTTAAACAAACCCTATTCTGGCATATTGTATGCGTACCTTGGCTCCGAGATCGAAACCTGGTCGGGAGTGGACTACTATAATTCAGAAACTTGGTAAGAATGATGAATCCATCCCTTTACAGGTAAGATTCCTTCGGAATATTCCCCGAAACATTAAACAAACCCTATTCTGCATATTGTATGCGTACCTTGGCTCCGAGATCGAAACCTGGTCGGGAGTGGACTAATATAATTCGAAAACTTGGTGAGAACGATGAATCCATCCATTTACAAGTAAGATTCTTTCGGAATATTCTCTGAAACCTTAAACAAACCCTATTCTGGCATATTTTATGTGTACCATGGCTCCGAGATCGAAACCTGGTCGGGGTGGACTACTATAAGTCGGAAACTTGGTAAGAATGATGAATCCATCCATTTACAGGTAAGATTCCTTTTGGAATATTCCTCAAAACCTTAAACAAACCCTATTCTGGCATATTGTATGCGTACCTTGGCTCCGAGATCGAAACCTGGTCGGGAGTGGACTACTATAATTCGGAAACTTGGTAAGAACGATTTACAGGTAAGATTCCTTCGGAATATTCCCCGAAACCTTAAAAAAACCCTATTCTGGCATATTGTATGCGTACCATAGCTCCGAGATCGAAACCTGGTCGGGAGTGGACTACTATAATTCAGAAACTTGGTAAGAACGATGAATCCATCCATTTACAAGTAAGATTCCTTCGGAATATTCTCTGAAACCTTAAAAAAAACCCTATTCTGGCATATTGTATGCGTACATTGGCTCCAAGATCGAAACCTGGTCGGGAGTGGACTACTATAATTCGGAAACTTGGTAAGAACGATGAATCCATCAATTTACAAGTAAGATTCCTTCGGAATATTCTCCGAAACCTTAAACAAACCCTATTCTGGCATATTGTATGCGTACGTTGGCTCCGAGATCGAAACCTGGTCGGGAGTGGACTACTATAATTCGGAAACTTGGTAAGAACGATGAATCCATCCATTTACAAGTAAGATTCATTTGAAATATTCTCTGAAACCTTAAACAAACCCTATTCTGGCATATTGTATGCATACCATGGCTCCGAGATCGAAACCTGGTCGGGAGTGGACTACTATAAGTTGGAAACTTGGTAAGAATGATGAATCCATCCATTTACAGGTAAGATTCCTTTGCAATATTCCCAGAAACCTTAAACCAACCCTATTCTGGCATATTGTATGCGTACCTTGGCTCCGAGATCGAAACCTGGCCATGATCGGACTACTATAAGTCTGAAAGTTCGCAAAGACGATGAATACAATCATTTATGGGTAAGATTCCTTGGGAATATTCTCAGAAACCTTAAACACACACAAATTCGTCAACTTTGAGAAAAAACTGGCTCCGGGATCGAAACCTGGCCATGAGCGGACTACTATAAGTCTGAAAGTTCGCAAAGACGATGAATCCAACCATTTACGGGTAAGATTCCATGGGAATATTCTCAGAAACCTTAAACACACACAAATTCGTCAACTTCGAGAAAGAAACTGGCACCGGGATCGAAACTTGGCCATGGGCGGACTATTATAAGTCTGAAAGTTCGCAAAGACGATGAATCCACCCATTTACGGGTAAGATTCCATGGGAATATTCTCAGAAACCTTAAACACACACAAATTTGTCTACTTCGAGAAACAAACTGGCTCCGAGATCAAAACTGAATAGTGATGACAATTTTTTTTTGCAGAAGTGAGAAAAATTTAGCTGAAGTGAGAAATTTTTAGCGAAAGTGAATAAAATTTAGCGAATGTGAATAAAAGTGAGAAAAATTTATCGAAGTGTTTATACCTCAACGACAACTCTTATAAAGATTGTCAATAGCGATGAAAAAAAATTTAGCAGAAGTGAGAAAAATTTAGCAGAAATGAGAAGTTTTTTTCAGAAGTGAATAAAATTTAGCAGAAGTGGGATTTTATTTTGCAGAAGTGAGAAAAATTTAGCAGACATTTTTATACATATACGACGACTCTTAAGGGGGTTTTAGAATGTCTATTTATCCATTTCTTCTTATCTTTTCCATCTCCCATCATAACCATCCATTTACATCATCACCGTCCATTTATTTTTTTTTCCTTAACATTTTTTTCTTTATCACTGTTTTATAAAAGTAAATGTAAAATATAAGCAGACTTGTAAATGTGGAAGGGTGGTTGAAATCCAAGTCTTAGACAGAGGAGGTTTAGGTTCGATTCACCTTAGCCTCATTTTTTTTTTTCAAAGTCAATTTATCATTTTACAACCCTTGTAAAGGTTGTGAATATTGATCAGAAAAAAAAGCACAAATCTACCAATATTGTGAAGCCAGAAGGATGGTTGATTACTTGTGCGAACATACAGTATGCCTGGGTTCAAATCTACCAAGAACATTTTTAAAAATTATTTTTATTTTATCTTCAACAACACTTATGGAAGTTGTTATACATGGATTCACTACTTTTACGGTATGAGTTGTTACATTCTAAAGGTGGTCACTACTCTGTGCAACTCTTTTCACACAAACGCAGTGGTTTAGATTCTCGTCACTACTCTTTGGACCTATCTGGTCCTAAGAGTTGGACGTTTGTTTACTTTGACAAATTTTTTTTGGAAAAGGTTGTAAAACATGCCACATTTTATGACTTAAAAAATAAGAGTTGTCAATCTACAGTTGTAGATCACTATTTTTCTCGTAGTGTATGTGCTCTAACAAAACTGAAAAAGTGGGGGTACAACAACCTCACCTAATATTTCGATTAGAAATATGTATGAACTAGAATCAACTAGACAGTCAGACTCAATCTTAATAAAAAGTATATCAAGGAGTTAATATCTTTATCTCTCGATTTGATCTTTACTCAAGCAAATGGAAATCTGCGAGTCTTTATCAAATACTAGAGAGATAAACTTGGATGGTACCAAAGACCAATATCCAAGTGTCAATAAATGTAAATCAACAACCAAAGGTTGGATATTCTAATTGATTAATCCTAACGCACAAACTGTGATATTTATTTATATAACGAAATATAATGCGGAATAGAAATAACACAGACACCAGAAGTTTTGTTAATAAGGAAACCGCAAATGCAGAAAAACTCCGGAACCTAGTCCAGATTGAACACCACACTTTATTAAGCCGCTACAGACACTAGCCTACTACAAACTAACTTAGGTCTGGACTGTAGTTGAACCCTAATCAATCTCACACTGATTCAAGGTACAGTTGCGCTCCTTACATCTCTGACCCAAGTAGGATACTACGCACTTGATTCCCTTAGATGATCTCACCCACAACTAAGAGTTGCTATGACCCAAAGTCGAAGACTTCAATAAACAAATCTGTATTAAACAGAAAAGTCTACATTGATAGATAAATCTGTCTCCCACAGATAAACCTATGAGTTTTTGTTCCGTCTTTTGATAAATCAAGGTGAACATGAACTAATTGATAACCCGGACTTATATTCCCGAAGAACAACCTAGTATTATCACTCATCTCACAATAATCTAAATCGTATGGTAGCGAAACTAGATATTGCGGAATCACAAACGATGAGACGAAGATGTTTGTGATTTCTTTTTATCTAGCCATATCTGAGATATAATCTCAAGTCCATTATTCAATTGAACTCGTACGATAGAAAATGACAAGATTAGATCGCTCAACTACAAGAGAAGTAGTTTCGCCTGGCTCCACAATCCCAATGAACTCTTTCAGTCGTTAACCTACATGGTATCGAGTAGAAACCTAAGGTTAAAGGAGAATCGACTCTAGCAAAACCAACTAGTATCACACATGAGGTGTGGGGATTAGTTTTTCCAGTTTCTAAAGTTCCCCTTATATAGTTTTCAAATCAGGGTTTGCAATCTAAGTTACCTTGGTAAAAAAGCATTCAATATTCACTGTTAGATGAAAAAGCTGATTCAACCAAGATAATATCTTTCAACTGTTAGATCAAAACTTAGATTTTCACAAACAAATGAAATGTATTAATTTAGGTTTGAGTAACCGTACCTAAACGTGTACACTTAGTTGGTTCACAAATAGTTAACCAATGGTTAGCCGTATGAGCACTTTCATATTAACCATATTCATCTTTCTCATAACTAGTTCAAATGACTCATAAGAACTAGTTCAAGAGTTTTTCAATTGCTGAGGTTTTTATTCATTGACACAATTGAAGGAAAATCGGTTTGATCCACTTGAATCAATTCATGAACAATATAGCCAAGGTTTGCAAAGATTACATTCCTTATAATTTATTGTTTTAAGTTCATGAACTACCGATTTGAGAAATAACCAGCTTGCGTACGCGTACGGTATGCGTACCTTAGCTACCGGATTTGAGTTTACAAACTCAGCAGAAATTTTCGATTCGAAAACTTCCATGGGTACGTGTACGGGTATGCGTACCTAAGGTGACTGGTTTACTAGTTTGCAAACTTAGAAACTCAGCAGAAATTTTCGGTATGAAAACTTCCGTGGGTACGCGTACTCAACCTATCTCCTTCATCAATACTGTATGCATACATATGCACACACTTGGTTTCTAGCACATGGATTTATACACTAATGTGCGAACACACTATATATGCTTATATTTATAGTTGGTAATCTCAACTCTACATTTAAATCTTTGAAACATTCTTCTATAATTTTATAACAATCGTTATTCACGACTATCGTCATCAAAGCTAGTTTCAAGATTCAAACGTTATCATGACTTTCGTCACGGGTAAAGATGAAAATTGTTAAAGCGAAAGCTCACCAACACATATTTCGAGAAAAAGGTAGGCGAGTAAACTCGTCTCGAAATAACAAATGTGTATGTATGAAAAATATCATACTTATACGACTATTGTCTCAAGAGTAGGCTATAGAATAGACTTTTGAGTGACAGATGAGTTCAAGCCTCCACATACCTTTTTGTCGAATGAAGTTCCACTTGTTCCTCGAGCAGTTCTTCATCTTCGTAAGATGATCGCCATGGAGTCTGGAGATCAACTACACTTAACTATCCTAGACCGAGACTTAGTCATAAGTAAACTAGAAATCAAGACATATAGTTTTGATCACTAATATTGACAAACATGCTTGATATAGCAACGCATGCGAGTTCGAACGAGCAATGCTCTAACAATCTCCCCCTTTGTCAATTTTAGTGACAAAACTATCAATACATATGGATTACAGAATAGATAAAACTTTGTAGCTTCTTGTCCACATGCTTGATTTCCTTGGTGCTTCAACATTACTCGAAAACTTCGTCTTTTCCAAGTACTCCCATGATTCCATAGATGTTCAATTCAGCATCATAGTTGTTGAAGTCCCGTAGCCATAACAATGAGAAAACAAAAGCGCTCGATCATTGTTATACAGTGTCATAGTATTATTACACAACATCAAAGATGGTGATATGTATTACTCCCCCTTAGTTAATAATTCGTCTCAACACGAAAACCACTCCCCCTTACATAATGATCCGAAAACCATATATATTTGTTGTGTGAACTACATATTAATTCTCCCCCTTTTTGTCAATAAAATTGGAAAAGGTACGAAAACGGGATCCTAATGAAATTTTCATGGAGACACTTCAAGACCAAATAATACTATATATGCAACTTATAGTATTAGACCAATACTATTTGGATATAGTATTAGACCAATACTACATACAAAATTTTCATATATAGTATTAGACCATATATAGTATTATTTGGACAAACTATTAGGACACTTCAAGACCAAATAGTATTATGACAAACAAATGAAATTTTGTCAATAATATTGTGCACACTGCCCTCAACTTTGTTTAGATGCAATCAGAAAGCCGAAGCTAAATGCATTCATCACGGAGTTTATAAAGATACAAGATAACTCCTCAAATATTCCACAGCCGCACTCCCCACAAAGATATGGCAATTAAGCACAAGTTCAAAAGAACTCTCCCCCATTTGATGTCATTCTCGAAAGAACAACAAGAACGACCTTACTTTTACGAGAAAAGAAGGATTTCTTTGCCCACCAAAAAAACCACCAAATGATTTTGTATCCAAAATTCTCAATTAAACTAACCACAAGAGAACCATGATTAATTTAATCGGAATATGCAACCAAAATAACCACAAACGAATCTATGATTAGTCTAGTTGGAAATGCTCACACAAGAAGACTTATGGAGCCACATGATGTAGTTTTACAAGTGGTAAGAAAAGTATCGTTCGCTCGGACTCGTTGAGGTTGATTTTAAGACTTAATAACAAAAGTATATACAAAAGATGTCACAAATACCAAGAGGACTGGGACTTCGGATTCCACCATTAATCACATTCAATTGATTCATATAATGACTCATAACAATTCTAGCTCTTTTGTTGACTCCTTTCTTTGCCAAAAGTAGATTTCTAAAACATTAGATGTAAATCATAAGCATGGTATATCAAAAGCTCTTACGTCTAAGCATACACCATCAAACGAAATCACAACTAATTAGTAAAAATCATAAATCAATTAAAATAAGTGCAAAAAGTCATAAAGAATCAGTTCTAGTTACCAAACAATTGTGATAAGGCTTCCTCCATCATCCCAGTGATGGGGTTTAGCTCTTCATGGTGAAAACATGTTCAAAATTGATATTCATTGCTCAAAGGTGTATTAAAGATGAAAATACAAAGAAAATCAATAAAACAGATCAACTGCAACGTTTATATGCGTTACAGATCGACTATTACTAACGATACAGAAGATATAAAACTGCTGGAAACGATATTGTGTGTGTGTGTGTCGTGGGTAAACTACACTTATCTGCGACTGACTTGGGTCGTCTAATGTTCTTCAGCTTCGTCCTCTTCCTCCTGCTGCTGCAACTTTCTTTGCAGCGTGATTTCTTCGTACCAGAGCTTCCTCTAAACTACGTATAGACCCCAAACTCCTCGACTCACTTGCATGTTACTCGTACTAACCCTTTTATACAGCACATGGCAATAAAACCGGGTGAAATCTTCCAAAAACCTCCCTGCATTTCACCGGAAGTCCCAGAATAATTTCTTCCCTTTTTGCTTCACACGGCTTTCTGTTATTATCCGATACTTTCCTGATTTGGTAGAAATCTTCTCCTCATTTTTGTGTAACTTCCGAACAAGCCAAAGATCCCGAGAATCTTTCTTCTATCCCACGTACTTTCCAAAAAAACAAAACACCCGAGTATCTTCCCCTGTATAACTCCAAACCGAAGATAAATTTCATATTCATTCAAGTTTAAACACGTTGTCTTCCCTGTATAATCGCAGCAGATCAATCCATATATAAAAAGTAAAGAAGGTCCGATCAAAACTCCTCCAAATCAAATCCAAAAACCGCTTGCCCTGTTTTATCGAGATGTACCCAAACCTTCCTTTTTAATCTATATTGACACATATACGTTCCTTGTTTTATCTCAACAAGTTAGTACCAATCAATATCACCGAATAAATCGAACATAATCTCCTTGAATTTTCTCTCAGAAAAACTCGCAGTAGAGAAGAGAATTTCCCGCCTCTGTTTCATTCCAATAAGTGTCGTGATTCTCTCTTTTTCGAATTGTAAAACACATACCCATCCTGTTATAGTGAAACAGGCTCACACCAATCCTTTCCAGCGAGAAAATCCAACAAAATATTCACCAAACTCGATCCAGCAAATTCATGCAGACGAGAACCAAATTTCCCGCCAAACTGAAGTTTAAACGAAGGAAGATGGGATGGCCCCTAACCAGAGTAAGGGTTCCCATAGCCATGGGGTGCAACTAACAAGTAGGCGCCCCTTAGTAATTGAGTGCCCCTTATCCAAATACGGGGTGTCTTTAGTGATTTTCTCCCACGAGCGCAAATACCACTTTTCGAGCCAATTTCGCCGCAACATCTTATTTCTCCAAAAACACCTACCAAAACATAAAATGCCAAAATAAATACAAAAATGGGTACTAACAGTATAGAAAATCGAGATCAAAATAGACACATAAATGCGTCTATCACCACACAGTATATACATAAAACATGGATCAGGGACGATCAATACTGCAGAATATACAATGATTCATTCTATTTTCCATCACTATTTGCACAATGAAATATAATAGACATAATCCTTGTAAGTAAAATATTTTAACCTATCTTCCATCAATAAATGACATAATAGGCTTAACTTTTGTTTGTCAAAAGTTCATTGATCTTGTATCAATACATGCATACCGACATATGAACGAGATAACTTTTGACATCGTATGGGACAATAATAGTTCACGGATGCAAACACACATATCCCATAACATATTGCAATATATGAAACCATAAAGATTAATACTGCAAAAATCATCTTCTAAACCAAACTTTAGAATTTAAACAAATAAATCTAAAAACATGAAGATGAAAACGTTGGACATAGCTATGTGTACTCACAATAATGGCTATTCCAAACCTTAGTTATCCTTCTTAAAAAAACAAGAATAAAATTATTTTAAGAAGTTTCCTAGATAAATAAATCAAACATCTGCTAGAAACCGATCACAAGCTAATATCAAAGATCACGTTCGCCAGCTTCACTGGTTTCGGGGCCTTTGAGCTTGTGATTCATGATATCAACTGCAACTTCGGAGAAGATATCCTCATTGAGAAGTTCTTGAGCATGCGACTTAATGAGACCTAGGTCAGTAGTAACCTTTTTCAACTCAATTCTAACCACATCAAGATCCTTCAATGTATCAACAAGTTGCAGTTTCGCTTCCTCAAAGTATTTAAGAAAGTCATGAACCACTTCAGTAGATATCCTCATAATCAACATCTTGGTGTGAGTCAGCATAGTAGCATGAGGCATTAGGTGCACCTTCTAATACAAGAGTTCTTTTCTTCCTCCTTCTACTGGGTGTCCAAGAGCAACGCGAGCCTCTTCATCTATAAACGCACGTCCTGCTGAAGTATCTTTTGTCTTAACATCAAATCAACAGTGCTAAAAGGAGGTCTGGCTTCTTTCGGATCTTCCAAAGATCTTGCCCCGATGGTGGAGTAGCGTCTCGGTGACGATTGAGCTTCCATGCTTGAATAACCATTGGGGTGTCAAGCGACTGGTTCTGGTGATCGTAAGTGTATCGTGCAGAGATGACACGATTTTGATCACGAAGTGCTTTGGAGCCATGGCGCTGTTTGAAGGGCTAGATGGTCCGAAGGGCGCAAGATGTTAGCGCCTGGAAGGATGCAAACGGTTAGCACAGTGTGGTATCTGCGGCTAGCATGCGCGTGCGGCATGTGTGACTGCATGTGCGTGGGTAAGCGTGTCTCGGTAGCGCGTCTGGTAAGCGCGTCTGGCAAGCGTGTCTGGCAAGCGCTTCTGGCATGCGCGTCTGGTAGGCGCTAGATCGTCTTAGAATGGACGCTGGCTTGGTGTGGACGCTGGTTAGGCATGGACGCTGGCTTGGATTTCAGCATGGTGTGGACCGTTGGCTTGGCACGGTGCTGCCTTGGCGTGGCTCGGACTTTTTCTTGCGGGCCCAGTTGCCTCTTCCCATACGTAGCTCAAATCCTTTCCTTATTCAAATTCCAAAAAGTGTTATGCTCATAAAATGGGTTGGCTCCCCTTTTTACCTCGTATCTTTGTTATCACGTCATGGTGTTAGCGGTAGCGCGGTAGTGATAAAGTGGGCGAGCATATTCCAGCTATGTACTCCAGCGTTTCTCTTTCAATTTGTTTTATTGTTTTCTTGTGCTGGTGCAAACCATAGCCATAGGTATGCCTTTCATAAACTTGTGGAAATGAGAATATCCTATAATCGGTAGTAAATAAAGTTATCGTGACTCCCGATTAAAGTAGACCTTTGGCAAAAATGATACCATAATCGGTAGTGAATTTAGGTTATGTAACTTCCGAATATAAAGTAGCCCCAAAATGAGACTTTGCAAAGTTCTCTATTTTTTGAATTTTGATTGAGCCTATAATCGGTAGTAAATGAAGGTATCATGACTTCCGATTATACAATAGACCTCTTTACTGAAATCCTAACATAATCGGTAGTCAAGATAGTTCATATAACTACCGAATATAGAGTTGCCCCAAAATGAGAATTTGCAAAAATCCTATATTTTTCGAATTTAGGTTGAGCCTATAATCGGTAGTAAATGAAGTTATCCTGACTTCCGATAATCTCTTTGCAAATATCCTACCATAATCGGTAGTCAAGATAGTTCATATAACCACCGAATATAGAGTAGCCCCAAAATGAGATTTTGCAAAAATTCTCAATTTTTGAAATTTTGGTTGAGACTATAGTCGGTAGTAAATGAAGTTATCCTGACTTCTGATTATATATTGGCTCTCTTTACAAATATCCTATCATAATCGGTAGTCAAGATAGTTCATATAACTACCGAATATAGAGTAGCCCCAAATGAGATTTTGCCAAAATCATCTATTTTTGAATTTTGTTTGAGCCTATAATCGGTAGTAAATGAGGTAAAATCCTGACTTCCGATTATACAGTGGCTCTCTTTGCAAATATTCGACCATATTCGGTATTCAAAATAGTTCATATAACTAACGAATACAGAGTAGCCCCAAAATGAGATTTTACAAAAATCCTTTTTTTTTTTTTGAATTTTTGTTGAGCCTATGATCGGTAGTAAATAAAGGTATCCCGACTTCCGATTATACAATAGACCTCTTTACCGAAATCCTAGCATAATCGGTAGTCAAGATAGTTCATATAACTACCGAATATAGAGTTGCACCAAAATGATATTTTGCAAAAATCTTCTATTTTTTGAATATTGGTTGAGCCTATAATCGGTAGTAAATGAAGTTATCCTGACATCCGATTATGCAGTGGCTCTCTTTGCAAATATCCTACCATAATCGGTAGTCAAGATAGTTCATATAACTATCGAATATAGAGTAGCCCCAAAATGAGATTTTGCGAAAATTCTCAATTTTTAAAATTTTGGTTGAGCCTATAGTCGGTAGTAAATGAAGTTATCCTGACTTCCGATTGTACAGTGGCTCTCTTTGCAAATATCCTACCATAATCGGTAGTCAAGATAGTTCATATAACTACCGAATATAGAGTAGCCCCAAAATGAGATTTTTCCAAAATCATCTATTTTTTGAATTTTGGTTGAGCCTATAATCGGTAGTAAATGAGGTAAAATCCTGACTTCCGATTATACAGTGGCTCTCTTTGCAAATATTCAACCATATTCGGTAGTCGAAATAGTTCATATAACTACCGAATACAGAGTAGCCCCAAAATGAGATTTTACAAAAATCCATTTTTTTGTTGAATTTTGGTTGAGCCTATAATCGGTAGTAAATGAAGGTATCATGACTTCTGATTATACAATAGACCTCTTTACCGAAATCCTAACATAATCGGTAGTCAAGATAGTTCATATAACTACCGAATATAGAGTTGCCCCAAAATGAGATTTTGCAAAAATCCTCTATTTTTTGAATATTGGTTGAGCCTATAATCGATAGAAAATGAAGTTATCCTGACTTCCGATTATGCAATGTCTCTCTTTGCAAATATTCTACCATAATCGATAGTCAAGATAGTTCATATAACTACCGAATATAGAGTAGCCCCAAAATGAGATTTTGCCAAAATCATCTATTTTTTGAGTTTTGGTTGAGCGTATAATCAGTAGTAAATGAGGTAAAATCCTGACTTCCGATTATACAGTGGCTCTCTTTGCAAATATTCGACCATATTGGGTAGTCAAAATAGTTCATATAACTACCGAATACATAGTAGCCCCAAAATAAGAGTTTACAAAAATCCTTTTTTTTTTTTTTGAATTTTGGTTGAGCCTATAATCGGTAGTAAATGAAGGTATCCTGACTTCCGATTATACAATAGAACTCTTTACCGAAATCCTAGCATAATCGGTAGTCAAGATAGTTCATATAACTACCGAATATAGAGTTGCCCCAAAAGGAGATTTTGCAAAAATCCACTATTTTTTGAATATTGGTTGAGCCTATAATCGGTAGTAAATGAAGTTATCGTGACTTCCGATTATGCAGTGGTTCTCTTTGCAAATATCCTACCATAATCAGTAGTCAAGATAGTTCATATAACTACCGAATATAGAGTAGCCCCAAAATGAGATTTTGCCAAAATCATCTATTTTTTGAGTTTTGGTTGAGCGTATAATCAGTAGTAAATGAGGTAAAATCCTGACTTCCGATTATACAGTGGCTCTCTTTGCAAATATTCGACCATATTCGGTAGTCAAAATAGTTCATATAACTACCGAATACAGAGTAGCCCCAAAATGAGATTTTACAAAAAAAAAAAAATTTTAAAAAAAAAAAAATTGGTTGAGCCTATAGTCGGTAGTAAATGAAGGTATCCTGACTTATGATTATACAATAGACCTCTTTACATAAATACTAGCATAATCGGTAGTCAAGATAGTTCATATAACTACCGAATATAGAGTTTCCCCAAAATGAGATTTTGCAAAAATCCACTAGTTTTTGAATTTTGGTTGAGCCTATAATAGGTAGTAAATGAAGTTATCCTGACTTCCAATTATTCAGTGGCTCTATTTGCAAATATCCTACCATAATCGGTAGTCAAGATAGTTCATATAACTACCGAATATACAGTAGCCACAAAATGATATTTTGCAAAAATTCTCAATTTTTGAATTTTGGTTGAGCCTATAGTCGGTAGTAAATGAAGTTATCCTGACTTCCGATTATACAGTGGCTCTCTTTGCAAATATCCTACCATAATCGGTAGTCAAGATAATTAATATAACTACCAAATATAGAGTAGCCTCAAAATGAGATTTTGCAAAAATTCTCAATTTTTGAAATTTTGGTTGAGCCTATAGTCGGTAGTAAATGAAGTTATCTTGACTTCCAATTATACAAATGGCTCTCTTTGCAAATATCCTACCATAATAGGTAGTCAAGATAGTTCATATAACTACCGAATATAGAGTAGCCCCAAAATGAGATTTTGCCAAAATCATCTATTTTTTTGAATTTTGGTTGAGCCTATAATCGGTAGTAAATGAGGTAAAATCCTGACTTCCGATTATACAGTGGCTCTCTTTGCAAATATTCAACCATATTCGGTAGTCAAAATAGTTCATATAACTACCGAATACAGAGTAGCCCTAAAATGAGATTTTACAAAATTCCGTTTTTTTTTTTTGAATTTTGGTTAAGCCTATAATTGGTAGTAAATGAATTTATCATCAACTTCCTATTAATAGTATCCCCAAATACGCATTTATCACAAATTCATATCAATCAGTAGTCTCTGTGCGTTTCTTAACTATCGATTTACTCTCAACAATCGGTTCAAAAATAACTTCCGATTACGGAAGCGCATTAACGTATTCTATTATCCTTTTGGACATCCTTTAACGTTGTCTATGGGTTGGCAATAAAAAAGTCTCCCTTAATTCTTTCAGAGTCGCCCCTAAAAATGCCAAGATTAAAATAGCTACAAATTAAGTGAATGATCCGGACCGTGCTTGGCCAACCACCCGCATGGGCCTCATCATCACTGAATCTGTGATTCGAACCGATCATAAAATATTAACGCCATTATCCATTTTCTTGGAATACCGAGTAACAAAGTCTTTGTTCCGAATCGATCAAATAAAGTACATTAAAAGAGATGAAAGAATGGAAACTCCAGCGATTGAAAGCCATGAAAAACCAAATCTCTCCTACTTCTTGCTCACAAAATTGAACTTTACCGCAGATTAAATATGGCCGAAAAACAACTAGGCCGAAGATAACATTGTTTAAGAAAATGATGACCGAGCTCAACAGACCTTTACAGACACAGGACAATGACAATATATAGTCAGTGGACAATGACCACACAATAAGAAACAGATGGAATGATAGGTACAGGTCATCACTAGTAACAGAATGGATGACAGGCTGGATTGATGACAGGCTGTATGATGATCTATTACCCCCCGAAAGCTGAGCGTGTTAGAGAGTTTGAAAACCAACAACATGAAGCTTGTCCTTGAGTAGCGAGAAACGAGGACCAGCTAAGCCTTTTGTAAAAATATCAGCAATCTGTTCAATAGTTGAAATATAATAAACATGGAGAGTCTTCTATTGGACCAGTTCACGAACAAAGTTAAAATCAAGAGCCATATGCTTCATTTTGCTGTGGAAAACAGGATTTGAAGCCACAAAGATGGAGCCGAGATTGTCACAGTGCAGTAATGAAGGGGAAGGGATAAAAATATGAAGATCCTGTAACAGTTGACACAACCAAACAATTTTAGCAGCAATATGAGACAAAGCACGATATTAAGCTTCAGTAGAACTACGTGCAGCAATAGCTTCTTTTTGGCAGACCAGGATATAAGATTATTTCCAAAGAAGATACAAAAGCCACTAATGGATCGCCTATCATCCGGAGAACCAGCCCAATCAGCATCACTGAAACCTTGGAGAGTGTGCAGACCTTTGGAGAAGAATAAGCCATGATCAATAGTGCCTTTTACACACCTCAAAATTCTTTTGGCAGCTGTCAAGTGAGCAGTTGTTGGCTTGTGCATAAACTGACACACTTGATTGACATAGAAGCTTAATTCTGGCATTTTCTAAGTCAAGTACTGAAATGCACCGACTAACGACCTAAACTCAGTGGGATTATCAAGAGGGTCACCATCAAATGCACTTAGCTTGGATGAAGTAGAAGTTGGAGAAGAACAACACTTAGCACCAACCATTTTAGTCTTATCCAACAAATCCAGAGCATACTTAGACTGACACAGAAAAAGACCAGTGGAATTCCTCTTAACTTCCAAGCCCAAAAAATAATGCAAAGGACCTAAGTTCTTGAGAGGAAACTGAGCACTGAGAATGGCAATAAGTTCAGAGCAGTAGGTCTTGCAATTACCAGTAAGGATGATATCATCCACATAAACTAGAAAGATAGTAATTATTTTACCAGATCTTTGCACAAACAGAGATGTATCAGCAGCAGAGGCAATGAAACCCAAAGAGAGAAGAACTGAATGCAGTTTATCATACCAAGCCCTTGGGGCCTATTTTAAGCCATACAATGATTTATGAAGTTTGCAGACAGCATTGGGTCTAGAAGGATCAATAAACCCAAGAGGTTGTGTCATATAGACATCTTCAACAAGATCACCATGCATAAATGCATTACTCACATCCAATTGCAATATTTCCCAATCAAAGTTAACTGCCAAAGAAAGAATGATCCTGATAGTGGTAGGTTTAGCCACTGGAGAGAAGGTTTCATTAAAGTCAATACCTTCAAGCTGATGAAAGCCTTTGGTAACTAGCCTTGATTTCAGCCTAGCAATAGAGCTATCTGGATTCTGTTTAATCATGTACACCCACTTACAACCTACAATTCTGGCCTGGTACAGGGTCAACAAGAGAATAAGTACCACTGTCCTTTAAAGCTTGATGTTCCTCTTCCATAGAGATCTTCCATTTTGGAATTTTAATAGCCTGTGAAAAACATGTAGGAGTAATGGGGAGAGAGGCACACAACAAATTAGTTGGTAATGGATGATTAGTAGCTATATACATTTTAGGTTTAAAAATACCTGTCTTTCCTCTAGTAAGCATATTATGAGAATTTGAGACCAATGTAGGTGCAGATGGAGTTGCTGGAGTAGAATGATGGACTGAAGTTGAAGTTGCATTGATTGTAGATGAAGAAGGAGATGCAGTAGCTGTAGAAGTAGACTTATTGCTAAAACTCTCAAAAGTAAGAGTAGGCAAAGCTGAAGAAGCACCATTCATGAGGGAAGTATATGGAAAACAATCTTCATTAAACACCACATGCCTGGATATATAAACTCTGCCAGAAATTGGCTCTAAGCATCTATAGCCCTTGTGGTGTGCATTATAGCCAAGAAAAACACAGTGAGAACTTCTTGGAGCTAACTTGTTTGGTGCATAAGGCCTTAGCCAGGGAAAACATGAGCAACTAAAACATCTTAGAATAGAGTAATCAGGTTGTTTACCAAATAGATATTCAAATGGAGATTTAATCCAATAACCCTAGTAGGTAATCTATTAATGACATAATTGGCATTCATAAACGAATCAACCCAAAAAGCATCAGGTAATTGTGCTTGAATTAAGAAAGTCCTCCAAATATCAAGAATATGTCTATGTTTGGCCTCAGCTAAGCCATTTTTCTCAGAAGTATGTGGGCAAGTAATCTCATGCTTTATACCATTTGTAGAAGTAAATTCAGCCAGTTCATTTTTGATAAATTTACCACCTCCATCAGATCTTATAGTAATAATCTTAAGAGCAAGCTGATTTTCAATCTGAGACTTAAAATGATAAAAAAATGATCTTGAAATATGATTTATTATAAAGAGGAAACAACCAACAAAATCTTGTAAAGTCATTAATGATGTTTACATAGTACAGGAAGCCACTGTTGGACATGACAGGGGAAGGTAGAGCTGTCAATTTTCAACCCGGCTTGCGGGTTGGACCTAGCTTGGATTGTTTCAACCCGGCTCGGCTTGTCCCGTTGGCTAAACAAGCCGGGCTAGGGTTAGCATATCTAGCCCTAGTAGAAAACAAGCCAAGCTAGGGTCAACCCGCGGGTTACCCGTCAACCCGTGAGTATATGCTCATATAGTCATATGTATGATTTTTTGGTTGATGTGAGACACAAAAAAAAATCTCGTGATATCATTTTATATTTTTTCAATAATCTAAAATTTATATCTTATTTACAATTGAATGACAACCAATAACTTGAAATTTACATTCGATAAAACCAAAGAATCCTACACCTAAGAAATAAAAAACACATTTTACGTTTATTATATACATATTAATGAATAACAATTAGTAATTAAATCCTTTATATTATTTTAGATCATCACATTCCATATCAATAAAATAGAGACATCAAATCCAAAATAAATTGATTCATTAGCACCAAAAAAATAAAATGATTTTTAAATAGAAATACTTGAATTTTGTGTGGCTTAGTAAAACAAGCCAACCCGTGAACCCGCCAAGCCAACCCGTCTAGGGCTAGGGTTGAGATTTTGGGCTTGTAGATGAATAGTACTAGGGTTAGGGTTGACCCTAGCTTGTCAACGGGTTGACAAGCTAGGGCCGGGTTGACCCTAGATTGGCCCGTTGACAGCTCTAGGGGAAGGTCCCCATAAATCCATATGAAGTAACTCTAAAGGTTTGCTAGTAAATGAAGTTGAAATGGAAAAAGGGAGCTTATGAGCTCTACCTAACTGACAACACTCACAAAATAGTGGTGTTTTTATTACATCACTAGATAAAGACAAACTATGAGAAAGTATGCTAAAAGTTTGAAAAGATGGATGGGCAAGTCTTTGATGCCATATGTTGGGAGAGACTTTGACAGCATGACAGGCTTTAAGTGGAGCTTGAAAGTTGATGGGATAAAGACCATTATGTTGAGGTCCCTGCAGCAGAATCTTCCCAATGTGAAGATCATGTGTAGTATAACCAAGAGAAGAAAATGTTATAGTGCAGCTGTTGTCTTTAGTGAATTTATGAACTGACAAAAGGTTGTGTGAGGACTTAGGAACATGTATAACTTGTTGTAGTGAAAATTGCCTAGAAGGAGTAGACAAATTAACAGAACCAGTTGAAGTAATACACATACCTTAACCATTAGTTGTTTGGATGTAGTCATAGCCATCATAAGAAGTATAATCATCCAAATAAGCAACATCTGAAGTCACATGATTATTTTTACCACTACCTGTATACCAGGGATTCTCACCAAATATACTTGCAGCAGCAAGCATAGCATGAAGGTTTTGAGGAGGATTTCTGCCTTGAAATGAAAAATTTAATCTGTTGGTGCATTTAGGAGCTAGATGGCCATCCTGGTGACAAATTTGACATGGTGGTGGCTTACCTTCAGTAGCTCTAATATGTGATGGAGGTGGAACAGAAGTAAAGGCTTGTTGATTGTATGGAGCAGATGTAAAGGTTGAAGAAGGTCGAGAACCAACTTGATGATATCCACCTCTAAAATTAGGATTAAACAATCTTTTCCCTCTATAATTTGGACTATGACCACTACACATCATAGGATTAGGATTACGAAATTGAGTAGGAAATGAACCACGAGAATTAGCAAGAAAAGCTTTACTTTCAGATTCAACAAGTAGTGATTTGGATCTTGTATTAACAACAATCTCTTCACTGATAAGTAGATTGTGTAATTCAGCACTACTAACTGGTGGATTTCGAATCCTAATCGAAGTTGCAAAAGCATCATAAGCAGAATTCAAACCTGATAAGTTTGTAACCACAATCTCAGAGTCACTGATTACAGAGCCTGCGGCAGCCAGAGAGTCAACAATTTGTTTGAGATCGGAGAGATAAGATGTAACAGATCCATTTCCCATTCGAATAGATTGTAATTTGGTGCGAAGCTGAATGACTTGCGTTGCAGAGACTTGAGAAAACCTTGTTTGAATGTTAGTTCATAATTGAAACGAGTTACAAGCACCAGCAAAGTAGGGAATAACGGACTCAGACATCGTTGAGTACAACAGAAGCATGATTGTGGAATCTTCATCTTTCAAGAGAAGATAATCCTGAGGATGACGATGTTCAGCATGACAAACTTTAACACCAGTAATATAATCAACATCTCTAAATTTTGTAAGAAAAGTGAGAAGTAGAGATTTCCAGGTTAAGAAGTTATCTGCCTTAAGCTTGAGAGAAACAATATTAGCTAATTGATGTAAAGGAACCTTCGAAATTGATTTTGGAGCTTCCATTGAAAGAAATTTGAAAGAAAAAATAGATCTGAGATCTTGAAAATCTTGAAAGAAATTAAAGAAAATAAATCAAGAACAATCGATTGATGAAGAATCAAAAATTGAAGATGAAATTTGTAAAGAATTGAAGAAAAGAATCAATCGATTGAGAAGAAAAAAAGAAGAAAATGAGCTCCAGGAAATAGCCATTAATGGCATAGGTAAAACTTGGATCGAGTTTTACCTCTGATACCAAGATAACATTGTTTAAGAAAATGATGACTGAGCTCAACAGACCTTTACAGACACAGGTTAATGACAACATATAGTCAGTGGACAATGACCACACAATAAGAAATAGATGGAATGATATGATAGGTACAGGTCATCACTAGTAACAGACTGGATGCCAGGCTGGATTGATGACAGGGTGTATGATGATCTATTAGCCGATAATCCTCTAAATTTAGGTGCGTGTACGTTCCGTAATGTCACGGAGGATACAAATATGGGACACAACAGGATTACATTGCAAGAGATACAGTTCGTATATGAAGTTCAATCTTATCAGCTAAAGAAGGTGGAGGTTCGCAGTTACGCACAGTAATTTTCTCCCACATACTAACCAAAGCCCTTGAAACCGTTGAGGTTCCATTTTGTCCCAATGACCCAAGGGGTAGGTTTCTGTGCTTGTCCTTGATCCTCTGTTTTGATCAATAACTTTTGTGATTCTTCGTCCTCCGATGTAACTACGGCTATTCCTCAACCTCATTCTTAGAAATGAGAGCATCTCCAACAGCGGATGCTAAAAATCCTATGTGGAATTTTTATTTAGATCCTTATTTATGGGGTCATATGTATGTGGCAAAAATAATAATGCTTTGCTCATGAACCATCTCCAATAGTATGGGGTCTTATTTTTAAAATTTGTTGTTTTGGATAATGATAAAATTGATTCCCTCTTTCCTATTAGTTCATAACAATTTATCTAAAAATTAAAAAATTAAAATATAGTTAAAATGATGATGTGGAGGTCATTCCCGAGGTCTAAATAAGACCTTCTCCAAGACCTTCATATTTATTTTAACACCCTTCTTATTTTTTATGACCCACTGTTGGAGATGAATTTAATGTAAATGAGGGTCTAAAATCCTATGTGTCATGAAAAAATAAAATCTCCACCCTCTGTTGGAGATGCTCTGAGGGAAGGGAAGCTACTAAGATTTTTAGATCCGCATTAGCCTATTCTATATTAGAACGACTGAACGATGCTCCACCCAACGTTGTGCATTTTGAGTTTTTTTTTTTTAATTGCTTATCTATGACGACACTACTACGCTACACGTCCATCGATTCGACTCATTTCTAGTAAGCATTACTCATAAGGCATCATCTTAATTTCTATCGCAATATACATTTTCTATTAGGATTAAAAATATAAATTTAATCTTTCGTAGGCGTACAATATCATAAAATATGCCCCTCTGTGGTGTCACATCGGACACAGTTACATTGTAGCAAAGGTCAGACCCTAGTTATTATTTCTCCGAATCATTCCATTCCCGAACGTATCCGAACTGACCGAATCCGAATGATACTTCCGAACTATTTGAACTCCGAAACTAGTTCTCGGATTATATGGACCTCACGAATGATTCGCGAATGTATCCGAACTAACCGAATCCGAATGATATTTCCGAACTAGAACTTCGAACCTAGTTCGCGCCCAACCTCGCTCTCCTATAGGTAATTCTCAGACCAGAGTTCTGTTGATTGGTTTTTGTTTGATTTTGTATGTACTTTATATTTAAATACAATTATTCAGTTAAAATTTTCTATTAGTAGTTGTTTAACCAGTGTTTTATGTGTTAATTTTTGTTTAAAAGTCTATAAACTCGTTTTATAATACATTTATGCGATTAAATTGTTTACTTCTTGTTAAATAATCACGCTAAAATGTTTTTTTTCCATCTTACAAATCATATACAAATAAAATTAGTCTCATAATAAGGTCATAATACTTATCAATTTATCATATATGTAAGCCGAATTTTAAGTGTCGAACTTACATTTTTTAAACGAATATGCACGTACGTATGCCGTTCCGAACTACTGTCCGAACAACGAACCGTTGACCGGATATTTGACCGAACCCGACCTATCCGAATCCGTATAGTTCCCGTACGTATGCCGTCTCGAACCACTACCCGTATCCCGAATTGCTAACTAGGGGTCAGACGCTAGTGTGTTGGTTTAACCAACTATTTCCATAGGCTCCTCAAATGTTGTCCATAAATAGCCACCAATTTGGAGGTTGGAAAAATCAAACAGATCACAAATAATTTCAAACTCAATTTGGAGAAAAATTTATTGCTCTTCATTAGTATCCTTAACAACATTTTACTGTCAACTATGGGTTCATTAGGTTCACTGAATTCATGCAACGAAGAAGAGTTGTTAATTCAAAATGTTTCTGAAATCTACAACAACTTATCAACCTTAGAGAGCCTCAAACCTTCAAAAGATGTCAACAGCCTTTTCACACAACTAGTCCTGACTTGCATTCCACCGTCTCCAATTGATGTCAGCAAGCTATCAGTCACAGACCAAAGAATCCGTTCCAAGCTCATTCGTCTCTGTGGGGAAGCCGAAGGCCTCTTAGAAGCTCACTATTCGACCCTTTTAGGTTCTTACGATAACCCACTTGATCATATAACAACATTTCCATACTACACAAATTATGTCAAGCTTGGCCGCCTTGAGTACACTATACTGAGCAATTATATAACAAACCCAAACTCGAATCACATCGCTTTCATTGGTTCCGGTCCGATGCCTCTTACCTCCATCGTACTGGCTTCAAACCACCTGAAGACCACTACCTTTCACAATTACGATATTGACATATCTGCCAATGCTTTGGCTTCTCAGTTGGTTTCTGCGGATCCTGACTTGTAGAAGCGGATGTTATTTCATGATACTGATATTATGGATGTTACTAATGGTCTATACGACTATGAAGTTGTTTTCTTGGCTGCTTTGGTTGGTTTGAACAAAGCAGACAAACGCAAAGTTATTGATCATTTGGCTAAGCACATGGCACCAGGATCCTTGCTGATGTTGAGGAGCGCTCATGGTGCTCGTGGGTTTCTCTATCCCATTGTTGAGCCTAGTGATTTACCAGGCTTTGAGGTTCTCGCGGTTTTTCATCCAATGGACGAAGTAATAAATTCAGTACTTGTTGCCCGTAAGATTAAGAATGGAGTAAAGCAGTACTAGCTAGTTCATTATTGATCAGTGAGGCATGAACCATTTACCATCTTCTTCTTTTTTTCCGTTCTACTAGTAGAGGTCAATGTGAAAGTGGAGAAGCCTACTACAAAATAAATCTCTGTATGTTGTACTTTCTATTGTGTCATCAAGTGTGTGAGATGTAAGCTCGATTTCAATTATATAAAACTATGTTCCATCCGTGTTTCAGATGCAACCTAGAAGTTGAAGTGTAATATTTTTCAGACCTTAAAAGTTGATACCGAACCTAACAGTTTTACTTTTGTTGGGCATATACCTAGTAACTTTATATAGAAAAACAATGATGCTCAATTATTCTTAGGTCGTCCTGAGAGTAATCGGTTTGGCTGGCGGATGCAATATTGGCACATGAGCACCATGCACCATCATCATGTACTATGTCCACTCATGCCCCCGCCTTCTGTTATAGCAAGTTAACGACTTTTTTGAGCCTAGTCTTTGTGCTATGCAAGTATTTTCGGCTAAAAAGGAATATACTAAAATCAGGAACGCCAAGTCATCTTTTGAAGCAACAAGAATCCGCTCCTCAGTGACCATATCCCTGTTCTTTGGCGCATTCAAGTTCTCATTTGTCAATCGAGTAGCCTACAGTGCGCTGCATTTGCATGTCAAAAGAATTTGCTTATCTGACTTTCTTATTTATATCTACTGCCATCTGCTGATTTGAAGAATGCTAGTCTTTTGTATGCCTCGTTAATTTCCTGCGATTTCTGAACTATGCAATACAAATTTGGGTTTCACTTGGATGTCAAAGTGAATCAAACTCAAGCTGTTAAATTATGGGAGTTAATTATAGAAATAACTGTATTACAAGAGAGTTAAACTTCAATAAAAACCCTAACTTTATATTGACGTTTATCGTCTACATGAACTTCATTCCAAGGGATTCATAAGATTCTGCAACGTGAGCAATCGAAAATCCTCAGAGATAGGGAGTAGCGCATGTGCTGAGAGCTTTGGACACACAAAATTTATTGCTGGTCCAGCATTAGGAGATACACGTGCACATGCCAAAGCGAAGATTTCCGCTGTCACGACCTCTTGTGCAATAGTATTATTAGGAAGTGTTAGTCGCTTGTCTAGCACATCGACGAGAAGTAAATCATGTCCTTCATATTGTAGGTGAAAAGGGTATTCTCGTGGGTGTTTTAGAATAAAAATGGGTAAAACGCTTACTTGTTACAAGATCTCAACCTTTTCCAGGTCTGTCGAAGCATGGAACGGTCCAATTCTGCCTTAAGAGATACTCGTGCACATGCCAAAGCGAAGGTTACCGCTGTCACGACCTCTTGTGCAATAGTATTATTAGGAAGTCTTAGTTGCTTGTCTAGAACATCAACGAGAAGGTAGTCTCCCGGGTTTCTAGAATAGAAATAGGTAGGCATACTTGTTACAAGATCTCAACCTCTTCCAGCTGTGTCGAAGCATGGAACAGTCCAATTCTGCCTTAAAAAATTCCTAGCTAGGATAAACAACTAAAACAAGTTACTCTCCTCATTTCCTCCTTGAATTTACGAAGCTGAAGTAAGATAAGCACCCAGATAAAATACCGAACCATATATGAAAACTAAAAAGGAAATGAAACTGGTATTGGCAAAGTGTATAATGCTGGAAAGGGAGCCAACATATTAGGCAATGAAAAACTACATAATTGAAGCACTAAAGTAAGATGACACCACAGATTAAGTGAGACCGAAAAATAACTAGCTAGGCCGGTAGTAGTCTAAATTTAGGTGCTTGTATGTGCCGAAATGTCACAGAGGATACAAATATGGGGCACAAAAGGATTACATTCACATATATGCCGTTTGTATATGAATTTTCAATTTTATCAGCTAAACAAGGTGGAGATTCGCAGTTCCATTTGGTCCCAATGACTCGACGACTTTTTTGAGTTTACTAATATTCCCAAGTTTAGGTTTCATTTCTTCTTCTTAATCCTCAGTTTGGATCATTAACTTTAGTAGTTCTTCATCCTCCGATGAGTAACTAACTACGGTTGTTCATCAAGCTCTTAGAACCAAGGGAAGGGAAGCAAAAGTTTTCAGATCAGAATTAGGACCACAATTAGCATTTTCTATATAAGAACACTCCCCCACCCCCACCCCCACCCCCACGTTTAATACAGCGAGTGCATTTTGAGGGTTATTCTTGGTTGCTTTTCTATGATGACATTACTACGCCACACATCCATAATATAATTCATTTCTTGTTAGTATTACACATTAAGGTACCATATTCTTTGATACTCTATATGCATTTTCTATTAGGAACTTGATGTTTATTCTTATTCTGGGAATATAATGACAACAGTCAACATACGTATAACACTTCTATTATTTTCAGCATATACAATTGTACATATGATAAAATATGACCCCTCTGTGGTGTCACATACACTTCTTATTCTAATGTGTTAGCTTAACCAACTCGTTCCTTGGGTCACATAAATGTTGCTTATAAATAGCCACCAACATGGGGGTTGGAATATCAAACAGCACACTAAGAATTTTCTTCAAACTCAATTTGGAGAAAGATTGTTTGCTCTTCATTAGTAGTCTTAACAACATTTTTGACACTCAACTATTATGGGTTCATTAGGTTCATTGAATTCATGCAACGAAGAAGAATTGTTAATTCAAAATGTTTCTGAAATCTACAACAACTTATCAACCTTGGAGAGCCTCAAACCTTCAAAAGATGTAAACGCTCTTTTCACTCAACTGGTCCAAACTTGCATTCCACCATCCCCAATTGATGTCACCAAGCTATCAGTCACAGACCAAGGAATCCGTTCTGAACTCATTCGTCTTTGTGGGGAAGCTGAAGGCCTCTTAGAAGCTCATTATTCGACCCTTTTAGGTGCTTACGATAACCCACTTGATCATATAACCACCTTTCCATACTACACAAATTATGTCAAGCTTGGCCGCCTTGAGTACACTATACTGAGCAATTATATCACAAACCCAAACCCGAGTCACATCGCGTTCATTGGTTCCGGTCCAATGCCTCTTACTTCCATTGTGCTGGCTTCAAACCACCTGAAGACCACGACCTTTCACAATTACGATATTGACATATCTGCTAATGCTTTGGCTTCTAACTTGGTCTCTGCAGATCCTGACCTGTCAAAGCGGATGTTATTTCATGATACTGATATTATGGATGTCACTAGTGGTTTATATGACTATGAGGTTGTTTTCTTGGCTGCTTTAGTTGGTTTGAACAAAGCAGACAAACGCAAAGTTATTGATCACTTGGCTAAGCATATGGCACCTGGTGCCTTACTAATGTTGAGGAGTGCTCATGGTGCTCGTGGGTTTCTCTATCCCATTGTTGAGCCTAGTGATTTACCTGGTTTTGAGGTTCTGGCGGTTTTTCATCCAATGGACGAGGTAATAAATTCAGTGCTTGTTGCCCGTAAGATTAAGAACCAAGTGAAGCTGTACTAGCTAGTTCATTATTGATCAGTGAGGCTTGGACCACTTACTGTTACCACCTGGATTTCTGTTTTTATCGTCTTTTTTATTTCTGTTAATGGTAGAGGTTAATCTGAAAGTGGAGAAGCCTCTGCTTCAAAATAAATTTCTGTATTTTCAAGTGTGTGAGATGTAAGCTTCATTTCAATTTAAATAAAATTATGTTTCATCAATGTTATATGTTTTTTGTCTTTCAATTATTCAAGCAACAACTAGTCGAAATCAACAGACACTAAAAAATCTGTTTATAGGAAATTTGGTGTTTCAGATCGCATAACTATATGCACTGGGAGATGCCCAAAATCCCCTCCTCTCTTGAATATGCAGCTTCAGTAATCCATATTTCCTCTTCTTTAAACCTGGACGCGGACCTCAAGTAGAAGCAGCTGACCTCAATTTTTACTTGTCATGTAAATCCACAAAAAAGATCCGGAGGATTACATAGCTAATTTCCTAAGACTCCCAAGCTATTATTATCCACCTCGCCATCACTTTCTGGTGCATGTAGCATAGGCCCTTCTACTACTGCCAACCCTTTGAATGTCTCTTCACTAATATCATAAGCTACTATGACGTCATCTCCGTCGTCAATTCCAACTCCTAACCAGTGAAGAGCTCCGTTCACAATCACCCCGCAATATTTATATCACTAGGAAAATAATACGGTATGGAACCAATGCTTTTCCATGCATTCGTACGTAACGTATAAACTTCAACATCAGAGTTAATAGGGTCCTCCTGATCCTGAATATAGTCCACGATTCTTACAACCTTGTAATCGTCAATCTTGCAATCATAGCCGAACCCGTAATAATCGATGTTATTGGTCGAGTCGTTTGATGGTTCAGGTAATTGATTGTACTCATTAGAAGATGGGTTCCAAATGGTAATGACATCATCAACATCACGGGATCCAGAAGTGTATACGCAAAGCAAGCCATTGCAGGAGCCCAAGATCGTAAAAATATAATCTCTAGACTTTAATGGGTAATCCATCTGAACAGCCTCATCGCATTCATATGTTTCTGTTGGCGATGATGCTAATGATGACATTAATGGGTTATAATCTATTGTGTAGAACAGATTATATTCAGAACCCACCAAATAGAGGAACATAAGTGTGCAGTTGTTATCTTGGAAGCTAAGATTAAGATGTTTATAAATGAATCTGGTGCTACAAATAAGGGCGCGCCAAGGCTTGCACACGCACCTACATGGTAAGAGATTCTTCACTTCTAACCTTAAAAAGATGTTCTCGAGGATCTCTTCCGGAAGGCTTGCCATTTTTGCTTCCGTTTACTGCTTGTCGAACAAGAGGAGGATATAGGAAAAAGTGTTGCAGAACACTACCTATATTTTGTTAACATGAGACAAAAGAACGATGAAGCTGGAGAGAGCATCGACATAGATCTAGAGGTAATATTTTTGTGACACATTAACTAATCACAATATCAGCAAGCAACGAAATTCTGATATATAAACAACTTAACGATATTCAATGTGAATTAAGAATAGGAAAATCGAATACACAATTGTACAGATATTGATAATCTTCAAAATTTAATACCTACGCGGTAATGTTAACGCTGCATGTATGTATATACACCGCATGTATCTTGGTTGCATAACATCTTGTCCGATAATCTCTCGCTCCGCAATCCTGCATTAATGCTGCATGTATATACGCTGCATTTATCTTGCGTAATGGCATAACATCCTGTCCGAGCATCGCTCGCTCCATGAGCCTGCATTAATGATTTAATAATTGGCTCACTCCCAAATACATAAAAACGAAGGTTCTCCCACATTTGCAGCGAATATATGCATGACCTATGAAACGTTCTTTAATTATGGCATAGGCTCTCCAACATTTTGCTAAATGTTGGAGGATTACACGTTGGCAAAAATGTTGGAGAGCCTGTACTTAATGCAGGAAAAGGAGGCTGTGGTTATCTTTAGTGTTGGCAAGGAACTGATCTACCCTTTTGGTATCAAATTGAAGGGGTTTTGTTTACCATAAAATCTCTCACTTGGTGTTTAGCAGTCATTCAAATACGTCTTGGAACATTGAAACCGTGTCTGCCATGCATATGCACAAAAATATAACCAAATGTATGAAAATATTTTTATAAGCGAAAGAAATTGAATTGCTAATGAATGGGTAACTGTTTTACCTGTACTTTGTTCATAGATTTCAAGAAATCCTTGCAATGCAGGTAATCTTCAATTCCGGGGATAATTTATTGCAAGAAGGTATTGAAGCTTAAAACAAGGTCTAAATGGCCTTTAAATAAGTCTTTAATCCTTGCTGCAACACTTGTGAGTCAGTTCTGCATGGATCAAACTCATAAACAAAATGCGCTTCACCTAGTAATATTATCATTGTAAAACATAAAAAAGAAAACGCAGAAATCCTATATATTAGACCACACTTTCATGAGCCACATTGCTCCTTGTATCTCTGAGTCTAACAATAGGAGCCTGTTAAGAATGGCTTCCCGATAATAAATCAAAGAGATTGTATTCACATTCACAAAAATATAATATAACAACATAAAGAATTATTTAAGAAGTATACCAAATAAAGAGAAAAAAAAATCTTTAGATGAAAGAGATTAAGAAATGTATGAATATTTTCCATCTACACCCTTAAGAAAAGTCTCCAAACATTTAGTGTTATTAGTGCATTAAAAAAAAACTTATAGTTCCAAGAAAAAAAGTAAGGGTGTTATTGGTAATTTTGTGGAAAAATATGAAAACTTTTATTTTGGAACAAAAAAATAACACTAAAAATATCTAAAATGGAAAAAGTATCACTTTATTTGGAATAAAAATGAAAAGTAAAAAAGATCACTTAATTATATAATTAGATGACCACAGATTTAACTGAAATTTATAGAAAAGTCCTTCTGAATGGTCAAGACAGATAAAGACAACTTAAAATAACGAAAAGACACTCAAAATCCAACATAGCATAAGAAACATACAAAGAACATGGTCACCTCTCCCGGGTGGAAATCCTTCAACCTTTCAAACAGTTGCAGGCCCTCAACATCTGAGATTCCATGCAAAATGCAATAGGAAAGTGCATATGATATTTAGTTCGTCTTTGTTTGCACATAAGTACCAGAGTGAAGAGAGACTAGGCTAGGCACAAAACTATCTACTCCTTCAAGACTTCCAACCCAACGAATCATCACTTGTTTATCAATTTTTCGATTCACATCATAATAAACTAAGGTATCATCGCCCACCAATAGAATCTGATCACCGTTCTTGTTCTTGAAGTCCCATATTAGGCTCAACGAAACGGTTCTGGTAATACTCTCTTGGGTAATGGTGAATCGTTTAGTCCAAGATTCCTTGACTCCATATTCCTGCATCACCCATACATCAACACGAGCTTCATGTTCTTTGTAAAGTAAACAAAGCAACCCTCCTAAGACACCCAGGTTATTATTATTTTCCTCATCATAAATTTCTGGTGGTTGTATCATAGGCCCTTCTAGTATTCCAAAATCCTTGAATGTCTCTTCACTAATATCAAAAGCTACTATGGTGTCCTTGCTGTTGTCAATTCCAACTCCTATCCAGTGAAGAGCTCCATTAAGAATCACCCCACAAATTTTAGCACTAGGAAAATAGTAAGGTATAGCATCAATGATTTTCCATGAATCCGAGCGCAATGAATAAACTTCAACATCAGATTTAGCACCGGTTTCCAGAAAATAGTCCACGACTCTTACAACCTTATAATCGTCAATCTTGGAATCATAACCGAACCCATAGTAATCGATGTCATAGTATGCCTTTTTTGATGGTCTGGGTAATAGCTTGTACTCGTTCGAAGATGGATTCCAAATGGTAATGACGGAAACATCATGAGCGGAGTTATCAGTACTGTAAACGCAAAGTAAGCCATTACAAGAACCCAAGATCCTTACTGTATAATCTGTAGAATTTAATATCTGAACAGCCTCAGCACATTCATATGTTTCTTCTGGCCAGGATGCTAGTGATGACATTAATGGATTATAGTCTGTTGTGTAGAACAGATGCGATTTGTGACGCGGACAATACAGGAACATAAGTGTACAGTTGTCTTGGGTACTAATATTGAGATGTTTATAAATGAAACTGGGGCTACAGATCAGGTCACGCCAAGGCTTGCATACGCACCTACATCGTAAGAGATTCTTCACTTTTAACCTTAAAAAGATGTTCTCGAGGATCCCTTCTGGAAGGCTTGACATTTCTGCGCTTCTTGCTGCTTGTCGAACCAGAAAAGAACACTACGCGTATATGTTGTTTCACAGAAGAAAAAAGAACGATGAAGTTGTAATATTTCTGTGACACGTTCTCTAATGAAAAGAGCTATTATGTTTGAAAACTACATTGTCAATATGAACACAGAAATTATGATATATATACAACAAGATTTTGGTGTGAGTTAAGAATAAGAAAATCTTATAAGCAGATGTACAGATTCTTATAATCTTCAAAATTTAATATGTACACGGTAATGTTCACGCTGTGCATGTATATAGGCCGCATGTATCTTGGGTAATGGCATAACATCTTTTCCGAGAATCTTTCGTTCCATAATAATAACATGCCTGACTCTCAAAAACATCAAACCGGAGGTTCCCACCCATTTGTCCCACATTTGCAGCATATACCTACGAAAGGTTCTTCTAAATCTCATGGGATTGTGACAGTCTCTCCAACATTTTGCACGTTAGCAAATATGTAGGAGAACCTGCACATAATGCAGGAAATGGAGCTTGTGGCAATCTTTAGTGTTGGCGAGGCACTGATCTATTTGGTTCTGACACCCTTTTGTTTACCTTAAAATTTCTTACTTGGCGGTTAGCAGTCATTCAAATGCGGGGTGTTTTAGGGTATTTTGAGAAATACCTGTACATATTTGGGGTTTATCAACTATGTCATTTTTAATCCGAACTATTTGTTATGTCATTTTTAATCCGAACTACTTGTTATGTGTTGATCTTGCACTCTTGTGGGTGAAATGGTACAAACATGATTCTTTTATTTTTTGATCGGTAAAGAATTTGATGCTGACGAGTTTCGAACTCAAGTCACTGGTATCATTACTCAGTGACTTTACCACTGTACCACAGTGACATCAGCCACAAGCATAATTCTATAATGAGTTTGTAGCATCTCACGACTTTATACTGTTTTCTTGGTCCATCAATTTGCATTGGGTACTAAAATGCAAAAACCACAATTCAACGTAAAAATTAAAATAGCCCAAAAGAAACACCATAATGACTAGAGAGAAAAAGAGTGCGAACCATTGGCTATGGTCCATAGCTCGTGGAAACGTGACCACATAGGGAGTTTGATTAAATGTATCCAGTGAGAGGTTTTAGATCGACGTGGCAGATTGTACAAATTTATACTCCGTGATCATCATGTTCCTTTCTTCGATCTTTCCCAAAGAGAGGAATTAATCACTTGGTTTTACCGTTATTTAGGATTTTCCGTCGATCAACTTTAAGAAAAATAAATAAATTTGGTCACAGTCAAACCATGTATCTCATTTTCCCAATAGAAATGGGTCCGGCACTTTTTTTTTTTTCTGAAATGATTTGTACGGGCGTAGGCTGTCGCCGCAAATATTTGGAGTATTGCGTGTCATCCTTGCGTATGGCAGCACTGCGTGTCCTTTCAATTTTTGCCCCTGAAGGGGCCTGCTGACACTTAGCCATGTCAAGATTCGAGACTCATGGCCTTCCCAAATAAGTCTCAATTCGACTAACTGAGTATTTCTTTTTTACTTAATTTTCTTTGACGCCTGATAAAGCCATAATGGTTAGTGACATTGGTAACCAGCAGCAAAATTTCCTAGTTTTCCTAGTTATCCTAGTTAGCAATAAGGGAAACATACAGTAGGCAGAAGCTAGCATGTTGTATGTACAACACATTGGTTAACTGTCAAAAGCTTTAATACATGGTTATATGGATATATAGCCGAAGTTCGTGCAAAGTGCCAAATTGGGCCTTTGATTAAGCTATCCCGACGACCGGGGAAGGAAGGTACCATGCAAAACTAAGTAGTAAAGTAAAACTTGCTACTTGCAACAGAATGGGGTTCATCCAGAGACTCGTGAGACTAATCTCAAAACATCAGCATTGTACTTCCTTATGTCTCCCTCTTAATAACCACACTGTTTTGTAACCCTAAATAATTCAGTAATAATATTCTTAAAGCCAAGTAGTATTTGTTTCGATACGCTAAGTAAATTTCATCAGCTTAGAGACCGATATCTTCGCCCAAAAGAAAACGAAGAAAAACAGCTTAGAGACCGATATCACAATTCACAAGTATAAAAATCCATGACATATCTTATGTACGAAAAGGATTCGGATATGAAATCTGATGAGTTTGAACTGATACGAAATCTGAGATTCGGAATCAGGATTTTTATTATTGTGTTTGCTATAACCTGCCATAATATGTACCTGCTCCTTCATGCTAATCTTCCAAAGTTGACCTTTTGTTACCTCTGAGGTGGGATTCATCTCCATCTAATGAAAAGAGATGAATATAATAAGGTTAGCATACTAAAGCGAAGTGACATGATGTTTAGTCATTTTATTCATACTAGATTAAATTAACGAAAAGGAGATCAGATCAGTATGAGAGATACCCCATCTATTTGGCTCTGAATACGAATAACAGAATTAAAGGAAATATTTGAATTCATTGAGCAAGTCAGGATGCTGGTGAAAGAGATTCGTAACCTGCAAAAATATAAATAATTTGGTGATTTGTGAATACTAGAGTATCTAAGAAATAGAGTGCCGTATATCCAACAATTTGGGGACCTGGGACTACCTCATTATAGACCTCAGCAATGGATTTGCTCTTGACTAAAACATCTAAAAACACCCCCAAGAACGATTCAAACACGTGATCCTCATTTTGAAACCGTGCCTGCCATATGCAACAAAAGGTAATCAAATGTGTTATGCAAGGACGCAAATTAGTAATGGGTGACTAGTGTTTTACCTGTACTTTGTTCAGATATATCACGAAATCCTCAAATTCATAAGCCTTCTTCAGTGGAAGCTTATCCTCGGTTGTGGTGGGAATCTCATATCCTTCCGGCAAGTAGGTATTAAAGCCTAAAATAAGGTCTGGATGGCCTTTAAATAAGTCTTTAGCCCTTGCCACAACACCTAGTGTGTCAATTCTGCATTGATGGAAGAACAAACCCATAAACAAAATACTCTTCATCCAGTACCTAAAGCTGAAACATAAAAAGGAAAAGTTAGTGTGATATGAAAACTCTTACTTTTTGGCCTTGAAATCATTCATGATGTTGAGGAATTCATCGTATTTCTCCCTTTCATCAAGAAATTTGTCCTTCACGGCCTTAACGTAAGCAAGGGCATCATTAGTTGTTAACTTTTGTGATGTACATGCACCTCCTCCTCCACTTCCTACTCGACAGACTTGTGGTTGCCTAGCTCTTTAATCAACAAATAGCAATTAAGAAAAAGCATTAATTGGTCAGACATTCTTTCAAAATATACTATGTTTTAGCTTATCCCTTTAGCTTATTGAAGACTTAAAAGTCCAAGAACAAGAAAATCTCATCAGTCATCCCTAAAGACTTGTGATCCAACGTTCTTCAGTCATCACTCTGAAGTCTCAGATCTATTTATAGGCGACAGATTAAGATTTTAGATTATGTTAATCGGCACTTATATATTATTAGTGTTCTGGAACTGCCCTGTCTCAGAGTTTAGAATTACCCGTTAACAGGCACAAAATTCTTTTAGACAGCCATAAACAAAACAAGTTATGAGCCACCATTATTTATCCATCCTAGGCACATTAGGAGATAAATGGTCAATATTGTTGCAAGAAAACAAGGGATATACTCGTATAAGTTAAGGGAGATAAATGGTCAATTATTGATAAATGGTCAATTATAAGTTAAGCTTAGGAGTTAGGAATATCTAACCTCCCTTTTTGAAGCCTGCAGTAGTACTCTGATTCCGCTTCAACAAGGGCCTACGACAAACAACCGATCAGGATCGGACAAAGTAACCCGTTGTTATCAATAAAAAAAAAAACATTAGTTTACGTCAAAAGGTTCAACCGATCATCAAACCTTTGATCTCAATTCGAGTAATTTTTGATAAAACTTTCTTGCTAGCACAAGTAAAGCTTTGTTGGTCGACGTCAAACAAGCCGTTTCTCTCTTGGCTTCCTCCACTTTGCGAATACAAAGCTGTTCCTCAATGTCTTTCAACTTCTGTTGTTGATGTTCGAAAGCAGAAGTAAGTTCTAAAACCTTCCCTTCCAACATATTTACTTTGTCGCGCAACATTATTTTTTGTAGCTGATCTTCTCCATCTTTTCCGTTTTTACATAAATTTAGATCAAGTATGAGTTCGATTAGAGATTTCAGATCTTCGCAACTGATTCTATTGTCAGAATCATCCTCATCGATAATCATTTTCCTTCTTCGATCTTTACAGGATTGGAATTGCTCTGTGCTAGGGTTTTTCGCCAAATCTTCCAAAAAGAACTCACCAAAAAAAAAGGCCCGAGATTATTTGTTTTAGCGCCAGGCCGCCAAGGTTGGTAGTAGGTCGCCGGTTAGTCAAAGGGTCAAAAGATTTGGTCACGTGAATACGATCAGTCAAGATTCTTGAAATTGTTGTACGGCTTACGGCCCATGGGTGTGCGAACCAACTAGAATAGAAATCCTTCTCTTCTCTGCCTCTTCCTTTTTCCCTATTTATTCTACTACAAAACGTTATCATGCACGAAGCCATACCGCAGAGCTATATTGGATCGGTTAATTTTTTATTTTATTTTTCCGTGGATGCGTTACCAGGTATTTCTTTTGAACAAAGAAATTTCATTTCATAGTATATATTAGGGTTCCACGAAAGCATGATTATAAAACGTATATATTTCACCGTTAGATTTTCATTAAAATTTAGTATGTTCAACCTAATTAGTCTTTAATTACTATATTAAACTTTCAATCAAATCGGAATATGATGCAATCTCCAAATTTTGATTTTAGTAGAATTGTTTTCGATTAGAAAACCTTAATTATAACAGCGTCGACAAACCTAAGTTTCGTATAATTTTAATCCTTGTATTATTCTGTAATTTTTATATGTGGTATATGTTATCCTCATAGAGATACTGTAAAAATTTCATAAAGATCCAACCATGGAAAATACTCTAAAGTACGTGATATTTCTTGATGTGTCCACAGAAACGTGAATCGGAACAGTCATACGGTGTCATAAATATCTTTTTATATAGCTGTTGGATGTCTTTGAAATTTTAATATGTTTGTCTAAACATTATGATGCATCTACTCTAAACATTTCATCATGATCGGACGATGATGCATTTGTCTCATCGATCGTAACAGTTGAAAGAAGAATTTTATCAATTTTTAGGATTAACGATATGTTTTTGGCTCATATGCTAATAGTTTCAAACTTATTATCAATGGGCCTGAATATTTAATATATAATGGACCATATATGTTTATATTCATTAACCATGACCTTGTCAACCCAATGGACCGGGTCTTGACCAAATAGTTGACCATGCTTTGACTAAACCAATTCGACTCTAATTTGACCTTTTGAACTCAGAAGTACTTGAGCACCATTAAAGAGTCTATGATGTGGAAGTTTGTGTGCACAAGTACAATATTTTTATCATAAATATCTTCAACTTGTACAGATACACCTTTCAAAGAGGAAGCCATACCTTCAACATTTCCAAGGCGACATATTAACTTCAGACGATGTAATGCTTTGAAGGAAGTTTGTCGAAACATTCATTTTCCCCCAAACTTGAATGTTCAGTGGGATGTAATCCACTTGTTAGACTATAATGAGTCAATAACTTTGACAATGATATGTTGTAATTAAAAGCACACCTCACGTTTTGTGGAAATAAACTCACAAAAGTTTTCATGAGTCAAAGATGTAATTCTGGCTCTAGTAGTAATGATACAGAGTAAATGTATCTACCTATAATGGGACAAAGATGTAATTCAGACTCATACCAATGAGAGTTGCAAATCTTGGTATAAGCATTTTACTGAGAATGATACAAGCATTGTAATGCAAGTATCATATATTAGTAGTCAACTACAAGAGATATAGGGAGTTTAAAGGAAAATGAACACACTATATTCTTGGAGAAGGTCATGCCCTAGACATCAACATTAATGGAAACAAGAAATTTGCCAAGTCAATACACTTACCCTTTTTTTTTCTTACCTTTATCCAATCGAATTCTTATGGTTAGATTCTACATTTGATCCTAAACTGTCGTCTACATGATAGTTTGACATATATTTCATTAGCTAAAATAAAGAAATTTTTTTGTGAAGAATTAAATTCATCATAATAAAATGTGCATTTGTGCGAGTCTTCCACAACCTTCCTTCATAATTATCAATACACCAACAAAATCAACATAAAAATCCAAGAACACATAACAACATCAAAAATAGAATACGTAACC
Organism: Papaver armeniacum; assembly: GCA_023531295.1. NCBI lineage: Eukaryota > Viridiplantae > Streptophyta > Magnoliopsida > Ranunculales > Papaveraceae > Papaver > Papaver armeniacum. The sequence continues at coordinate 1,336,071 of JAJJWW010006717.1, forward strand.
ATTGGTGGAGATTTAAATCAACAAAGGAAGACATGTTTAAAAGCTATCTAAATGATCAAAGATTTACATAAAGAAGAAAATAAATGAAATAAATAATTCAAAGGATCATTTGCTTCTAAAGACATTATAAGATGAAAGTGAACATATCTTATAGATAATAAAGATACATATCCAAACCCAGGACATGCATACAAAATACGGCATATATTACTTGCGAAACTCTTAGGATATTATGTGAGAAGGGGTTAGCTTCCTTGCTACAAGTTGCCGAATTTTTAGATCGTTGAACTATATGGTAGTTATAATATCCTTTGCCTTATAATGTTTTAAGAAGGGGACTACGTATGCAAAATTGGAGTAAATCAAATAATACCAAGTCATACAAAGGCATCAACTTAAATAGTAATTTTGTGCAAAATTATGACACAATGATAACAAAATAAAACCCAAAACGATAACATTTCATGGTTAATCTAGTATACCTTCGATCTCTCGAGGAAGTAACACCTTGATCTTCCAATACATGGAGTCTTCAACAAGAGTAATCTCTTCAAGATAACTTCCTTGAACAACAAACAACATCCAATTCAATGACATAGTTATTCTATAAAAGCTTCTATGAAATTATCTAATGGCTAATATCAATGTCTACAAATAAGAACATTACCACATCCAAATCAGAATTGTAAGATTAGACAAGATTAGTATAGAATTCATTTAAAAATGATACTTAAATTGAATTATCAAAATATGAGTTCTCTGCACTTATGGAATGAAAAGTATATCATTTTCATGAGATTGAAATACTCTAAAGAACTTGAGATATACTCAAAAGTACTTGAGTTATAAGGATCATTTGTACATTATGATGAAAAGTATATCACTTATTACACGAAACTCTTAAGGAATTTAAATTAGTTGTTAAACTGAACAAAAATTTCTATCAAACCTTTATAATGTGACTACGATGATTGGATCATCGATTGCGAGGCAATTCTCAAGTTTTGTTTCCAAGATGGAACAACGATTAAAAGTCACAAAAGCTTTATATGTACCGAGAGCTAATCACCTTGTTAAATTCCAAAGATACCCGTGCAAGTGGATATCATATGGAAACTCACAATGATGAGAATGTAATTGATTGCATCTTTATAGTCTCTAATATATTTGGAAGGAAATATATCTTAGAGAAACTAATGAGTCAATCTAATGAAATGCAAATCACTATAGTATTTGGATTATTGAATCCATATTGACTTCAACAATGAAATATTGGGAATTGACTCATACAGACTTTGACATAACCATAAAGACACTTTGGTTGTGACATGATGTTTCGTTTTTAAAGGACTCATACGTACATCATTTGTGTTTGAGTGGACGAGACAACGGAAAAGATTGTGAGAATGCGAAATAACGACATATATCCCAATAAGTGTTCTCTAAAGAACTAGATGCACAACCCCCTACTGTTATGCTTTATGTAAGAGAAGACCATACCACTCATTTTTACAAAGTCTTCAGTAAAACAGGATTGAGACCACCCTAAGATGCAAATGTTAAACAATCCATATTACAAAGAAAACGAGGTGATATTTAGAAAAATATCCATGCAGAATGAGGACCATTAAAGTGACATATGGCTCTCGTGGATTTTTTGACATTTTGGACTAGTTATAGTTCCCAAGTAATGTTGCGTTTGGAAAACTACTAGAACAAATTATACATGTAAGGACTCACCACCCCTTGTAAATGCTAGAGAGTATACATCAAAAGGACTTGATGGTTATTGCATGTTTAATAGGGTTAATGTAGAGCATCCTATAACCTATGGTCTCGCAAAGGCTATCATCAAAAGGACTTGATGGTTATTACAATCAATAAATATCATAACCGATACATACATGTGACATGACTAACCGATACATTAAAATAAGTAACAAACAATGCAAACAATAATCTGTGGAATCTCGTGCACTCTCTGTCTCACCATCTCATACATTATGTAAGCCTAGAGTGACAAAACTATGAGGGACAAAAGAAAATGGATTTGATTTACAAAAAAAAAAAAAAAAAAAATTGACGCATGCAAGGCACTACATGAGGCTGTACAAGCAAACATGGCACATATTTCATGACCCACCCAATCAGATTTCATGTGATTTCAAAATATCAACCTTAAAGATACATTGATCATCAGTTTCATGACCATACAATTAACACCATATCTAAACTCACACCCCAAGACAACGTCAAACAGTAACGCTGATAAAAAAAGACATACGAAAAGAAAGAATTTTTTTTTTCTTTTTTTGAGAAATCAATAAACTAATAATCAATCGTATACCTTTTTTTTTCTTTGCGGGAGCCGCTGAGCTTGTGCTTTTTTAACGGATCTGATTGAGAAACCATTCTTTATGGGAAAAACAAATCAACAAATCCAACTGGGTATAGCTTCGTGCTTTTGGTGGCAAAGTAAGAAAAGAAAATCATCGATTCCAACTTTTAGCTTCATGGTAGAACTCGTGCATGATAACTTCTTTAAGGGAAAAACAGAGAGAAGACCAAGAGTAAGAGAAGCGACAAGAGGGATTGTATTGATAGCAACAACCATATTACATAGCAGAGTATGCTTTGTATATAACCATGGGAAAACCCTAACTACCTAGTTGGGCCGCACATCTATAGGCCATAGGCCCTACAACAATATTGTATTGATTGTTGTTCAATCAACTGTATAACATGTTTAAATATGTTTGTGTATCTAATAGATATGAGTGATACATGTTTGATGTCATTTTATTTATTCATACTAAAATCATGTTAATGATCTATATTTGATAAAGTTTGATTTTAATATGCCTAATGTTATGTAAATTTAATATTTTCATATATTGTTATGTCATCATATGTTATTAAATGTTTTCATATGCCATCATCAAATAGAAAATTTTGGACCTATTTGCTTTTTCTGTTTATTCTTTTTGCTTGGTGATCTTCACATGCTTTATTTTATAAGAATTTTTTTTTATTATTTATGTCGAAGAGTTGTATGTCCTTTTTCCAACCAGTGATTTATTTTAATTTTTGAAAAGTTTCTAATCATGATTGTATGTACTGCATGTGTACTGTATGTGTGTGATTGTCTTGATTGATTTGAAAAGTAATAATATAATAAAATAATTAATATTTTTTAAGTGCTCTGTGAATGTAACGTCTGTCTTAATTATTTGTTTAATTAGTTGTAACGTCTGCTTTTATTATTTGTTTAATTAGTCGCAATGTTTTTAATTAGTTGTAACGTATGTTTTAATTATTTGTTTAATTAGTTGTAACGTCTGCTTTTATTATTTGTTTAATTAGTTACAACGTGTGTTTTTATTATTTGTTTAATTAGTTGTAACGCGTGATTTTATTATTTTTTTAATTAATTATAACGTCTGTTTTTATTATTTGTTCATTCATTTTGTTTGTATTAAATCAATAAATAAATTGTAACTTACCACCATTCCATGTTCCGTGTTATTTTTCACATTGTTTTTTTTTTTTTTGTATCATCTGCACTATTATAATGTTATGACGTTATTGTTGGCAATTGACTAAGTATTGTCAATCATTAACGGGGTTATTATCATTGGTTGGTTATTGACTATCAACTCTGACTGTTAACTGAATTATGATTATTGGCTGGATTTCTGACTTAACCGATTAACCTTTAGAACCATCAAGAAATTTGGTCTCTAAAAATCCATTTTGACCATAAAGAAATTTGGTTTGTGGATTATTATACTGGAATTATTTATTTTAATCTCCTTTATTATGGCACTTTACGGTTGGTCCCAACTCGACTCAAAAATGACATTTTTGATCCAAAAGTACTTGAGACCCATTATTATGTTTTTTGATGTGGAAACCATTTCTTTGTGAGAAATCAATATATTCCTTCATAAAACCTTTTGCCAATGACAAAGCATCGTCTAAAAGGTGGAGATAAATATACCTTATGTTTCTAAGCACATGCATTCCAATTTTTGTGAAAGCACTTACAAAGGGCGATATGAGTTGGAAATTATTTTTTTTTCCATTTTTCTACTTCATTCATGGTACTAACAAACCAGTCTATCTTGAAGTATGCCAACAAGAGATTCACTATCTTCAGTAATATATTCAACCTAAAGTAAGTGGTTGACATGCGAAGTGAGATTCTTTTGTCCTATTGAGATAAAGAAATTTCTCAAACTAAGCTAATTGTAGCAACATTGAAAATGAAAAACCCCAAAGTAATGAGGGTTAGGCATACTGACTCATGTGAAGCATGTGAAAACAAACATATACATATATGAGAGAAATATGTATTATTGTCCCAGGTAGTAATAACACCAAAGTAAAGGTATCAACCAAACATGTGATCAAGATAAGATGTCATTCTAGCTCACATAAAAAGGAAAGGGGAATGAATATTTCTACCGGTATTGGTACAAGCAATGCAATGCGGGTACCATAGTAACAACTGATTTCCAGAGGGAGGTCATACTTTAAACATCAAATTTATTGGCAAGAAGAACTATGCTTAGCCAATTGACTATCTTATTGGTTGAACTTTATACATTATGCACTTATGGAATTAAAAGTACATCATTTCCAAGAGACATAAATTTTCTATTGCACTTGAGATATATTTGGATGAAAAATATATCATCCCCTCTGAAACGTAACATATATTCACTCTAAAGTACTTGAGTTAAATCCCACTTTTATTACGAATAAGGGCACACCACTTATTAAATCTCAACGTCTAACTGATAGTGGTTTTTCTCCCACTAATTTAAGGAATATACACTAGTTTTTGAACTAATTATTTGTAATGTGACTACGATATTGGATCATCGAGCGAAGCAATGCTCAAATTTTGTTTCCAAGATGGAACAAAGATTAAAAGTCAAAAAAGCTCTATATGTACCGAGAGCTAATCACCTTGTTAAATTCCAAAGATACCCATGCAAGTGGATATCATATGGAAACTCACAATGATGAGAATGTAATTGATTGCATCTTTTATAGTCTCTAATATATTTGGAAGGAAATATATCTTAGAGAAACTGATGAGTCAATCTAGCGAAATGTCAATAACTCTAGTATTTGGATTATTAAATTCATATTGACCCCGGCGATGAAATGTTGGGAATTGACTCATATAGGCTTTTACATAACCATAAAGACACTTTGGTTGTGACATGATGTTTCATTTTGAAAGGAACCATACATACATCATTGTTTTTGAGTGGACGAGACAATGGAAAAAAGATTGAGAGAATGCGAAGTGAAGATATATCTCTCAATAAGTGTTCTCTAAAGTACTAGATGCACAACCCCCCTTCCCATTATGTTTTTATGTAAGAAAGCAAATCACTCATTTTTACAAAGTCTTCAGTAAAACATGATTGAGACCATCCTAAGATGCAAATGGTAAACAATCCATATTACAAAGAAAATGAGGTGATATTTAGAAAAATATCCATGCAGAATGCGGACCATTAAAGTGACTTATGGCTCTCGTGGATTTTTTTTTTTGACATTTTGGACTAGTTATAGTTCCCAAGTAATGTTGCGTTTGGAAAACTACTAGCACACATAATAAATGTAAGGACTCACCACCCCTTGTAAATGCAAGAGAATATACATCAAAAGGACTTGATGGTTATTGCATGTTTAATAGGATCAATGTAGAGCATCCTATACCCTATGGTCTCGCAAAGGCTATCATCAAATGTTACATATGGTGCCGAAGGCATGGTTATGCGTACAAACCTACCTTTAACTGCTTGGGGAATATACAATATTAAACGCATCTTCACTTATTCATTTTAGACCCACAATTGGTCAACCATTCTTTGCGTACCCGGTTGGTAATCGGATATAAGCACGAGATTTTGTGTTCTTACGCATTTTTGGTTGCACTATATATGTGCCCTTACGACTCCACATCGTACTGTGATGGGTCATCAAAATGATTAAGTGATTATGTTGGACAAGAATTTACAACAATTATCCGCATTTTAAAATCTTTGACAGGAGATCTCTTACCGCTAGATTTGCGGGTTATCACTTTAATGAGACAATCTTCACGTCGTTAAGGGGAGATAAGAAAAAGTATTTTCTAAGGGAACGACATAAATTGTCGTGGTGTGTTCCCACTGTGTCTCATATTGATTCTTGTACTCCATAAATGTAAATGTGAAGTGATAAAGAATATTCGATTTTCAGAATGTACATTGATGTTGATAAAGTGATGAGATCACACATACCAGCTGCAACTCTACCTGCAAAGTTACAAATCCTCAGAATAAGGTGTTGCAACTACACTTAGTGGAAGTGTGGTTGAGGCCGTGGCTCCATAGAGGAAGTTGGAGAGACCACTTGGTTCGATCAATCCTCACCTAGAAAGGAAGTAGGCGAGGAAGGCACAACTTACTTATATCATCAGAAATCATCTCATAAGATTGTCTCTGAATATGCCCATGAATCAAACTAGAGGACGCTCCGAATTTTAATGATTACAGAGACCAATGACATCCCAAGTGGATTATGAGAATGCGCACGAGTCAATAGAAAGATCATGCGAGCATATTGATGATTAATTTCATATACACTTTCTTAAGGAAATAGAGCAAGATAAGATCGAACCCTGCTCCTTGTTGCTTAATGTCAACGAATAGCATATTTGGCCTATACAATCCGGGTAGAACTTGGTTCTTTGACAAATATACAGATATTTTGTGTGGTAGTGCTAACCAACCAAGTGTGTAAAGCCTATTGGACATACATGGTTAATTTGTCATAAAGCATAATGAGAAGAAAGAAGTCTTAAAGTATTGTAGATGGGAAAAATAATTTATAGGTTTTACGAAATTGAAGAGTCGATCGTGTGGAGACTCCTTGAATCGAGTGAAATGTTGAACCTCACGGATGCACTTGCAAGAAGGGAGTGCTTTAAGTTCTAGAGATCAATCTGTAAGACTCTGGCCTAAACCAAGAACAATGGTCGTTCTAGAGTCAATTCAGTCACAAGAGAGGATGGGTTGATCTGTAGGAGGGAAGCTGAGAAATGCGTGAGATCAATGGTGATCTGAGATTGTAGGTGTGTTGTGAATTCAGTGGAAGAATGCTCTGAATGATTGAATTTTTTCTCAATTGAGAGTGAATGCTCAGACGACGAGTTTGTGTAGACGAAAGATTGTCTGTAAGAACTTGCCGAGAATTCTTTTAGACGAATGTTCGAGTGTTCGAATCTTGTCATATCAATAAGGATTCAGAGACATTTTATAATGTCGGAGTTGAAAACACCATGATCCCATGAAGTGTGACAGTTTGCTGGAATCAGAGAGTGGGGAAGTGGGAAATCGTGTTAAAACCGGTTGCTCATCGTGCGGAGACTTGGTTAATTTTCCACACACCGCCATACCAAAACCCTAGTTAATATCCCCCATGTGACACGATTGATATCTCGTGATTGTGGAGTCGATTCTTCGACTTTGTGGGACGATGAGTCCATGTATTGTTAAATTGAACATGTTTTGTAAATGTTCTAAAATTCATGAATCAAATATGTCTGCTGAGACGAGGTATTATTATGTTGATTACCTAAGACGAGCAAAATGTGTTCTTTGAATTATCGAATAATATTGATTGTTGAACCAATATTCTTGAATCCGAGCAAATATTGTGGTTTGAGAAAATATTGCTAGTCCGAGGAATATTGCTAGTTTGAGCAAATATTTAGGTTTGAGCGAATGTTGCTCATTTGATGAATTCTTGGTAGCATGACCAAATAAAATATTAATTTAAGATACCGACGATGGATGAGTAAAATAAATAAAAATGTTGATCATGGAATCAACATAAAATTATCAGTATTTGAATCGCTTAATCATGTTTTCTGCAGAGTTCGGATTTAAAACCCTAATTTTCCGAAATGATGATTTATTGCAAATCAATCTGCAGCAGAGTGAAGCGGGGGAGGCTATATGGGATGAAGAGTCCACCATGTACGCCCATATGCTAGAATGAGCAAAGTACCAAAGTCTCTTGAGGACCAGTTGGTGAAAGAATGATTAAATGCTGGTTTAATCATTTATTGAAATAATGCTCGTGTGAGCGAAAAATAACAAAACCTATCCATGAAGAGATGAGGAACCGACCAGGAGGTCATGAGACTGGCTCTTGGTGGACGTGGGGCCAATATATGGTCCTTCAAGCAAACTTCCAATTGTTTGGAAAGAGTTTGAACCTAATATGAGCAACTGGGCAAATTAGGTTAAAATCATTAAAATATGTGGGACCGGCTGTTTGCAAGCCCTAGGGTCACCCTTGGTCGGTCAAGGGGATGTGCACGTGTCACCATGACGTTCATGTCTCAGTCCTGAGAGTTTCGATATTTTTTGGTGCGCGTTTGAGCAACATTCTGAGAAAATATGCAGAATCTAGGGTTTTGCTAAAACTAGGAAAAATACATGAGATGATGAAAAATAATAAATAAAACAGGGAATTACAAGGTGTGGGACCGACCACGGCTAGGGCATGGACGGTCAGTTAACAAGCACGGTCCCACACTTTCCCAGTTTGATGTGATTTTATGTATTTTCTCTGATTTGAGGGAAATTCCATGAAACTGGAGAGTTTGTTGAAATTAGGGAATTTCCATGAAATGAGAGAGATAAAATAATAATAAAATAGGGAATGGTGGAGTGTGGGACCCGACAATGGCCAAGGCATGGCCAGGTCGGCCAATGGGCACGGTCCCAGAGCACTCTTCCCAATTTTATGTAATTTTCATGATTTTAGGAAATTTTCATAAAATCAGAGAGATTTGTTAAAACCATGGTATTTTGTTGAAATCAGGGAGTTTTCATGGAATCAGGAAACTAAAACAACAAACAATAATAAAATAATAGGCGTGTGGGACCGGCTAGGGCATGGCCAGCCGGCTAGAGCCCGGTCCCACGAATTTGCTAATTTTATAATATTTTTCATGATTTTAGAGAAAATTCATAAAATTAGGGAATTTTCATGGTTTTAGGGAAAATTCATGAAATCAGGGAATTTTCATAATTTGAGAGAAATAATAAAACCATGGGACGTGAGGTGTGGGACCGACCACGACTAGGGCATGGCCGGCCGGCTGGTGCTCGGTCCCACAAGTTTTCCTAATTTTATAATATTTTTCATGATTTTAGAGAAAATTCATAAAATTAGGGAATTTTCATGGTTTTAGGGAAAATTCATGAAATCAGGGAATTTTCATAATTTGAGAGAAATAATAAAACCATGGGACGTGAGGTGTGGGACCGGCCACGGCTTGGGCATGGCCGGCCGGCTGGTGCTTGGTCCCACAAGTTTTCCTAATTTTATAATATTTTTCATGATTTTAGAGAAAATTCATAAAATTAGGGAATTTTCATGGTTTTAGGGAAAATTCATGAAATCGGGGAATTTTCATAATTTGAGAGAAATAATAAAATAATGGGGCGTGAGGTGTGGGACCGGCCACGGTTAGGGCATGGCCTCACTTGGCCGGTGCTCGGTCCCATAACACCTTCCCTAATTTTATCATTTCTTTGCTAAAATCATGAGATTAGAGAATTTCCTTGAAACGAAGGAGATTTGCTCGAACGAGAGAATTTTCATGAGATTGTGGAAAATAATAAAATATGACAAATTATAAATTGGACGCGGATCGGTCACGGCATGACCGGCCGAGTGATTGATGAGCCAGATCCCTGGCGCCTTTGCTAATATTTTATTATTATTATTTTTCCTTCCTATTTTACATAAGTTCGTAGTTCATTCATATCTTTGAAATGCTCGTTTGCGCATTCAAATGCTGGTATATGCATTATTTCTAGGTACACTTGCACCATTTTAATCAGGGCTTATTCGATGCTCGGGTGCCTGTTTTGTTGAATATTTATCACTAACCCGTGGAATTCTGCTGGGAAGAACCACGAATTGAAGTGACAAAATATAACGAAAAATCGTAGAATATTGTTGGATATTCAGGCGATTAGAGATAATTAACTGATGTCTCTATACTAGCAGGGCTTCCTATGTAGGACCATTAATTATCTGAGGGTTGAGCAATATGAACTTGCTGGAGCGTCATATTCCTCTTGTATAGTCAGGGAAAACATGGTTGCATCCTGAATACGTTATTGCTCTATACTAGCTTGCACTTATTTTGTCTAGGAGCCGTCCAATCTTGCGATTCTATACAAAAGTATGATATGTGTCGTGGTCTTAGCTGCGAGACTACACATCTACATCTTCTTTGAGAAACTTTCTCGATCAGAGGTTTTAAGGTATGAGCTTTCACGCTTAGAGACATGAGTCTCAATACTTATCCGATTTTAGGATCAGGAGTAATTACCGAAATTGCTCAAGTATTCATGAGATGTGTCGTGGCCTCGTGGGAGACTACACATCAACATATACTCTAAGAGACTGACCTTCTCGATTGAGATACTTATGCCATGAGCTTTCATGCTTTAATGAGAGACATGGGCCTCAATACTCATCTGATTGCCGGATCCGGAGTATAACTTTACAATTTTACCCTTTATCGAAAATCCACCATCTACAAGTATAAAGACTCGCCTTGTGGTATGAGGTTTCTCACAAAGCCCTGGAATTGTTTTGTAATGAAATTCATAGTGTTCGGATACTCAGTTAGCTTGGTAATTTCAAAAGGACTTGAAATGAAGCATATGTATGTGGTTATTACGTATCTCTGAAAGAATCAAGAGATAGCAAATATTACAAAAGTACTTGATAGACTTTTGTTTCCCAAATCAAGTGACTCTAAACCACAAAGTGCATTTACAGTTAGATATAACGCTCACTTATAGATTGAAGCAATCAGGCGGATGTGGTATACCCGTCGAAGTGACTATTTGATTTGGAGGGGATAGACAAGTAAGGTATTTTTCTTTGCGTATTCACAAGAAAGTTCCTGATTTGGAATTGTAGATATCTATGTCGATGGTACAGATATGATGGGTACTCTTGATGTAATAAGAAACCTTAAAAGCTATTTGAAATCCGAATTTGAGATTAAAAATTTAGGGAAAGCTCGACCGAATACTGAGCTTGTGGTATATCATTCCACCAGTTTGCATATGTCTAAAGTTGTCAGGCAATTTAATAAAGACATGCATCCTGATATCACTCCCATGATAATTCGAGGTTCAAATGTAATTAAGTGACCATTTGCCTAAAGGAAGATGACGAAGATGTGTTGGGGATGAAATTCCCATATCTAAGTACAATATACGCATTGTTGTACTTAGTATAGTAATATACTGATTAAATTTTACATCCTCATGGAACTTGTTAGCTAGATATAGCTCTAGCGCCAACGCAACGTCATTGGAATGGTACAATGAATGTAATCATGTACTTAAAAGTAACCATTGACATGAGTTTATTTTATCCCAGCAAAGACATAAAAATGAATGCTAAAGGAACTGCAATCCAAAGGTTGTTGATTATGAAGGAACAATAATCCCTTCTCTAACAAAAGTAATCGGGGGAGATATGGTAGACTATTTTCTAAGTCGTTACCGATATTCAGTTTCGAAAAGTACATGACTAAACAAACTGTCTGGAACAACTCTGAAAGTAATCAGGCGGAGATGGCGACATCAGGGGGGATCTAAGGATATGATGTCGACATATTTTACTTCGAAATTGAAGCTGTGTTGTACTCTTTTTCCCTTCGATCAAGAATAGTTTTAAGGGTTTTGTTACTCGACAAGGTTTTTAGCGAGACAACACTAAAAACACCAAGTATGTTGAATGTTAAAGACATAGAGATCGCGTTGATATTACTGAAAATATCTGAATCAAAGAAATGAAACGCGATATCTCTTAAGCAACGTAACTTCCAGAATCAACAACATGGTCTTATAAACATTCAAGTCACCAAAGTAAAGTGTGATAAACTCTTTTTGAATGCATTAGACTAATGAAAATTATCTGACATCAGGGGGAGCATCTAATGGTGTGTTGAACTATTTTCCTTCGCCGAGGTTGCTTTTTCCCACAGGGTTTTGTTACTCGCAAGGTTTTTAATGAGAAAAACAACAAACACCGGGAATATAATTTCCCAGCTAAGGCTATTGTCTTTCCCACAAGGATTTTATGCCTTAAGAGTTGTGAAGCAACTAGTCAACTTCAACGGAGCAAAGTGATCATCTGCAACAGATCACCTTTACTTACATCTATCATGTTGTACTCTTTTCCCTTCGTCAAGGTTTTATCCTGCTGGGTTTTCCTTGTCAAGGTTTTAATGAGGCAACATATTTGAGACCATCTATGTTCTAAGTTTGCTTAATATTGCACTGTTTTCTTTAGTTCAGGTTTTGTCCCTCTGGGTTTTCCTGACGAAGTTTTAACGAGGAAATTAACTTAGACTCGTCGATCTTTGAAAATCGTATTGCCTGTGATGAACCACATGTAAAGTACGTGACAACATGTGAAGTACTACATGTGACGAGTTTTACCAAGGTTATATCCCACTGGGTTTTTCCTTATCAAATTTTTAATGAGTTGAATATTTCGGCACAAGTCATCAAGAAGAGCACTATACGTGAAGCACTACAAACGGAGTTCTATTGGACCACACAAGGGGGAGTGTTGTAAGACCTACGACCCATGGGTGTGCGGCCCAACTAGAATCCTAAGGGTTTCTCTTTACATGTATATAAAGGATACTTTACCTATGTAATAGGCTAATCAATAGAAATCCTTCTATTCTCTGCATCTTCCTTTTTCCCCTATTATTCTACTCCAAAAGAAATTTGATTTTCTTTCCGGACCTGTCAGTTTTTCTTATATCGAAGGGTTATGGGCGTCTTTTTTTTTTTTAAATGAGTTTTTAGTTATGGGCCTTCATAAGACGAGTAATAGTATTGTCAAGCCTTTAATATCTTCATGGGTAGGTGAGTGAAAGAGATGATTTCTTGAACTGAGAATTACCTAAAAAGTGCTTGTTATATTTGCAAAAAATGTTATTCCGTCGATCCATCTCTTGCAATACTCAGTGGAGAAATAGACTAAATTGAACATCAATTTGGAAGAATGTTTAGATGAAGATAAAAATAAATTGATTAGAAAGGAAGAATTTCATTGAGAAAGAAGAATTTTAGGAAAGTCTACCGTGGGTAGAAAAACTAAAATGCAATCAACTAGTAAAACACAGTACCCTAATTTTGTACAATGTTTGAGAAATTAGCATGCACCATGTTACATGTAGTTGCCAAGTAAGCAATAAAGCTTTTGCATCCTCATAGATTTCGTTATCCGTCTTGTATTTATAGTTGGCTTCGAAGATGCGACAATTTATCTCCCTCTATATTGTCCAAATTACAGCAGCAGGAATGAGTTCCCAAGCGATCTTCCCATTTTGCGAAAGAAAATTGTTAGACCAAGAGTGAGCAAGAGTCATCAAGTAAGCACTAAAGCTTTATGAAATGATGTATAGTGTTCGAGAAATTAACATGCACCCTGTTACCAGCTGCAGTTGCCCAAGTAAGCACTAAAGCTTTTGCATACTTCACACAATTTATTATCCTTCTTGAAATTATAGCTAGTTTCGAAGATGCGATAGTTTTTCTCCCTCCATATGATCCAAATTACAGCAACATGAATGAGTTCCCAAACGATCTTCCCATTTTTCAAAAGAGAAAATTGTTAGACCAAGAGTGAGCAAGAGCCATCAAGCTTCCAGATTACATCCATGACCAATTATCATTTGCAAAAGCATACCAAATCTTACTTGCAATCTTACAATGTAATAGAAGGTGATCTTGAGATTCAACACTATCTCCGGAAAGAATACAACAGCTATATAAATCCATACCTTTGTGAAGTAACATATCTTGAGTGTATAGCTTACCGTGAAGAAAAAAAAACCTTAGGAGGAATACGAGATTTCCATATGAAATTGCAAGGGAAGTTTTCTACACCGTCAACAATAATTAACATGCCATAAAGCGATTTAACCGTGAAAGAACCATCGGCTGTCAGTGACCATCTTCTTGTATCTAAGAGGGTGTCTAAATAAGCATGTAATGCTAATGATGAGGAAAAGAGTATCTAATTGATTCACAGATCTCCGTTCGAGCACAAACTAAGCCTTATGATATACTTCGTCTAAGACGTGAAGTTGAGTTGTATACAGTTCATCATTCAAAAAGTAGTGATTAATGCACAATCTACCTATTTAGTTTCAAATCCATGTGTTTATTTATTAGTTATCATGTAAATTACTTTGTATTGAGCTTGTGCTCTTTTATATGTATTTAATAAAATACATCATCTAAATGGAATGAAATAGCTCTAAATGTTCTAAGGAAGTGAAGTGCAAAGTGGACCTCGACAGGATGTCAAATGTGAGAAGAATTGGAAAACACAAATCTCGGTCTAGGTGAATCGAGCATATACACTAAAACTTGGTAATTACTAGCCGAGAGTCACTACCTATGCTTGTTTGACAACCCACGATCTCTAAAAGCAAAACACAAAAGAGTGACATGATTTAATTCGCGAACTGCCGTAAGGTTTGAAAACTTCGGTTTGCATACCTATACGGTTCCAGATGGTAAAAGTTCATGAACCGTTTATATGACTGTGTTCAGTTTTGATACAACTCTCATAGACACTTCTAAGACAACTTTATTAACAAAATCTTTTTGGGCTTGTGGATTACTGTTTAGTCTTGAGTGTTATTGGACAACATTATAAGTGCTTATAAGTTTGAATGTTTACTTAGACGCTACGGACTATCATTGTGCACGGTTCTGTAACACTAACCATAGTGCATATTCTTCTGTGTGATTCAAAGCAGACCTTTCACATGCTTACATGAATTCCTTACTAGGAATTTTATCTAAACTGGGAAACTGTTTGCTTGAATCTAAAGCTATTTGTAGCCTTGAAAACCTATAAATAGATATACTCTTGCAACTGGATTTCTTAATCCATGACACTCTTGTGTCTTAAATGCAAATTAAGCTATAGTCGTCTTTTATAACCTATGTTTCTTTACGGAACAGATTATAGGTTACGATTTTAAAGACTTCACTTAGGGATTCGTGAAGTCCGATCAAACTACCTTGTTAACTGATAGTTCATGTATCTGGATCTTGTTCTAATGGCTATTAAAATTCATGAACTTTAGATAAGGAACAAGATAAATTGATTTCAAAATGTTCTCTTCGTCTCAGACTTTGTGATTCTTCAAGATAATTATCTAAACTATTCTTTGATTTGTTTGGATTATTCTTGAGAAATGGTTAGTGATCTAGGCTTGCAAAAAAAAAATTATATATCTATAATAGAGCATTTCAGTTTACACACATGTACTCATATACAAAAAAAACAAACAAGAAAAATCGAGCATCGATTCAAACGAAGATAGGTATCCATACACGAGGTCCGGTCAAGATCATATGCTTAAGCTTTATTTCAAGAACATGAATGATAAAAATATGTGATTTTTCTTTTGACTAAAGTTTCGTGAATATAATAATCAAACGAAAAAAATGATACCGATGACGGTGGTTTTTAGTTTATGGTGAAATCGTAAAAGTGGCTCATCTGCCCTAAGATCAAGTAGTAGACCTTGATATGTCTATATTCGCAAGGAATTTAAAGAATATATCAAATATGATGAGTGCTTATGCCTATCTTCATATCGTATTGAAACTCAAGCTCCTAGATGAATTGTTCACTAGTATAGAGCCTAATGAGTATTTAAGCTCCTATTTGCATTATTCGCTAATGCGGAGCCTGCTGCGTAATAAGATCCTAGATGCATTATTCAATAATGCGGAGCCTGCTGAGTATATTTTCATGGTGTGTTCCCAACTGAACTCTTAGTGAGGGCATGACATGACGATTAATGATTCACTCTTAGATGAGTAGCATGAATCTCCCGAAGTGTCCGAATTAAGATATGCATGAAGATACAAGTTGTGCCAATAAGACTAGAGTTGCGCTACTTGCAGAGTAAAAAATTAGTAATTTTGTATTAAGTACAAAATTCACCTAAATTTAATTAATTTTGTGTCAATTCACGAAATTCAATTTTTAAACCTAATTTTGTGTCAACTCACAAAAATAAGATTTTTTGCCCTAAAATGGAGCAAGCACGATATCTCGATCCCTATTCGTCGAGATTAAACCTAGGAAAGCTAGGAAATTGGCCTATCATGTAGCTATTAGGAATAAAATCCTAATAGAAGTAGGAAAAATAAGCAAAAGGGGAAACATGACTGATTAGGTCAGTCAAGGATGGGGCATGATCGCTCCACTTGGCTGGTCGTTTTGCCCTAGCCCGCGCCTCTTATGGCTAAGGGTGCACACGGTACGGTTCGCTCGGTTCTTTGCGAGGCCGAGCATCACACCTCCTAGTCTCGGTTCCAAATTTTGGACCGGTACATGTACCTTGTACCTCGGTTCGGTACCATTCGGTACACGCGGTATCAGTGCAGTCGCGTACCAATCGGTACTTTCTGCCAGAAATTCAATTTTATCCTCATCAATTTCACACCCTGAATGTCCATTGATCTTCATCAATCACCAGCAGCCTCCGCCACCACCTTTAGGGACAACACCTCTATCACCGGAACCACCACCGTCACCTACACCAAATGAAACAACACAACCACCACCACAAACCCCATAGACATCATTCCTCAACCATTTAAATTTTAGTCTCTATTAACCACTTCCAGTCTCTTCCTCAAGGCGTCTACAACACCACTATTTCACCACCACCACCACCAACATCATCCCACACCCTTAATTGCCCCGTGAATCATCTCCAATATCATCAACACAACACAATATCATTCACATCTAGTTCGGTTCTACACCCATTATCTGTTGTTTCAAACTAAGAAACCCTAGTTCCTAAATTGGGGAAGAACACGAGAAAATCTAATCTGTGACTCTCAATTTCACAATTAAACAAAAATTGAATCATCATAACTCCAATTCAAAAACAAACCCACTAAGATTTATCAATCCCTACCTAATTTTACTTAAAGATGATTCAAATAGATGAGACCCTACCTTTTATTGATTCTCCGAGTTTTGAATGATCTCCGAATCAATACTACCATCATAAGTTTGTTCTTAATTCCATTTCCTCTTCACTCAATCTTGGTCTCATAATCTTCATCTCCATAAATTCTTCATCCACCTAACTCCACAACATCAATTAACCAATAAACACATGGTTCTTCATCCATCAACAACTCGATTCACTCTTGATTCTCAGAGAAACTCTAAATCAAACATAATAAAACCTAATCTTTTGATGATGCAATGAAGTTTTAGAGACTATCAAATCTTTACGGAAAAAAGAAAAAAATGAGAACCCTAGCCCTTTCTTTCTATTATATACCACCCATTAATCTAATGGTTGTTATTCATTTATTACCCCTAAATCTAACGGCTATCACTACTCTATACGGTCGGTCGGTCCCAGATCTGGGGTGAGGATAGTGGACCTGTAAACGTACCTTCCTAGCCTCGGTTCCCATTTTTTGGACCGGTACTTGTACCTTCTTCCTCGGTTCGGTACAAAAACAGGTACGGTTCCACCGGGTTCCGGGACGGTCCGGCTCGGTTCCTGTGCACCCTTACTTATGGCCGACCGTCCTTGCTCCATGTTGTCCCTCACGCATTCCTCTTTTCTATTGGCCAATCTCATCGCTTCTACGCTGCAAGTTTTTTTTTATTGGCCAATCACATCGCTTCTACGCTGCAAGATCCTCTTTCCTATTGGACAATCACATTGCTTCTACGCTACAAGCTCCTCTTTCATATTGGTCAATTACATCGCTCTATGTTTGCAAGCTCCTCTTTCCTATGGCCAATTGATGAGTGCCAAATATTGCATATTTCTACACCTTTTTATTGGCAATTAACTCATCTTTTGTGCTTTAAAATCATATTTTATCCCAAATTTGGAGTTTTCATTGTTTTTAAGAATAAATACTTGTACTAGTTAATTTTGTGTTTTTAGGTACTAAATAAAGCTAGGATGAATTGAGAAGCTAAAAGAGCATAGGAATGGTGGCTAGCGACTACAAAAAGAGACAATGCAAAGCTCGCGAGAAGGCCGTGAAGCGCGAAGGAACAACGTGTAAAGAGCTTCCTAATCCGTTTGCAATCGCTCCGCAAGCCGTTTGCAAAGTTTAAACCGAGTCATGGGCTTGGTAGAGAACCATAACCCAAACCCAAGATCCAAACTCGTTCCCAACCTAAGCCGCCGATTTTATTTAGTTGCTCGGATCCAACGGCTCATCTTTTCTGGGTACATCGAAGTTTTGATACAACCGCCTAACACCCTGATCTCCTATCTCTTTTCCCTTTCGAGCAGAATCTTCATTTCTCATTACTCCACCTGCGTAACCGACATCACCTTCATCTCCTCCATTAAACTCCATCTCCCTGACCATCTCTGCACACAACCACTTCCATCATAAACACCAATTAAGCCTCTTTAATCGCTACCTCTCTCATTCTTATCTCTTTTCTTATCAAGAATAGTAACCCTAGAAGATAAGATTGGGAAAGCTAGGGTCAGGGATATCTTCTACAATGGAGGAAACATCAAATTAATGAAGTTACAGAGATGAATTGAAGAAGAGAAACGCGATTTGGTGAGTGGGTCTCCATTAATTATCTAATTGGAGTTTATTTGAGTGATTATTATGTATAAATAGGGAAGGCAGTGTGATGAGAAATTCATGCCCGGATTAGCCGGTGCACCAAGTAGTAGTTCATGTTTGATTTTAGTATCTCAATGATGTTCTAATTTCATAGTTAGGGTTTAGATGAAACCATTAATCCATTGCTCAGTTTATTTCAAGTTATGGTATTGTTCTTGTTATCTTTGTAATGTTTTGGATAAATATAATCGAGCACTTCAACATTTTTCTTTCACGGTGTATGCCATGTATCCATTGTAGTTAGAACATCACTATGTTGATTGTCCGCAACTCATGTTTAACCGATTATTGTTCGATCCTTTGACTAGTTGTGCTTTAATCGCATGGTTAGTAGTTCGGAGGGACACCTTAGTTGCGATTAGAATATCCATATCAGGATTGTTTACTCATCTAAGTGATTGATCTGCGGTTAGTTGTTTTGTGAGAGGGAAGCTAATACTAGGATTAGATAATTATCTTAGTGATACTAAACCTTCCTCCCAAAACCACCATTTGATGTGTGAGACTAGAATCTTCACCGCCATCTAGATAGTCGCAGAGCCTAGAAGTTCACCGTTGTCTATACAAGGGACAAGAACATTATTGAGTCTGAATTAACTTAGAAAAGCGAGTATGAACTCCAAGATGGATTGTTATACAAAGGTCAGTTACTTTGCATACAAGAAGATGAAGATCGTTTACAGTGTTTGAGAGAGGCACACACTTCCCGAGTTCTTTGGACACTTTGGGATGAATAAAACTCTACTTAACCTCCGGCGTTACATCTTTTGGCCGAAGATGCAAGATGATGTGGCTAAGTTAGTTAGAGGGTGTAAGTTAAAAAGACATCTAAACCTTCCAATGAGAAACGTGGGTTATATCTACCATCACCAGTTTCATCAAGGCCTTGAGAGAGTATTTATATGGATTTTCTTGGTGGGTTACCGAAGACCAAGTCTGGTCATGATTACTTGTTCGTTGTGGTAGACCGATTCAGCAAGATGATTGCATTACTTACATGTGCAAAGACGGTAACGGGATTCGGTGCAGCAAAGCTTTTCTTTGAGCACGTGTGGAAGCATTTTGGTTTACCTACTTCGATTATTTCTGATAGGGATAGTCGATTCCTTAGTCACTTTTGGGATTCTTTATGGAAGATGATGGACACTAGATTGAAGAAGAGTACAGACTTTTCATCCACAAACAGACGGACAAACAAGTGGTCAATAGGACTATGGTTCACATGTTAAGGGGATATAATTCTAAGCATCCTAAAACTTGGGATGAGAGTTTACCGTATCTACAGTTTGCTTTCAATAGAGCAGTTCACAGTTCTTCGGGGAATTCTCCTTTCAAGACGTGCTATGGTTACTTACCACCTAGTCCTTTCGATCTAGTATCTTCTAGTGACACCTCAATGGGGAAAGGAAGGAAGTGAAAGGCAAAAGGCATAAAATTTCTTGGAGAAGATATCTCGGATTCATGCGATTGTTGAAGCACAACTAAAGAAGTCACAAGCCAAATACAAAGAAAAGCATGACAAGCATCTTGTACCTTGTAATTTCGGTGTTGGTGACTTGGTATGATTAAAATTAGGTAAGGAAATTGAAGGGGGAAGGTAAGAAGTTGAAACCATTGAGGTATGGACCATTTCGTATTCTCGATCGGATTGGTGACAATGCCTTTAAAATCCGGATCGCCACCTTATCTAGAATGTACTCGGTAATAAATGTCGAATACTTGAAGTTGTTTGAACCACCATTACTTGATGATGACGGCGACGACTCTATGATACTACCACGAGTAGAAGACTTATGGTTTGATAGAGAGGAACCACTCAAGAAAGACTGCATATTGGAGCGAAGAGTGACTAAAACACGACAAGGAGAGAAAGAAGCTTTTCTGATTGGATGTAAAGGTCAAGTTCCTAGCAAGGCTAAGTGGTTTAACAAGGAAAAAGGGACTCTTGAGTTCCCTAACCTTCATTTTTAACTTTCACAGGAGTTCAAGTTCTTAAAAGGGGGACCCATGATACAGGTGTATCCGTACTCCTTTAGGGAACTTAGTTAACCTCAAGCTAAGTTGAGGGAAGAAACCTATTCTAGGCATGAATCCTTGTTTAGGCATAATTCCTAGTTAGGGAAGAGTTTTGTTTTAGGAAATACTTTTAGTTTAGGAAATAGATTCCTAATAGAAATCCTTGGTCATTTGAGTACGATGAAGGCTATAAATAGAGGGCTTTGGCTAATAGCTACTTGTGCAAGCTTAGCAAACAGTTTAAGGTTAATCCACTGTTTAGAGAAGATTGTGAGCGTAACAAAGAGATAATTGTAATCGTTTTCTTGTTCATAATCTAAGAGAAGATATTTTCTTCGAATTACTACTTATGTTCTGCTTTCTAAGTTTCTCGTCTATTATTATTCTAAATTCCGCCTTTATAGTAATAGTTACCAAGGTACAGAGATCAATACGTATCATGCATCCACCTTATTTCCAAAAGTGTCGTGGAAAATAACAGCTCCTAACTGATATAACCAATAAGCAGTGACATGGCGCCTAAGGGTCTCCCTGTCCATCACCAACTTTCCTTTCTCCACCTTCTTTTTTGTCCCTCCAAATGCTGCCTTCAACTTTACCAACTTGAATTTCTTCACCTTCTTCTTCAATGATCCATCTACCTCTCTTGGATTATACTCATCTCCACGTTTAGGGGACTTCAAAGATTGTCTAAACTCATATTGAGACTTTCTTGCATCCCATCCTAGACATTTTTGAGCCAATACTTTCAGAGCTTCATAACTCATCGAGGGGTTGTAGCCTTCTCGAAGACAAATACCTTCCAATGGTAAGCCAGTGATGAATGGAAATCATCAGGTGTAATTCCCATCTCGCCAAATAGAGGATGCATATTATATGTCTGGATAATACCTCTCCAGATATGCGGATATAGCAACAACGCTGCTGCACATGTGCATTCTCAATAGCTCTCCATAACACACATTCTTTAACCTTCGCTTGAAACTCGTAACACTCCAAAGAAAGATCCCATGTGGCCGCCTTTTGACATTTAATAATACACACTTCATCATTATGATCCTACGAAAAGAAAATAACACTATTAATACTTGACTACACATGTCCCAAAAAATTAGTCGATTGTTAGTTAATAATGAATTTAAAGAATACCATTGTCGCATAGATCTTCGTAGCCCATAAGTGTTTGTATCCAAACAATGTTTCCCCTCCATCATTTGGAGTACCATAAGTTGGGTCCACGGGTGGCAAACACAAATCTTTATGAGGAATGTGTGAGTATCTTTTGCTAGGTGGCTTGGCTTCTTTTTTATCTTTAATAAGAACAATTTCTTGCTCTTCTTCATCATCATTCTCTTCATCCTCTTCTTCCTCCTCTTCACCGTCTCCCTCATCTCCATCCTCTTTCTCCTCTTCATCGTCTCCCTCCTCTCCATCCTCTTCCTCATCTTGTCCTTCTCCTTCTTTGTCGGGTCCTAGTTCTTCTTCCTCTACATTTTCAACGTCTTATCTTTGTTGTTCAACCTCTTCATTTCCTTGGTCTTCATTTCCTTGATCTTCTTCATCATCATTCTCTTCTTCAATAACATTGTCAGTTGTATTCTCCATCACCTCTTCATTGACATCTTGGATTACATCACGAACATTCTCTTGGTTGACTTCCGGTAACGAGCCCCCTCTATGTTTAGCATTTGTGGCACCACGTTTTGGAAATCTAAATTTTTGCTCCACGAGGGGTGGGAGTTTTCAAATCCTCATCTAGTTGTAGTCTCAATCTTTTTCCTTTGTTCCTAATGAACAAAAACCAAAGTATTAGCTAAACATAAGAGAATATTGTGTTATCAAATCAAATAGAACTAAAGAACACAACACTTGAAGTTAACAGTATTATAGTTCGGTTATCAAAAAAATTTTGCGAGGTAACCGAACTACATATTTCAAAAGTTCGGTTAGCCATAAAAATTATCCACAAAACCGAACTCATTCTTAACTTTTGAAAAATTTAGTTCGGTTACGAGAGGTTTGTTTATGAAAGCACACCGAACTAAATATTTCAAAAGTTGGTTAGCAAGAGAAATTATCGACAAAACTGAACTCATTCTTTCAAAGGAAAAATTGAGTTTGGTTACGAGAGATTTTTTGCGAAAGCACACCAAACTATGTAGTTCGGTCACCGAGATATTAGTCTATTTTTTATGAAAGCATAATCGAACTGTTCTTATTTTTGGAAGTTCGGTTAGCAATTCTAGGGTTACACAAAAAATTCTCCTAGCCGAAATATCTACTGTAACTACCATTTTCAATGGGTTTTGATGATTTCTAATCGATATCTTCAACAAATAACGAATTGAAAAGAATGAGTATGAAGGAAATTACCCGCGAATTTACATTTCACTTGAATCGGACTTCTTGGTTGCTGTTGGATGATTGATTTTGCCTCTGAACGGTGCTTCAAGTTGTTTTTGAATTAGCAATTCTTTTGGGAGATTCACTATATGTGGGAGTCCCAGGACTAATCTGTAAGTATGGGTGTTTGCTTGGCACGCATTGCTTATGAAGATTGATTAATCGACGATAATTTTTTTCGAATCGACGATTAATGTCGATGTTGACGAAGAAAAGGAAAAGAGGAGAAGAAGAAAAGAAAATAATGGGTTTTGGGCGATTTTAAGTTTTAATTTAGGTTTTAATTAGTGGGTTAGATTAGTGGGTAGTGGGTTAGATTAGTGGGTTATTAGGGTTAGTTATAACCTTAATTAGAATAAGGGAAGATTAGTCTTCCCTAATCTTTTAGGACACCCCTTATAATGTAGGGTGGACATTTGTATCACAAAGTAGTCCCCCACCTTTTTTGAGTAGTCCCCCAAAATCGTTTCCGGTTATGGGCCAAATGCTCACCCCTAAATTGTAGGGGTGAGCATGGGCCGGTATGGACCGGTTTTCACCTCATCCGCATCCAATCCAATTCACTACGGATTTCAAATTTGGCATCCACATCCAATCTAACATCCAACGGATTTGCATCCAATGGATGCACTGATGAACGGGTTGGGTGCGGATAATCCAATGGACTTGTGTTAGTTAAAATTTATAGTGAAAAAATAAAGCCAATATAGATGACTTCTTATAGAACCTACACATTTTATATATGTGTATAAATATAGAAGTGTCATGGACAACACTCCAAGCAAACACTTTAAAAATTCCAAAACTATCCATATATTTTCTAAAAACTATATAAATACCCTTTATCTAACGGGTATGGATGTCTAACGGATTTTCAAGGTTGCATCCGGGTCCAATCCGTAATCCGTTGGATTTTAAAAATTCCATCCGCGTCTAACCCATTAGCGAACGGTTCGGGCATCCATCCGTACAAATACGGTTGGTACCGGTTAAATCCGCGGATGACAGATAAAATGCTCACCCCTTCCTACATTGTGAATAACATGTTATTTATTTAAGCCCATCAAAAACCGATCCCTATATGGGCAAAATAGTGTTGGGCCCCAAAAATAAAAACACTCTTACAAACACTCTCCTCCTCTTACCTATTCTCTCTTTTCTCATTTTCTGGAGACCGCCACAACAAAACCCTCCTCTCTTTCGTCTCTGAAAAACCCTAGCGGTAAACAAAAATAAATAAAAGAAAGCTCTCTAAACCCTAATTCCTGATTTGATTGCTGCAGAATCTCAAGAAAAACATCAATCTCAAATCTCTTCTACTGATTGATTAGTTATTGTTTTCTATTATGAAGAACAAAATAACGAAGAAAACAACAACAAATGTAAAAAAGAGCAGGAAAAATCCATTAAAACTAGAACAGGATTCCTTCTTTAGTCACGATTCAAAGAGAAGAAAGAAGTTTCAGAGTGATAATGGTATTATTGAGAGTGATGATAGTGATGATAATCTAGTAGATGAAGAAGATGATGAAAAAACTAAGTATGGTAGAGATAATGAAGAAGAAGAAGAGGATGAATTTGCTAATGAAACTGCTGATGAAAGAAAACATAGAGTTGCCAAGGCGTATTTAGAGAATATTAAAAGGATTGCGAAGGAACAGAAAGAAGATGATGATGATGAAGAGGATGATAGTGATGAAGAAGAACAGACAGGTATAAGGAAATCGGTTGCTGAGTTACTACAGCAGAAACAGCTCGAAGAGAGTGATCGAGTGCGGAAATTATTCGCCGCCAGGTAATAAGAATTTCTTAATTTTATTTATTTTCCTTAATTATTCCGAAGCATTTGAGTGAGTGAAAAATGTTAAGAATGTTGTTGTGATTTGGTAATGACCTTTGAATAATGCGACCAGTATATGATTTCTATTAGTAAGATTTTAGGATTCAGAAGATTCCAGGGTATCAAACTATTCAAGTATTTGGAGGGGGTAAACAAGAAAAGATTTAATTTGGTTTCAGAAATTGTCATTTTGTGTATGGATGATGAAATGGTGTCGATGTTTTGTTTTCTAGAATGAGATACCATTTTAAGGTTTCCAATACTGTATACAAACCCTAGGTCTATATTGGAGTTACCAAGTATCTCCGGCGGATCTCTCTTTTACATTTTTTTGGTGCACAATTTGGGTAGTGTGAACAATTCAGTGCATATTGTCTTGTTGTGGAGTTTCAGTTGCAGAAATGGTCACCCTCATGGTTCTCCCAATCATCTAGAATAAATTTTGGATTGTTCTGCCTACTTTAACAATGCACAGATATTCTTGCTGCTTTTATCTTTAACGTATGCCGTTAACTAGATTGTTTAGTTCTATTGATTTTTTGCTGCATATCTATTGCTTAGTACGATTGACCATTAGCTTCATGTATTTGTGAGAAAAATATTCTGTTATTTAGCACTAAGCATATGTTAGCTTTCATTTACATGCATGTTTTTTTTAATAATTTGGATCTGAAGAATCTAATGTAACTTTCTTAAAATCTTAGGGTTCAAAAGCCAGAATCTCATGATGAATTTCGATTAATAGCGAGGCATGGTCAGTCTGTCACTGCTATAGCTCTGGCTGATGATGATTTGACAGGCTTTTCAGCCTCTAAAGATGGAAGTATTATTCAATGGGATGTAGAAAGTGGGAAAAGTGGTAAATATCTGTGGCCAAGCAAAGAAATCTTGAATTCGCATGGTGCAAAAAATCCTCAAAATCCTGCTAAAAAGGCAAGTAAACATGTACTCTCAATAGCTGTTAGCTCTGATGGTCGATATTTGGCCACTGGGGGCTTGGACCGTCATGTTCACTTATGGGATACCCGTACACGACAACACATTCAGGTAAATTTCCTTTTGTTTACATTGATGTAGAAATTCATGATAAATATTTTCTAAGTAATGGACTGCTATGGGGAAACTTGAAGCATCTAACGCTATGCCTAATTTGTCATACATAAATAGATCATGATTTTCATGGAGGTGAATATGTGTAGTATATTTTTGTAGACCTTAGGAATTTCTAGTCCACAGATAATGGTGCATGTGGTCTGTCAGAGCAGAGTCAGGCCTGGGGTTTTCAAAACCAAAAGTTGTGTTAGTCACAAAATGTGGGTTTTATGTCATTAGATCCTAACATTCAGAAATCTGTACCTCCACGTTTATAGGCAATAGGGTACAGTCACAATGGAGGTAGAAATCTGAAGAACCGCTAAAAATATTAGGATGTAACGATGTATTAATCTTTAATTATACAAGCAGTGAATCAGACAATATTCTGAGGTATTGGAAACTCCCCACCTAGTGATTGTTATAGAAGAAAGGTTAACTAATTGTACAACATGAGTTCTCTTGAATGTGTTCAGAGCTTTCAATGTTTAATTTTCTCGGGAGGATCTTTGTGTAGGAAGAATGCTATAGTGAACTTATCTAATGGGGGTCCCATCCTCAGGGATATTAATAAGATGTTTGTGGGCAATTTTGTGTGGTGTTAGCATGTGTCTTAGTGGCCTATTTTTATACACCCATACTCACGCAAACTCTACTTAAAACATCTGTAGAGGCAACTAAAAGGTTGAAATGCTTTTGTGGTTCTTATATGACAATTTTTTTTCGACCATTGCTTTACAGGCATTTCCAGGTCATAGAGGCCCTATATCATGTTTGACTTTCAGACAAGGAGCTTCCCAGTTAATTTCTGGGTCATATGATCGGACAATCAAGTTATGGAATGTGGAAGATAGAGCATACATGGACACTTTATTTGGTCACCAAGGTGAAGTTTTGACAATTGACTGTCTTCGTAAAGAACGTGTACTGTCTGTGGGACGTGATCGGACTATGCGCTTATTTAAGGTGAGAGCTCATTATTTCTAGATGTTTTTACCTAAGCATGACTCATTCCTACTCGTTTAAAGGATTAAAAAGATCCACGAGTGTCTTCTTAGCCCAAAGATGTTGATTCTCCCTGCCACGTTAGTTTTGTCTCTCCTACCCCAGGTCCTTGTCAGTACAGCAGCCAAATGAATTTGAGCTGAAATTGGAGTGTACGACCCAAATTTTACTTGCCCATTGTTCACGTTCTCATATTATGTATTGTTTGCCTTTAGTTTGGTAGGTTATCAGAAAAACTACCATAGTTTGGTTTATGGTCTTGCAGGGGCCTGATTTTACATGCTTCGTGTGCCACTAACACTTTGAGCTTTTCAAAACTACAGATAGCAGAAGAGTCTCAGCTACTTTTTCGTGCTCCAGCGGCGTCTTTAGAGTGTTGTTGTTTTATTAGCAATGATGAATTTTTATCGGGATCAGATGATGGAAGTATTGAGCTTTGGAATCCAATGCGGAAAAAGCCTGCATTTATTGTAAAAAATGCACATCCGGTATTGGCTTCTTTTGATGAGTCATCTACAAAAGATAGCAGAATTCCCAATGGAGATGTCGCAGGTATGGATGTTTTCCGATTCCAATTCTAGAGTGTTCACATTAGCTTAACAACAATGTAGTAGTGGTGTAACCATTGCAGCTTGTATATGGTAATTATGTCTTCTTGTTAAAACTTATCATTTCTCTACTCTCCCAGCAGGAAATGGAAATATAAAAGCTCAAGGTCTCTGTTCATCTGTGCGATCTTGGGTTGGTTCAGTCGCTGTGTGTAGAAGCAGTGATCTCATTGCATCAGGAGCTGGTAATGGTTCAGTGCATCTGTGGGCAGTTGATGGTGAAGCCAAAACCATCCGACCCTTGCATGATCTTCCACTTGTAAGCTATCCTGACCTTGCCTCCATACATGATAGATATAATATTTTTAAGATTCTTCCACCTCTATACTCTTCATATCCTTGTGTTAGTTAGAACTGCTTTGCATCTCTTGATTGATTGTATTGAACTTTTTACATGCTTTGGTGAATATGGGGAATGCTTATGTATATAATTATAGAGAAGATCCATATTGATCTTCATTATATACCTCTAGCACTTCTCCAATAAGAATTTTTGATGCACATGCCATGTTTATTTGAGATGGATTGTTTCTACCTGTTTATTCAGATTCACTAGGAATGAGGTTTAGGGTCATCAAGATGACCACTTTTGAGGTGTTACCGCCAATCAAAAATTAAACCCAACTATTGATAGTCGCCTTTATTGTTGCAAGTCATCTTGGATGTTGAATTTGAGAGACCATTTGTATTCTCTGCCCATTGTTTATGTAAGTGCTTCAATTACTCCTGTATTTTGATATTTTTGTGGGTCACAGGTCGGCTTTGTAAATTCCTTAGCATTTGCAAAATCTGGGCGGTTCCTTCTAGCTGGAGTTGGGCAGGTCTGTTTGTGCTTCTATTTGCCTCTGTTTGTGCTTCCCTACATTTTTTATGCTGCATCTTACTTTTTATTTATTTTTGTTATTCTTCCTTTTGATGACATGTAAATGCCTTTTACTTGATTGTTTATTGTATACTAACAACAATATAAGGTTAGTTGGACTGTTAAAATCCTACTGGAACAAAATACTAAAATTTCATCAGGAGGGATTTCTGTCAGAAGTCTTGTGTGTGGAACACTCCTTAAGCATCAATCATGTCGTAGTTGCACAGAATAGAGTTACGTAGTTGTAGAAGAAAACAGTTTTTTATGTCAGTTCATGAGACTCAGTGACAATATTTCCATCTGTTTGTATCCTGAATAAGTCTGTTACTACAATTTTAACCAATTGATTATTAATGACATTCCGTGGTTGCTAATGTTTACTTTGAATCGACCCACTTGAAGTAACTTCCTTCATCTACTCTGGTAGTTGTCTATCCTTTTGTATGGGTCCTTGATGTTTAAATTAGCTTTCCCTGGTAGCAACATACATAATTTGCTGTGTAATTAGGTTAGGCTAGACTGAATCTGTAATATACTTGGGTTTATTTGAACGAATTCATGTCCAAGAAAGTCAAACTTGAATTCCTGAATCGGTATGTGTTTTCAATTTGTATCTTTGTTGAACAGGAGCCACGACTAGGAAGATGGGGACGTAATTCAGCAGCTCGCAATGGTGTTCTAATTCATCCCCTCAAGCTATCCGAGTAGAGTATTTTGTATTAGATTATGAAGGCATCCATTTTTGACTAGTCTGGAGTTATAAGAAGAAAAAATTTGAGCCAGAGGGAATTCCCCAATTTTGCAGGACAAAAAAATAGATAATTTTAGTTGTCAGGTATTTATATTGGGTTTTAATTGTATTTGTTATCTGGTGTTCCCCTACCCAGAAATATTATTGTACAAGTATTTACATTACTTCAATTTTTTCTTTAGTGAACTGTTTCAGGTGCAAACCACTAAAATTTAAAAAGCTAGTATACTGACCTTATATTTGCATTCAGATCGAGTAAGGTTTTTCTTTGTAAATTGTTGACTTGTCTGGGTTGAGTCTTTTCGTCGACGTGTTGACAAGAGTCATTATATTAATCTGGTTATGCTACCTACGACTTGATCCACCGCCCTAGAAGGTGGTTGTCCATGATCACCACCATTTGAGAAGACTATTACATACAGAGCACTGATTAAATACACCGGTTTGTTCTTTACAAATTCAGGCTTCAAACTTATCACCTTCTCCAACTTATAATGTTCTTATGAGTTAAGACTAACACCATGAATCACCAAATCCCCAATCTTCTTCTTCTTTCGGTCTTTTCATATTTCTCATGTTTTCTGGTCCTTGTACCAGTAAATGCAGAAGGTAATTCACATCGAACACTTGCATTGTGATATTACATAAAATGCTCATTCAGTACTGACATTTAGTTGTTTGTAATTACAGTTTTTTGAGCATAGATTGTGGCTCTTCTTCATTGAAACCTCATACTGATTACAATTCAATCGTATGGGTCAGGGACGATCCTTACATACAGACCGGAGAAACATAAAGTTATGATAGATGCACCTGATGTAGAGGCTTGGGATTCTCGTGTTATGAGCACTCTAAGAGCCTTCCCAACTCGTAAAAAGAATTGCTATTCGATAGATATTGATGTTAAAGCCAAAGATTCTACTACGACTACTACGGGTGAACGATTCCTTGTTCGAGCTAGTTTTTATTACGGAAACTACGACAATAAGTTCAGCCCGCCGACTTTCAATCTTCAATTCAACGGGAACAGTTGGTCACAAATTGTCACAGATCAGGACAGCATCATATATGCAGAAATGGTATTTGCATTGAACAAGGGTAACAATATAAACATATGCCTTGCTCAAACACAACCGGATAACATTCCGTTTATATCCGCTCTTGAAGTTAGAAGTTTGAATGAGCCGCTAGCTTACAGTTATATCAACCGTAATCATCCATTGTTTTTCTTTGAACGATTTGCTTTTGGTACCAGCACAACTATATTTTCAGCCCTGCAAGGGCTACTGACTAATTCCATATCCATGAACTATAAGATTTGCTTTGCTGATCATGTAGGTACCCGAAGACGACGTTGATCGAATTTGGGCACCATTTCAGACCAATATTAGAGTTAGAAGCAACTCCCTATCGAAATGTCATCATTGACGACGAGAAAGCTCTCGAGTCTCTAAGCGCAGCACTTAAACAATTGATTGAGATTAAAAACAGTAACCTGTCATCCCCACCTGTAGCATTTCTGCGTTACAATTACGATGGTCCTCCTAAGGCTATACAGAAGACGCATTTGACATCTGAAAAACTGTCTTATACTGGAGTTTCAGATCCTAAAGTTCCTATCAACCACAATGCGTATTTCTCAGAAGCGACGAGACTAGATTCTACTCAGAAACGATCATTCAATATATTAGTCAATAATAAACTCGATGGTGTTGATATTCGTCCCAGTGGCAGTGTGAGACCACTTTTCGGATACACATTGGAGGTGCTCATTTTCAATGTGACTTCTTTCGCCACCAATTCTTCGTATTCGATTGATTTTGTACCGACAGAAGATTCAACTCTGCCTCCGTTAATCAATGCCATTGAAGGATATACTGTCGGAGATAAATTAGTTCAAGGAACCAATTCAAGTGATGGTAATTCTCTCTTTGAGCTTAATTAATATTAAGATATATAGAATTAACAAACTTTCTTAACTTATTTTATTTCCTAAAATTTATTTTAGTGAATTCGTTGAGTTTATTGCAAAAGAGTTTTTTGCAACTTGGAGATTGGAATGGCGATCCTTGTTTACCTTCACCCTACAATTGGGATTGGGTTGCATGTAATTCTGATGCCGATTCTCCTCGCATTACAGCACTGTAAGAATTTCTTTTACCTTCTTTATTAACTCTTTCTTCCGAATAGGGGTGAGCATTTGGCCCGTAATCCGCGGATTTAACCGGACCAACCGTTCATTTGCGGATGGATGTCCGGACCGTTCGTTAATGAGGTGGATACGGATGGAATTTTTGAAATCTAATGGACAACGGATCGGGCCCGGATGCAACCTTGAAAAATCCGTTGGACATCCATATCCAGTTAAATTAAGGGCATTTATATAGTTCTAGAAAATACTATGGATCATTTAGGAATTTTTAAGATGTTTACTTGAGGTGTTGTGCATGGCATATTTATACTTGTATACATATATATGATATGTAGGTTTTATAAGGAGTCATTTGTGTGCTTATTTTCTTTACTATAAATTTTAACTAAAACAAATCCATTGGATTATTCGCATCCAATCCGTCCATCCGTGCATCCATTGGATGCAAATATGTTGGATATAGATTAGATGCGAATGCCAAATTTGAAATCCGTAGTGCAATGGATTGGATGCGGATGAGGCGAAAACCGGCCCATGCTCGCCCCTACTTCCGAACGAGGGTATGAAAGAGTTCGGATGGGAACATGGATTAGTACTCATTTTCATTTTGAAGGAGTATTAATACTGGTCGCGTTTTTAATGATTTATTTAAGATCACAAATATTTCAAAAGCTATAAATCCTAATCGAGTTAATGATTTGAAACTCATCAAAAGTGTGAACATGGAACATCCGAGTTCACAAGCTGAACTAGATGATGTTTTTTCTCACCACTTTGACCTGGTCCGAATTAGATGATGATTTTTCCTCTAACCGCTACGACTTGAATAAAAAACCAATGAAACAGTTGTTTAAACGACTGGTCTTAGCAGGGTCCTTGAAGAAGCAAGATACCTAACTAGACAAGAGCCAAAGACAGGGGCATGTCCCATCAACACGATATAATGAAGTTATTAACTTATTGAGTTAAAATCTAGCTTACAAGCGTAATTGGGACCTAGAAATTTTATTATTTTAGCTATTAATTTATCGAGGATTCATTTATCGAAGTTCTACTGTATACTGGCCGGATTGGGGTGTACCCGGATTAATTTGGGTATACTTATTTTTAAGTGGACTTGTTTGAAAGGCTAAGAGGTGTCACATAAGATTAATTTACCTAAATACCCTCATTAAATTCTTTTTTACCCAACCTAAAAAGCAATTCACTCCTCTCTCCAACCTAGCAACCACTATTTCTAATCTTCCATCGTTGTCTTCTTTTCATCATCATTTCGTTTAAAAAAGAACCGTCGATTAAAAAGTAGCCCCTTGTTTTTAGCTAACTCAAATGAATCCATTTTCCTTCCCAGCCTAATGACTAACACTTTATTTTGTTGTTTGATTGTCAAAATAAGGTCAAGATTTTGAAATTCTTGATTTGCAGTTATATAGTCGTCAGGGTATCTCTACATTGACCTTAACGACTTCTCAAGTTTTATTTTGGTCGTTATCTCTTGGGATGAATATCGTGACCTCTTTTCATCTCTGAAAATACATTCACAGGGTCGTCAAGGCATTCATCCTTACACCTTGCCGACTAGTGTTATGTTAATTAAGGTCGTCATGTTTTGAAAACTTGAACCTTGCCGACCAATAACTACCATAAAACAATCTGTTTGTGTACATTTTTGCTATTAGTCGGCATGGTTGGGGAACTACCTTTGACGACTTAGTGTTGGTCATCACCTTATGCAATTTCGATCATGATGACCAATAACAACTAAAATCAACCTTTATCTATGTGTATAAAATAAAATTTTTAGTCATCAGTGTTTGACATTCTCGACATTGACGACTAAAGATTAGTCGGCATGTTATGGAATTAATAACTTGCCGGCTAGAGAAGGTAGTTATTTTCTAGTTTGGTCGAGCATGCCGACTTTTTATATCGCAATTTCTGAAAGTACTGATTTCTTCTGTAATTTGGAGAATGAGATCATTAAGCAGCCGTGCAATCCCCTTTTTAGAAGTGTTTGGCTAGTCTGGTTTCAATTCCGTTACAAAAAAAAATTCTCAAAAATCTTCCGTCAAAATCCATAGGTTCAATCCAACCAAAACAAAATTTCATAAATTTTAATTCAACTAATTAAATTAATTATATTAAACAAGGGCATTTTAGCCATTTTTGAAAATATATGGCTAAGGGGCTTTGGATTTACTTTCTAATGACCCTATTTTGTTTTATATGGTATATACCCCAATTAATCTGGGTATGCCCTAATCTCGCGAGTTAAACTATAACTCATTGTATACTCGATCTGGTGATGGATTTTTACAGGTATCTAAATGACCTTGGATTAGTAGGCACTTTACCAGATTTTAGCGAAATGGATGCTCTTGATACCATGTGAGTCAGTGTTGCAGTAAGAAATAACCTTTTGATTTTGATATCATCTACTTTTTTTTTATTGTTATTATATTTTTATCTATTTATTTGACAGAGATTTGCACAACAACAGTTTGACGGGAGAAATTCCTGATTTTCTTGGCATATTTCCCAAGCTCAGAGTACTGTAAGTTCAAAGTTTCCTTGATAAACCTTCAAAAAATGAATAAATTTTTTTTATTTGTTTATTTGCTTCTCGTAGAAATTTGGCGGAAAACAACTTTTCAGGAACAATACCTCTATTACTATCAAATAATGTCAATTTGAAATTGAAGTAAGTTTATTTTGTTTTTGGTTCAGATTGTTGCATTCAATTTATCTTACAAATTTGAACTAAGTATTGATTAATTTTGTTTTTTTTGTAGTGCATCGGGTAACCCAAATTTGTCTTGCAAAACCACCTCAGTTTGTAATACTGACGCTAAATCGGGAATTCCTTCGATTAGCAACAAAAAGAGTTCTGTAACATTAATGCGACCAGTATTAATACTCCTTATTACGCTTTATGGTTTATTATTATAAGCTGATCACATTCACAATAGCGCAACCTGGTGAAGTTAACGAATGATTACTTATATTTTCGTCACCTAAAAAACTCAATTTATGGAGAATTTTATGTATTTGTATAGAATGCTAACTATGATTCTAATTTTTGTGGGTTTCATTGTACGTGGTGTGTCTTGCTAGTGTGAAATCATGGGGTACTTATAGATATGTGTACTACAAGTTGGATGAGATACTTCTTGATATCGCATTATTGTGATGATATCTTTTGTTGTGGTGGTGTTATGAGACAATCATAATATTTCCCGAAATTAAAAAAAAAAATGGTTCATTTATTAAAAAGGTATGTATGGATGATAACGATAAGATTTATTCGACCCCGTTCACGGTTGGAAGTAATATTATTCAGGTAGCCAGGGACAATTGAATTTTTCTGAGAACTGTAAAAGTCGAGTCATGTTAGCGAGTACATGAACTATATTTATTGGTATGCGTCAAGACCAAACACCCTAACCAGAGAGGGTAGGAAAATCGATATATGGAAGTTCCCCTTCAAGTGTGAGTAACATGCTCAAGTTGGGTCTACACACGTAACAAAATCGACTTGAAGCTCACTGTCGTCCGATAATAATTTTATTTTTTTAGATCTCACTGTATCACGAATAACACTTTGAATCCAACCTGACGTGTAACCAACCAATCTAAGGTCAACCTTGAATAGAATTATCCCCAACTTATGTACAAGCATTTCGTTTATATAGTGTGCAATAAAACCTTTTGTTGCTTTTTATACCAATCTTGGTTTGACTATTATTACTTTTACACAAGTTTAGCGACACTAAGTATGCTTGAAAGAAGGGAGGTTACCAAGTACACCACTAATTTTTTTTGTCACATAACCGATAGACTATTTTTATGAGCAAACTGTAACTCGGTTCAGATAGGAAAATATCCTTGGATAATCTCTTATAAGATATTCTTGAATCACAAGGATTAATTAACTTATAATTTGCTTGTACTTTTAATTATAAAGATACAATTAATAATACGAAAAAATAAAAGTAAAGCAAGATATCAGAGATTTTGTTGACGTGGAAACCTGCAAACTAGCAGTAAAACCTTGTGACTGTGTCCAGTTTGAAGATGCACTGTATTAAGCCACTACAACTACTAGCCTAATATAAGACCTCGGTCTGGAATTTGTTTAAGACAAAATAAACACTCCAATCTATTCTGCTGAAGTTATGCGCATACGCCTCTTGATTATCGCAATAATCTATGCATTTAATTCTCCTAGGTGATGTCCTTTATATCCCTAAGAGTTGCTCCACAGTCCATGGTTAAGACTAGCGCTACCTACCTTCCTCTAACCAGATGCCTATAATTTCCTATTTGATCAAAGATCAAAGAAAAATCTTTCCTTTGATCTAGATAAATTTGTTAGAGCATTGCTCGGTCAAACTCGCAAGTTTTGCTATCTCAAGCTTGTTGTCAAATTTAGTTGATCAAAACTATACCTTGATTTGTAGTCTACTACGTAGTGATGTCTTTGTTTAGGATAGAAATGTGTAGTTGAGCATCGGATTTCATCGCGTTCACCAATTGAAGAAGAAGATCAACTGAAGATTTTATATTGGAGATCAACTGAAGAACTCTGGAGAACTTCGTCGACAAAGGTATGTGAAGACTGGAACATCTATTCACTCAGATATATTCTATTTTATCTACTAAATGAGACTTATTCGTATGACTAAGTAGACTTTAAATTATCGCACAATGAAAATTTCGAGTTGTGTTTATTCCAAATATATTCCTCGAAATATGAGTTAAGCTATATGTCATTTGAACAATTTATCGTTGAAGATGATCAATTGAAAATAGCCTAGAACAATGATATGTCTGAGATTATCATTACACATGAATGTTTCAAATTGATTCATTTCAATCATGTGAAAATAACCTTGAACAATTGATATGATATGTGTGAGACAATCATATAATGTTAACTTGGGGTGTTTCGTATTCATTAAGTAATCATTTGAGAATTATTTGGAACAAGTGGTATGTGTGATATTACCATCGTCATCTTACGAGGATGTTTCAAATCAATTATTGAAAGTTTTACAGAAATAATGACTTCTGGATACATGACAATATGCGTGCCTAGTACACGTACTGGCGAAATTAGTATGAGTCCGGAACTTCAGTATGCGTACATAGTACACGTACTGGCGTAAATGTGATGGGTCCGTAGTTGTTGTATGCATACTTAGTACACATACTGGCGAGACTAGGAACGGTTTGGAACTTTTGTATGCGTACTCAGTACACGTACTAGTCAGTTTATGTTCGGCTAAAGACACCTCGGTACACATACTCAGTATGCATCGCAAAATGTCTGTGCTCGTAAACTCAGGGGAGTAGCATACTCAGTGTGCATATAAGAGCAGGGGCGGAACCAGGATTTGAGAAATTGGTGGAAAAGTTGCCAATCAACACATATTTTAGGGGGTGCAAAAGGGTTAAAATGATTAAAAATGGGATAAATTAGTGCAAATTAGGCTTGGGAGCTCACATTTGAGGGGGTGCAGTTGCACACCCTCCTCTCCATGTGGCTCCACCTCTGTATAAGAGTCCTTGAATTGTAATTGTCGTGAGGGTACACATACTTTGTATGCATATCTTAGCATTACAACTCACAAACTGGATGTAATACACATACCCATTATGTGTACTTACCCAGTCGAGTATATTCAGATACATTCGAAAATATTTCTATGAGATATCGAGCATTTGAATAACTTTTTAAAAACACATGTTAGATATATATTTGATCGCTGATTAAGTTTTGGTTGATTATCAAGTTGACTGTAAAGTGTTTTACATAAATGACGAAAAGCTTATTACGTTCATATGGCTAAATTTGGTTAACCGTTATTGAGCCTACTCATTGTACACGATTAGGTACTGTTCATCCTTATCTAAGATTTTATATTTCATTTTTGTGAAAGTAAAGCTAAACCATCTAACGGTGGATATGACTGCTTATTTTTTAAGCTATCTTAGCTTGAATATAAAGTCAGAATTTCATCTAACAGTGAATGTTGTTTGCTTGGTTACAAAGCTATCTAAACTTAAATCTTAAGAAACCTCTGATCTTGAAAGTCCATATAAAGAGAAGCTATTGCATCTGAGAAAACTAATCGTGACACTTTTGTGTGTCCTAGTTGCAAACTAGAGTCGGTTCTCTCTTAACCTAGGTTTCTAGATTTTTCTTTGAAACATAATTAGGTTTACGACTTAAAGACTTCGCTTGGGATTCGTGAAGCCAGGTACGACTATTTTATCTCTGAAAGATCGTGTATCCTGATCTTACTCTTCTATCATTTTGAGTTACCTCGTTTCAGAGTTATTTCGAGTTTATCTCTGATAGGTAAGATATAAAGAAATCACAAAGTTCTTCGTCACAGATTTTGTGATTCCACAATAACTTCTTCTATCTATTTAGTTAAGTTATTGTGAGGTTAATAATAATATAGACTGCTCCTCGGGAGTCATAAGTACCGGATTTTAAGGATTGCTGATCTTTATGCTTATTGCAATCGATTTCCTATTTCACCTTGATCTTCGATCTAAACGGAAATCAGAATAGACTTTTATGTGGGAGACAGATTGGTTTATAAGTTTTCTTCTTTGGGTTGAAAAACTTCTAGGCTGTAAAGGACGTCAGCTAGGAGAATCTATTGCGCAGAGTCCTGTTGGGATTCAAGAGGCGTAAGGAGCGCGATTGTGCCTGAATCGGTGTGAGACTAGGTTAGGGCTCAACTACATTCCAGACCGAAGTTATTCGTAGTAGGATAGAGTCTTGAGCGGCTTAATACAATTTGGTGTTCAAATCTGGATTAGTTCCTAGGGTTTTTCTGCATTTGCGGTTTCCTCGTTAACAAAATTTATGGTGTTTGTGTTATTTCTTTTCCATATTATATTTTGTTTATACAATTGAAATATCACAGGTTGTGCGTTATAGCAATCATAGTTGATAAATCCTTCCTTGTTTGTTGGAAAAGACTTGATTGAACTTGGATATTGATTTTTGAGATCGTCCAAGTACTCTCACCTTATAATCAGGTTTACACACTTGTTTCTGTTTGACATTTGATTGTGTATAGAAAGAGATAAATCTATTTAATATTGTTCCTTGATTGAGTATTATTAAGTTGTAACTCTCAAAATGTTATTAAGGCTTAGTCCATACAGGTTGTAGAACGAAAGTTGAGTGTGGCTGTTGTACCTCCGGTTTTTCAAAATTTGAATCACAAGATTATTGATTATACTTTTAAAAATATTATAGGAATACATAATCAATCGATCTCACAAGAAATTAATCCGACATCAAGTCGTGGGAGTGAAAAAATTATGCCAGTTAACCATTCTACATAAAGGTATTTTATGTCCAAAAATTTTTAGTCATTTCAGTCAGGTCTGACTGAAAAAACAAACACATTTGCTGAGTCAGATTTTAATGAGTCAGATCCAGATGAGTCGGGTGACTTGAGTCAGATCCAGACGACTCAGATGAGTCAGGAATAAACAAACAAGGTAGAGGTCTCATTTTTCCTTCCAATTTGTTAGAATATTTTCTTTAATTTCAAGACCCAATAAATTAAAAAATATTGGTAAGAGATCCAAAGTCAAAGTTGGACATTTTAAGACCTATTCCTATGCACAAGGTTAAAAAACCTATTTGACATACCAGGTGGCCTGAAAAACGAGTTGCGCCACTATGAAAAAACCACCGAGCGACAGAATTTCTAGCGAGCGAAATAGATAATATCGCCAGTGATAAAGTCTTTGTCGCAAGCACTACTATGAATATCGCTCGATATTAACTATTTCGCCAATGTTCAAATTAATATCGCCAACGATCGAATTTGTAACGCCTATAAATACCACACCCCTTCACATCTTCCCTTCTCATCTATTTTCTTCTCTTGTTTCTGTTTCTATTCTCTTCTCTTCGCTAGTTTAGTAAGAAACAAAAAAGTTAAAGAATCTACTTGTACCCCAACCAGTGGATTAAGTTATGTCGTGGATAAATAATATGAGTTCCAAAATGTTAGAAAACTATCCAGTGATGGTCCACTCCCTATGAATATATATGGCCATC
The DNA here is from genome assembly GCA_023531295.1 of Papaver armeniacum. Taxonomy (NCBI): domain Eukaryota; kingdom Viridiplantae; phylum Streptophyta; class Magnoliopsida; order Ranunculales; family Papaveraceae; genus Papaver; species Papaver armeniacum. The sequence goes on from JAJJWW010006717.1 coordinate 1,375,701, forward strand.
TGGAGCGAGTTAGTTCAGTATCCATCTGGAGCGAGTTAGTTTAGTATTTCTAAGAGGTGGATGGTCTGAGTTCCGTATGGTGTTTGGGTTACTTCCTGCTGTTGTTCAAGAGAGAGTCCGAAGATATCCTTGGAGATATTTATATCATATAAATCCTAGAAACCACATGACTCAAGTAGTTCAAGTTATATTCAAATGATGGTGGATGACTACAAACACGTTCTTTTTCAGAATGCGGTAAGTTAGTTTTTTCTTGTAATTAAATTTTTAGATTATGTTTTTTGTTTTATAAAATTCAGCAAACTCTAATTATGAATATGTTTCTATATAAGAGTTACACCGTTATATTTGTACATGTTAACGGGAATTCCATGTGAAGGAAACTTACCATTTAACAGACTAAATTGGGTATCAGAAGATAGATGGAAAGTATGACTTCCTTTATACTCAAATGATCTAGAAGGATATGATACATATAGACAAATAAAAGTACATGGTTTAAAAGTGGCTGGGTTGAAAAGTTTTTTTGCAAAGTTATGCTAGGAAAATGAATGAGAACGGGATAACAAATAATCAATATTTGTTCTCTACGCATAATGAGGAGCTCGAACGTCTGTTTGTGTTGTGGACAATAAGTCAATGTCTGTTTCCAAATGCTAGCTCGGTGGTGTTAATCGGTTTTCTTCAAGTATTATAAGATTTAGAGAAAGCACTTATGTAGGAACTGGGATATCCAGTTTTATCAAAGCTTTACATATCCCTTGGTAATTGCTCGATGTGTGTCAAGGATAGTTTTAATGCATTTCGGAGGGTGTTGGAGGTAAGAACCAATATTTTTCACACTATTTATTTAATTATTTATTATTTTGGCAATGAAAATTTACTAGCCAACAATGTTATTATTTTCAGTATTGGTAGTATATATATTTCCATGCTTCGGAACCTTCTCTTACCAATCCCAACAATGTTTTTCCAGTCATACCGAAGTAAGATTCTGATAATTGGCAATAACAGATTGAAAATGGTCAACATACTACTATTGTTCAAAGGCTTCAACATTTGTGTAGAACAAGACTTAACCTTATCTCCATGCCATATGAAGCAATCCCTGAGTTTGGAACAACAAGTTCAGAGAATGCTACAACTAAGTCTTAAAAGGATTGTGTAATACAACCCTATTTCTAAAAAAAGGTGTTTGGTATTACGGTGAAAGACTACTTCTTCAGTTGTATAGAAGAACAGTGATAGTCATCAACCCCTATCAAAGTGGAGAGATTTCTCAAGATGATTGGGAGAAATTGATAAGGGAAGGTCATCGTTGGGAAGACGCTGAAAATTTGATCCAGGAGCCGATGGACATAACTCGCTACCTATATTGGTAAAACATTTTTTTCAAGCCCAATATTGTTATGCAACCGCAAAATTTGGGTCAGATAGATTTTCGGCTTGGGTAGTGTTAGAGCCTTTGCTTCTGTCGAACTTCAAGCGTTGCTATCTCAAGCTTATTTGTCAGGTTTAGTTTCCAAAACTATAAGTCTTGATTTCTAGTCTACTTATAGCTAAGTCTCGGATTATGATAGAATATGTGGTTGAGCTTTAGACTTCATGGCGTTCATCGATTGAAGACGAAGAACTACTAAGGGGAGTTGTGGAACTTCATCAAAAAAGGTATGTGGAGACTTGAACTCATCTATCACTCAAAAGTCTATCTAGTCTATCTCGTATTTGCACAAAAGTCGTATAGCTATATAGACTTCAATTAAACACATTTGATATTTCGATCTGAGTTTAACTCGCTTACATATTTCTCGAAATATGTGTTGGTAAGCTTTCGCTTTAACCAAGTTCATCTTATATTCTTGACAAAAGTCAAAAAATGATCATGTGAAAATCGCCTGGTAACATGTTATATGATTTGTGTGAGACAGTCATTTGGTGTAGACTCGAGAATATTTCGTATTGATCATTTAGTCACTTGGAAATTGCTTTGAAGCTAATAATTTGTGTGAGATAGCTATTGTCGTCTTCTAATAATGTTTCAATGATTGAAATGGGAGTTTAGAACGATTAACCATGATTGGATATAAGCACAATATGCGTACTTGCATATCTGTAATCCAAGCCCGGGAACCTGGTATGCGTACATGTATGCGTACTCGCAAAGTTAGTTGAAGTCCAGGAACTTTAGTATGCGTAACCGTATGCGCACTATATTCAACTGAGTTCGGATGTGTACGACAGTATGCGTACACGTTTGCATACTGGCAAACACAGTCCAGGTCCGGCTACTTAGGTATGCGTACATGTTTGCATACTTGAGTGGGTTATGTTCTAAAATCGGTTTGTTCATGAACTAATACATTTATAAATTAAGGAATGCAATCTTTTGCAAACCGTGGCTATAATGTTCATGAATTGATTCAAGTGAATCAAAATTGATTTTTATTCAATTGTGTCTTGTACACTTTTATGAGAATATAAACAATTGAACAACTCTAGAACTAGTTTCATTTGATTCATTTGAACTAGTTATGATTAAGATGAACAAGGTTGATATGAAAGTGTTCATATGGCTAACTTTGGTTAACTATTGTTGACCCAACAAGGTGTACACGTTTAGGTACGATTACCCATATCTAAATGAAGTCACTTTTCATTTGTGTGTAACAAGCTAAGTTTGATCTAACGGTTGAAAGATATTAGCTTGAGTCTAATCAGTTTTCATCTAACGGTAAATATTGAATGCTTTGATACCAAGGTAGCATTGATTACAAACCTGATTTGAAGACTATATAAAGGAGAACTCTAGCAACTAGGAAACCAAATCCCCTCACCTCCTATGTGATACTAGTTGCGACTAGAGTCAATTCTCCTTTAACCTAGGTTTTTCCTAAAATCGTTATAGGTTAACGACTTAAAAACTTGATTGGGATTGTGAAGCCACACCCAACTATTTTCTTTTTAGTTGCATGTTCTGATCTTGCTATATTTTATCGTATTGAGTACCATCTTTTCTAAGATTTGCTCGAGATTTAATCTTTGATAGGCAAGATAAAAAGTAGTCACAAACATCTTCGTCTCATCGTTTGCGATTCCACAATATCTTGTTTCGCTACCATACGATTAAGATTATTGTGAGGTGATTGATATTACTAGGCTGTTATTCGGGAATATAAGTCCGGTGTATCAATTGGTTCCTGTTCACCTTGATTTATCAAAAGACGGAACAAAACTCGTAGATATTTCTGTCGAAGACGATTATCTATTTAAAAGACTTTTCTGTGTGATACAGATTTGTTTATCAAGTCTTCGACTTTGGGTCGTAGCAATTCTTAATTGTGGGTGGTATCAACTAAGGGAATCAAGTGCGTAGAGTCCTGTTGGGATTCTGAGGCGTAAGGAACGTGACTGTAGCTTAATCAGTGTAAGTTTGGTTAGGGATCAACTATATTCCAGTCCGAATCTAACTTGGAGTAGGCTAGTGTCTGTAGCGGCTTATATAAGACAGTGTGGTATTCAAATCCAGACTAGGTCCCGGGGTTTTTCTGCATTTGTGGTTTCCTCGTTAACAAAACTTTTGGTGTCTATGTTATTTCTTTTCCATATTATATTTCTTTATATAATTGAAATATCACAGGTTGTGCGTAGTTCAATCAATTAAATAATCAAACCTTTGGTTGTTGATATAAACTGATCGACACTTGAACATTGGTCTTTGGTACCGTTCTAGTTGTATCTCATAATAATCAGGCTCACGAATTCTATCTGTTTGATTTGCAGATTACATTGAGAAACAAAGATATAAATCTTCGATATAATTGTTGATAAGAGCTCGCTTTATTAGTTAGTTCTCTCAGAATTATATAGGAGTTTGTCCATATAGATTGCTAAACGAAATATTGGGTGTGGTTGTTAGACCCCGCTTTTTTCAGGTAGGATGCCACTTGGTGATGAATTTTTTTCCTTCCCAACCTCCACCAGAGACGGGCGATGCATTTGTATATCCTAACCAAGCGGGTTCATCGTTGACTATACCACCATTTTCTTGGGATGTACAGACTGTATCCACCACATCTGGAAAGATTGTTACTCATCCAATTGTTTCTAGTGCACTTGAAAGGACTTATCCATACTAGGGGTCAATGCTACATTTGAGAAGTATCAGAACCAGCTGAACGATTATCATGCTCTACTACGGGGATTTCAGAGATTCCACTTAGACGAGTTGTAGAAAGTAAGGGAGAGAATGATGTTTCATATGAGTCCAGGATTTCTCGTTCATGATGGTACAGGTACAAGTAATGGTGGTGGTAGATGCATGAGTCCTGGTAGTATTGGTATGAGTTCTGTCGGTAGAGGTATGAGTCCCAGTGGATCAAGTCAGCGTAGTCGTGAAAGTGAAAGAAGAAGTTTGAGAATTCGTTTTATGCAGGACGTACCAGAAAATTCTATTCCAAATGAAGTTCTACGTTCCAGTGGTAGAGGTATGAGTCCCAGTAGAGCAAGTCAACGAAGTCGTGTAAGTGAAATAAGAAGTTTGAGAATTTGTTATATGCAGGACGTACCAGAAAGTTCTACTCCAAATGAAGTGTTAGATACTCAGGTAATACGTGTAGCTTATGCAGACATTGACATGGATACAGCTCCTGGACATTTGTTTAACCAATTTCTAACATACACTATGACTCCTGGTGGTGGTGTGAACATTGAAGCAGTTAGGCAAGCGAATCTGTTTACCCCATTCGCCTCAACCGCATCAGCATTTCAACCATTTCATCGAGCACTAGCATTTCAACCTCATGCACTTCAATATTTGTATCATGTCTCCCTGTGCCCGAGTGGACCCGTCACCTATCAAGGTTATGATGATTCTGATGAGAAGATCAATCACCAAGTCAGTCTCAAACCGGCTCAATAACTGATATATTGAACAACACTCTTAATCCATAGAACGCGTGCAATTGGATCTTTGGTCAAGGAGGAAATGGTCAAGGAAATGAGTAGTTTATGGACGTAATTTAATTTAAATTTTTGTAATGTAATCTTTTTGTTTTAATTAATAAAAACTATCTTTTAGATCAATATTGAAATAAACTAGTTTTACAGTTTATTAAAAATTAACCTTAATTGCATAACACAATACTTAATGAAAATTGAATCCCTGCACGTGAACCTTGTAGAGTTCGTAATATTCTTCATGACTAAACCATCTTCTGTTGTCTTCAGCAAATTTGGTATGACCACTAGTTTTAGTTCTTCAGTTGACAACCCAGTATGATCCCCTTTTATCATCCACATAATTTGCGCATACTTTCTCACATCGTTATTGATGAAATAATAACGATTTTGAAGACACTCATTTGTTGTTTTTGAATTTACATGACTTAACGTCATAAGCCTTTGAAACACAGTGTCCAACAAGTTAAAAGTCTCTAAATTGAGATCTTTATCGGTTGCAAACTGAAATCCAACATCGAATTAGAGAAACATCTTCTTCTCGAGTGAAAGGAGCACTAGCCACTTCGGTTATGCGAGCACTAGGCATGTTAAAATGAATTTGAAGTTGAGATGGTGTGATTTGAATTGGGTATTTATTTATAGAGGGGGTAAATTGTATCCGTTGGATGAGGAACTGATGGGCAATGATCAACTCAGCGAGCGACAACTTGACTATCAGGCGCCGCAATGACCGACGAGCGATACTATGACCATATATAGCGATGGACACTCTATCGCTCGCTAGAGACTCCGTCGTGTTTCCTAAGTGGTATTTCTAGCACTAAGGCTTATTCATATGCACATGTCAAACACTATTATTTGGCATTTTAGCACCCACTATGGGCATGCCAAAGTGCCAAACTCATCTACCTGTATGCCAGGAATGGCATATAGGCGTACAAGATGGAGTTTCCATCGAGCAATAGAGACTCTATCGCTCGATGGTCTTTCCATCTCTGTCGATGGTTTCTCTATCTCCAAGTAATTTTGTATATATATAGTCTCTCCTTCTCTCATGCTTTTTCACTTCTAATATATTTTTATATCTAAAGGGTCCCACTGAATATATTATAATACTAAAAATTTTATAAGTACCCCACCACACAAACAAAAATATATTTTTCATTCACAGTAGGATCCCACCCAACACAATTAAATATATATTTTTGATCAAATTTGACATATTTACCATAATGAAAAAAAAACTCATTTAGAATGCAACATGGCATGTCAAATGGAATTTTTTAACATGGTGCATAGGAATAGGCCTTAGGCAGATATGTTTACCACTTTGGCATACCCATAATGGGTGCTAAAGAGGCAAAATCAGCTGCTTAAGATGTGCATAGGATTAGGACCAAAGACCCATATGCAAAGAAGGCCGTTTTTAGGCATACCAAAAACTTTCAAGGCATACAAAATAGTTTTCCCATCCTAGGTGACCTTATAAGGGGTGTCTATTGGGTAGTTCAATTACCTATATACCCTTGAACCTAAAATCAAAAAATAAACTATCCTAAACATCTCTTCTTCTTCCTCCATCCAAACCACCTTCCTTTTCTCTGAGATTTTTTTTTCATCACCGTAATTAATTATCGATTCGTGAAAATTCGATCATCGGTTAAATTGAACTATATAATGGATCGTACAAAGAAAAAAGCAAACGTCAGGTGTTCTAAATCCTCTTCCAATCCATGAATTAAAGAAGAAGAACCAATTGAAGATTAAGGTGTAAAATCTACAATTGAACCAGAAATTGAATCGGAAATTCAACCATTTGAAGCTCCAAATACTGAAATGAGGATAAGAACCTACAAACCCAATCTTTAATTGTTGTTTTTCATGGATTGAATGGGTTATATTGCTAAAAACTTAGGGTTTTTGATGGTTACAGTAGCGGGTTCGGCTGATAATTGAGTTGAGTTTTGAGCCGAACTGTTCTTGAAATTTCACCCTGAAAGTGTCTATGAACAGTTCGGCTAAACCGTAAATGTCAATTTTTAGCCGAACCCCAAAATGTGTATTAAATACGTCCCCGAACAGTGTCAGGTTCGGCTAATACCTTGCAAACCTTCCCAGTGAACTCGAGAAGTGAAATTTACCCGGTGGTTGTCGTTTATTTGACTCGATTAGATCACTTTCAAGCCGAACCTCTCTCTGTAAACACTTTGAAAATATTGATTTGCAGGCTCAAGGTTCGGCTAGCTCGTGTTGTTGAGTTATCAGCCGAACCTTCTCTTTGCACACTCAAGTTTTTCGATCTTGTTTTGGCCATAACTTTTTCGTCCGATGTCGGAATGACCTCATTCTTTTTGCTTTGTGTTTGTCTTTTCATTCTCTTGAAGTTGAAGATAAGATCTCATTGATTTTAATGAGTTTAATATGGACCTTGGTATTCTCCATCATTAGACTTCACTTTCTTAACACTTTTAGTAATTTCCACTTTTTTTGTTTGGTTCATCATATGAAAAGGCTGCACAATAGAAAACATATGTAATAAAAAGCCTAACCCCTAAATGTGTATGAATTTAAGTGTTTCATGGAAAATCAGTATCATGTTCTACTTTGATGTGATTTTTTGAATATGAGCGAACTTGGAAAAATATGTAGTTCGGCTGATACGATATTTAGAGTGAAAACCGAACCTAACTCTCAGAAATAGGTTCGGCTTGTTATTAGACTTTAATATAAGCCGAACTAGGATCTTGCAAATAGGTTGGAAGTTGGAAAATGAAGGTTCGGCGTATAACGTTAACAAATTCAACTAACCGAACTGTTCATCAATTTAGTGGGTTAGAAACTTATATTTTTAAGCGAACATAGTCTGGTTCATAGAACCACGATGAAAAATACAATATTTTTGATGATTTCAAGCTACAAAAGTGAGATTAAACATAAAATAGAAGTGTACATATGTGTTAGAAGCATTGGGTTTCTCATCTATGTATTCATCATCTGGATTTGGCTCATAAAAATTATCATCTTGAGTTTGAGTTTGTGTAAAATCATTCTCATAATCTAAGAAATCAGCCATTTGGGAATCATTGTTGTAGTTGATATGTATTTTCCTAGGTTTTTTATATGAATTATGACCCTCCTCATCCTCCATTGAATCAAGAATTAAAATTTGCTCACTTTCTCTTTCTCTTTCTCTCCTTCTTAACCAAAACTTTGATTATTTTTTTCCCCCAAATTTTTTCATCTAAACAACGTTTATAATTCTGAAAATTATCTTAATCACTAAACAAAATATTTATTCAATAATCCAGATTAGAGCTGTCAATTTTCAACCCGGCTTGCGGGTTGGACCTAGCTTGGCTTGTTTCAACCCGGCTCGGCTTGTCCCGTTGGCTAAACAAGCCGGGCTAGGGTTAGCATATCTAGCCCTAGTAGAAAACAAGCCAAGCTAGGGTCAACCCGCGGGTTACCCGTCAACCTGTGAGTATATGCTCATATAATCGCTCATATAGTCATATGTAGGATTTTTGGTTGATGTGAGACACAAAAAAAAATTCCCGTGATATCATTTTATATTTTTTCAATAATCTGAAATTTATATCTTATTTACAATTGAATGACAACCGATAACTTGAAATTTACATTCAATAGAACCAAAGAAGCCTACACCTAAGAAATAAAAAACACATTTTACGTTTATTATATACATATTAACGAATAACAATTAGTAATTAAATCCTTTGTATTATTTTAGATCATCAATCCCTTCACATTCCATATCAATAAAATAGAGATATCAAATCCAAAATAAATTGATTCATTAGCACCAAAAAAATAAAATTATTTTTAAATAGAAATACTTGAATTTTGTGTGGCTTAGTAAAACAAGCCAACCCGTGAACCCGCCAAGCCAACCCGTCTAGGGCTAGGGTTGAGATTTTGGGCTTGTAGATGAATAGTACTAGGGTTAGGGTTGACCCTAGCTTGTCAACGGGTTGACAAGCTAGGGCCGGGTTGACCCTAGCTTGGCCCGTTGACAGCTCTAATCCAGATTACTAACCCTAAAACGTAAAGGGTAGATTTGCCATTAAAAAAATTTTGGGTTAAGGGGATATCTGATTTTATTATTTCACAACCCTTTTTGTCTTTATTGAGTATGCCTAGAAAGATTTTGGTATGCCCAAAATCATGGTTCTATGGAAAACTAGACAATTTATCGCGACTTGAAGTCCAAATGACCCAAAATACAAATGACCCTAAATACAACAATTGTAGCTTCAAGCCTTTGAATTTGTTTACATTGATGCGGTCATACTACGACTTGATCCAACACCTACGAGGTGGTTCTCCACGATCATCACAACCATTTGAGAACACACCGCACCACCTTGGTAACATAATGCACTAATTAAGTACCAACTTGTAGTTAACAAATTCAGACTTTGAAAAATGTACTGTATATAAGTTCCCTCTGTAACTTATTGGATTCTAACGAGTTAAGATTAACAACAATGAACTCCCTACTTCTCAATCTTCTTCTTCTTTCACTCTTTTCGCATTTCTCATGTTTTCTGGTCCTTGTACCAGTAGAAGCAGAAGGTGATCACTTTTTTTTATCTCTAATATATTTACGTTGCTGTTACATTAAATGCCCATTTGAGTACTTACATACATTTTATTGTCTGTCATTACAGTTTTTTTGAGCATAGATTGTGGTTCTTCTTCACTGAAACCTTATACTGATGATAATTCAATCGTATGGGTCGGGGACGATCTTTACATACGAAGCGGAGAAACTCATAAAGTTATGATCGATGCACCAGAGGTAAAAGCTTGGGATTCTCATGTAATGAGCACTCTTAGAGCATTCCCAACTCGTAAAAAGAACTGCTACTCGATAGATATTGAAAAAAAGGCCGAAGATTCTATTGAACGAGTCCTTGTTCGAGCTAGTTTTTATTACGGCAACTATGATAACAAGTTGAATCCGCCAACTTTCAATCTTCAATTCAACGGGAACAGTTGGACAGATATTGTAACTGACCAGGACAATATCATATACACAGAAATGATATATTCACTGAACAATGGAAACAATATAAACATATGTCTTGCTCAAACAGAACCGGATAACATTCCGTTTATATCGGCTCTGGAAGTAAGAAGTGTGGATCGATTTACTTACCATTATGTCGATTCAATTTATCCATTGTTTTTCTTTGAAAGAATTGCTTTTGGTGCCAACACAACTATAAGGTACGCACATATATATATGTATTCAACCTGCATGTGGCTGCTGATCACTTATTCCATGTATATGAAGAATTATACGTACGCACTAACAGTGCATTGTTTGATCCTGTAGGTACCCCGAAGATGATTATGATCGAATTTGGGGCCAGTTGACACTAATATTAGGGTCAGAAGCAACTCGCCATATCGAAATGTCAACATTGACGATGGCAAACCTCTTCTGGCTCTAAGCGCAGAACTTAAACAGCTGATTGAGGTTAAAAATAGTAACCTGTCATCCCCACCTGTCTACGCTTCAGGCAAAAATTACGATAGTCCTCCTACGGTTCTACGAGAGACGCATTTGAATTCATCTGGAAATTTGGTTCTTAATGGAGTTTCAGATCCTAAAGTTCCTGTACATTTCAATGCATTTTTGCAGAAGTGCATAAACTAAATGCTACTCAGAAACGATCGTTTAACATACTAGTCAACAACAAAAACGATAGTACTTTAGACCCCGAAGGCCCTGTGATTCCACCTGACATAGGAAACATTGAGGAGGTCCATATTTTCAATGTGACTTCCTTCGAGACCAATTCTTCATACTCGATTGGCTTGGTACCGACGAATGATTCAACTCTTCCTCCATTAATCAACGCCCTTGAAGGATATACTGTCGGTGCTAAATTAGTCCAGGGAACCAATTCAAGTGATGGTAATTCTCTCTGTTTTTCCTACAAATCTAAACATTAACATATATAGAGTTTCTTAATTAGTTTTCATGATTAAATTTATCAGTGAATTCGTTGAGCTTATTGCAAAAGAGTTTTGTGCAACTTCGAGATTGGAATGGTGATCCTTGTCTACCTTCACCGTACACCTGGGATTGGGTTGCATGTAATTCTGATGCCGATTCTCCTCGCATCACAGCACTGTAAGAATAATCTTGTCTTACGTTTCTTTATTTATAAGCTGCATCCTACTAACAGTTTCTTCAAATAAACTTGGGGAAGCTATAAACTCGGAATGTCGTTGTTTAGCCTGAATCCTATAATAATATAACCTGAATATAATCGATCAAAAAAAAAAAAATATAACCTGAATATTTTTCACGTCAACTTCGGCAGTGAAAAATATTTTTTAGCCTGCAAGATTTTTATATAGGTTGAGGGGATAAGGGGTGTCTTGGCACATAGCAAATGCTATCCTTTCTCCTCATATATACCGGTACCACCACCTCAAACAAAATTTTAATTTCCTTCCCTAGCCCTAGTGGGAGAAACCGGGGCACACAAGTTAGTTCAAAATTATCTTGGGTTTCGAGAAAAATAAATAAAGAAAAACTTTTTCTTCTTCTTTTCGTCCCCTCTCAAATTTGAAACTCTAAATTTAACACACAACTAGTAGCTACAAGTTTTATCCAGCTAATATATTTAATCACCCAACTAACAATCAATTATCTAAGCTACGGTGCTACACTAATTTATTAGTATAATCAAGTGAAAATAATTAAGTAAATATAGAAAATATTTGGATAATGAGTTTTGGTTTTACTTTAAAACAACTCTATTTCGTATAATCATGGGATCCCTTCAAATTCTTTTCATGACTCAAAAAATAGGATTTTTCAATTCTCATAGACTTTTGACAGATTTTAGTTTTTTTAGGCCTACTTTTAAATAGTTTAGCCCAAGAAGCTCACGATTAGTGAAAATATATATTATTATATTAGTCGGCCATGTTGTGTGTTTTTTTCTTCTCAATAACTATAATGGATTTTCTGTAAAAAAAGAACAAGAATAATTACAAAAAAATAAAATAAGAACAATAATCACTAAAATGGATTTTAACATGACAATTTATTTTTCAGAAAAATATATAATCAAATATCTTTGGTGTTATATAAAAAAGAATAACCGAAGATGCCTAAATATATGGAAGCCTACCGGCAAAAATATTTCAATTTACTCTTGAGCATTAAAACGTGTTAATATATGTGAAACTTTCAACATATATATACACCCTCACGTCTAGAATGAGTGTACATAAAAGGGATGTACGCGGATGGAGTTTTTAGTATTTAATAGATTTTCAATTCATTTTTCAGATTTGAGATATACAAAATAACACTAGTACTAATTATGCAAAATTATACGGTTTTGGGAACTATAGACAACCTTCCAAAACTTTTTATACATAAAGCAAAATCCGATGATTGAACAATTAAAAGAGATCTTGAAGATTCATATATAAATATGAAACTAATATATTTCTATGTTTCGGCATGAGCCTTTGTGCTCATTTTATCATCTGAGTTAGTTTTAGGTAAAATTATCTAGGATGTTTTCAGAGAAAATCTCTAGCTTCTAGCAGGGTGTGATTTGCAAAAAAAAATAATTTAGAATCAAAGGAAATATTATCGCATAGATAATACATGATTGAACTGCCAACTACCACGGATATGTAGACACTCTCATAAAAGTGTTTATTTTGAAGTTCCGGGTGTGTTTAAAGATTACGTAAAACATGAACTACTTCTTTCCTTAAGTTATACATCCGACCATTTTCATTTCATTTATTTATTTATTTCAAAAGAATAATAGTGTTTTCCAAGATTTGTTTTAAATGATTTTAAGCTCCAAAAACTTTACCCATACAACAATTTTGTAATGGGTTATTTAGACTTTAGCACCCATCTTTACGTCCAAAGTTGCGTTTAGATTCTCGAAAGTCCAATATTAAACTTTGGTACTGAGGACTAATTTTGAAGTTAACGGACGTCAGTTAACCTTAAAACGTGAATTTGATTAAGATGTCTCAACGGTTTAGATTAGACATATATAACTTGTGGACGACTATAAACCATTCATTAGAAAGAGTGAGATTAGCCGTTAATTAGTATGACACATGGTCGGTTATAGATTATCCTTGTTGATCCTCATCTTATTCGTCTATTACCCTAATTAATACCTTCGACGCCACCTGAATCAATTCATATTTCATTATTCATTAGTTAAAATCGATCGGAAAAAATGTGTGTAACTAGTGACGTGAACAGTACCACATGAAGAATAAGCTTTACTCATCACTTTAATTACCAATTCTATTATTTGATCAGGATATATATAATTAATATCATCACATTATAATGATTTAAACTTATCAAAAATGTGAACATGAAACATCTAAGACTACAGGAAGAATTAGATGATATTTTTTTCTTTGACCACTAGCTTTGACCTGGCAAACACCAACAAATCTGTTGAAAAACAACAACGTGCGATAGCGTTGTTTTAACTAAAATCCATTTTATACTTGACTTGATGATGGATCTTTACGGTATCTTAATGACCTTGGATTAGTAGCCACTTTACCACATTTTAGTGCTATGGATGCTCGGAAACCATGTAAGTCATGAAGTTCTTTTTTGAAGAAATAATCTTTTTATTTTAATATAAATTATCTTAATTCGTTCTTTTATTCTATACTTGGTAGAGATTTGCACAACAACAGTTTGATGGGAAAAATTCCTGATTTTCTTGGCACATTTCCTAAGCTCAGAGTACTGTAAGTTCAAATTTTTCTTTCAGATTTATTTGTTCTACATAATAATCTATGATAAAAATAAATAAATTGTATTTCCTTGCATTTTCGTAGAAACTTGGCGGATAACAACTTTTCGGGAACAATACCCTTATTACTATCAAACAAAGTCAATTTGAAGTTGAAGTAAGTTTACTTTATTTATGGTTCTAATTGATACATTCAGTTTACCTTGTAAAATTTATCTAAGCATTGTTCAATTTTTTTTTTTTGTAGTGCATCGGGTAATCCAAATTTATTGTGCACGAACACCTCAATTTGCAATGCTGACACTAAATCAAAAATTTCTTCCCCAAGCAACAAAAAGAGCTCTGAAACATTAACACAATCAATAATACTCCTAATTACACTTTTTGGTTTGTTATTGTAAGCTGATCATAATCACAATGGCGTTACAAGGTGAAGTTCATTATCAATATTGATAAGCCTATACGTATTAACAAATAATTACTTAAATTTCTCGTTTTCATGAAAATTCATTTTATGGAAGATTCCATCAACTTTTACAGAATGTTACAATTCTAGTTTTTGTTGGTGCGTTGTATGTTGTGTGTCATGCTAGTGTAAAATCGTACTGTACTTATAAACATATGTACTATAAGTTGGATGAAAAATTATTTGATATCAGATATGTTATTACGACGATATCTGTTTTTGTGGTGTTGTGGTGAGCCAATCAAATACAATGTTTTCCATATATACTTTTCTTTTCCGATTTTACCCTCAAATAGATAGTCCATTTGTTGAAAAAATCCATATGAATGTAAACGATAATATTTACCTCGCCTGGACCAAAATTGGGAGTAATATTATCCAGATAGTCAGGGACAATTGAATTTTTCTGAAAACAGTGATACAGAGTCGTGGCTACGAGTAAATGAACTATATGTATTTGCTAACAGTGGATACGAAAACCCCCAACTAGAGAGGATAGGAATTAGCCCCGACCTATGTACACACACTTCGTATTGGAATAATGTTTTATATACAACAAAAAGAACTTTTTGTTGTTCTTTATACTAACCTTGGTTATTGACTATTAATAGTACTACTACACTAAGGTAAAATGACGAGGGTACCAAGTACACCACAACCTTTTCGATATCATTCTATGCAAGATACACCTTGTGTAATCTAATACAGACAATCATTGTCAAGGAGATTACAACAATAATGTGTACACTTGGTATATAGAATATGTTCGAAATCAGAACCAAAATATGGGATCAAACCAAGTGTTATATTAATGTACAATGTATTTACTTTAATTATAAAGATAAATCAATATAATGAGGAAATAAAGTAAATCACACAACACACAAGATTTTGTTAATAAGGAAACTGCACATAAAACCCCCGATACCTAATCCAGATTTGAATAATCTCATAATTAATCCTCTATACAAATATACCTACAACTTCGTATAGTTGTGCCCAAGTAAACTAACCCCATGTTACTAAGTTCCTCTAGTATCTCTGCGCCTACAACCAATCTGGTCTGCGCACGTAAATCCTAAGATGGAATCTATTATCTTAAGTCGCTTCACCTGACTTCTATCACTCAACTCTCACTATAACAAAAATCACCTTTGACAACGGAGATATCATAATGTTTTGCAAAACATTGTCTAGAAGTGGGCTTTTCACAACACTTAATATAAAAAAACATGGTTGAATTCCTATAACACTTATTGAAGGTATTGTTTTGGTGTTGTGGACAATACTCGTGCAACTCGATTGCACTATAACACAGATGTTTTATGTAAGTTTCATGATTTGTGAATTTTTTTCACGACTCTTTGCCTACTCTTACAATGCTTAATCATAGAGGGATAAACATTCAAAGTGTTCAGTGTCTCTTTTGCAACTTGGAGGAGGAAACAGCTGATCATATTTTTGTAGGATGTTCTTTTGCTTTTGAAGTTTGGTCTTATTTTTTTGAAGGTTTTTAAAGTCTCATGGGTTACTGCAAGAATTGTGGTCAACAACTTTGAAGCTTGGAGAATGAATTCTTTATATGGCAGGAGTAGAAAGGTGTGGGGAAAGTTGTTTAATGCAGTTTTGTGGCACTTGTAGAAAGAAAGGAATAATAAAAACTTTGGAGGAAGAGAAATGACTGATGATCCGAGGTTATCATGTTGATTAAACAGACTCTTGTTCTTTGGTTTTCTGATAGTGAAGTCTTAAAGAATTTTTCTGTAAATAAAGTTTTGTTTCATTGGGATACAGTGTTGCAAGTTTGATGTGATGCAAACTGTATTTGGTTGTAAGTTTTTGTTTTTTTTTTAATATAACTTTTCTTTTCAAAAAAAAAAAAAGAAGTATAGATGAGAGAGAAAATGTGAATTAAAAACTAAATCTATCTTCTTCTCTACCCCCTCTCCCTCATCCTCTCTTCTTCTCTATAACCAATATTCATTAAAAAATAATCACAAAACATTAGGTATTCCATGAAATTTCCTAGCAACAAAACCTCAAAATCCTAGAAACAAATTCCCTTTTATTTCTCATCAACCAAAATAAATTATAACATAAAATCAGAAAAACCAGAGTTAGAAATCGATGAGGAAACCCGATATTTCCATGGCTAACTGAAGTAAGCTCTTAGCTGGAGAACTGAATCTTGTTTCTCAATATTTTCCTGATATTTTCTTGATTAGATATCAAAATAATTCTTATAGGGGTTTGTTTAAATTGAGTAATTTTTGTTATTTTGTTTTATTTTTAAGTTTTGTCATTAAATCCCCGGAGATAGAGTGTTCTTACTACTACATGTATGATTGATTACTTTGTAATTTTACAATTATAGTTAATTTCTAGCTATCAGATTTTTTTTATAGCTGATATTATGTTTATGTAATGTTTAAACTAATATGACTTCTTTTTTCTGTTATAAAAAAAAGGGTTCATATAGAAATCAACTTTGTTAATCTTTTTGATGAGATATGAGGCATGAGTTTTCAACTTTTCTTCTCATTTTCATGTAAAAGGCCTTAGCTTCAGCTGGGGTACCAATGACATGTTGGGAAATTTTTAAAACGTATGAATTATGTTTGCCGTTACGATGGGGGCAAAATAGAATATATTGAAGATAAACTAAAAGGAGAAAGAGAGCGAGAATATGGAAAAAGTATGGTCCAGAATTTATACATATATTGTAGAAGGTAGTAAGATTTTTTTTTTTAAAATATGACTAAGTATTTATGCATGTTGATGATGATCCTAAAACTTATTCAGAGGCTATGAGTTCCAGAGATGCTACATTCTGGAAAGAGTCTATCAATAATAATAAGCATTCACTTTTATTTAACGGTAGTTTTATATATTGTGATTTACCTCTTGGCATCAAGCCTATAAGATGTAAATGGGCATTCAAGAGAAATTGAATGTTGATGGATCCATTGATAAGTTCAAAGCCAGATTAGTTGCGAAGGGTTATAAATAAAGACATGAAATTGATTACTTTGATACATATGCTCATGTTTTCATATCTCATCTATTCTTTGTTTAATCGTATTTGCATCTATTCACAAGTTGATTATGCATAAATGGATGTCAAAACTGTTCTTTTAAATGGTGATTTAGAAGAAGCGATATATGTGGAATAACCTGAAGGTTTCATATTATCAGGCCAAGAAGCAAGTTGGTAAGATCTCTTTATGGATTAAAGCAAGATCTCATGCAATGGCATGAGAAGTTTGACAATGTAGCTTTGTCATATGGTTTTGTTGTTAATGATGCTGAAAAATGTATCTATAGTAAGCATGATAGTTCTGGATATGTAATTCTATGTTTGTGTAGTTGCAGGAAATCCCACAATACATCCCTCACAAGAATTCATAATAATCAACCCATCTTTAAGATCAACAATCACAATTTTTATTAATTGAGTTAAGGAATTTTTACAAGGGGAAAATGAAATCAAGAATACCACTACTATTCTAGACTTTCTCTCTCCTCAAAACTTTCTCTCTATTCTAAAAAGATCTCTCCCTCACCTTAAGCCTCGTTTGGCTCTTTATATGATATTACATAGTGGTGATGACTAAAGTGTCCTTTTATTTTCGGATCGACTTGTGATATTATCGCAAGTGTACAGGTGTTAGATTTCGCAACACTCCTAAATCTCGCTAGGTCTCCACATCTTTTTCGTGCTTTGGATATCGTCATCTGTCGCGTCATTCCTGTAACCAATCTCGCGATATCTTCGCAAAGTGTTGTATAATGATTTCGCAAAGGTATTGATGTTGCGATATTCGATCCTACATCTTGCCTCTTCTCATGTCTTCTCGTGAAGGAGAGAATGTCATGAGAATTAGTGCTTCAAAATCATGACCATTCATTTTTCCATATTCTTCTGTATTGATATGATTATGCACTTTTACACAGAATTTATTACACGTATCTCTTCTTCTATCCATTTCTTGACACGTATTTTTCAACCGCCATTTCTCAACCGTTCACGTCTACTCTTCGCATTAAATGTGATTATCTTCTCGAGAATTCTTCTCTCTATATATATTCTTTTCATTCTTCTTTTTCTTTTTACTTTCCTTCTTATCTTTTCGCAACTTTTCTTCACCGTTTCTCCGTAAATTCCTCTCCCGTCTTTGTAAATTTTCTTGTTTCTACTTCTTTTGATCTTTAATTTCTTCTTCATTCCCATACCGAAAATGGCTCCACTGGTCGTAAATATGAAACTTCTCTTGAAGGAATTCAAAGATCTCGAAGGAGAGGTTTTACATTAGCCACCATTCCCGATCAAGGAGCTAAATCCATTCTTTCGCTAAATTGTTTTCTCGATCATCATTGTGATGATAAAGAAATCATAGTTTCGCTTGGTCAAATTCTCGTGGCCTTCCCATTCCTCTCTATGATCCTAATCTTCCTTTGTTTTACGAAATTCTTGCTCATGCGAACTTCTCGCAGCCATCTACCAATTGAGTGGGGATTTGCATTCGTTTGATACTTGAATTTGCCAACCGCGGTGCTGGTAAAGGATCTCTTTATCCAAAAGAAGTTAGGGATCCTGAATTTGAGGATTTAGAAATACTTGCCGAAAAATACACAGTAGAGAGCTTCTTTGAAAATTATGAAATAATAAACATGAAGAATGATAAAACTCATTTGGGGTATTCGCTTGAAGAGGAAAGAAAATGTTGCGGCGATAAAATACTTATGAGGACATTGATTGGCATTCTCGCAAGAATAATACTCCTCGCCATTCTAAAGATGACAGATGGTGTGTTTTTCCATTAACTCGAAGGGGCCTTATATTTTAGCTCAAATGTGCTTCCCGGCGAATCTCGCTGCTTATCAACCTTGGGTATTTAATTGGCCCGAGAAAGAGAAAGAGGTATATTTCTTAAATTTCGCTCAGTGTATAGTCTTCATTCCTCTTTATACCTATTAATCTTGCAAAAATTTCAGATTAACAAGCTAAGAAGAAGCTACAAAAGGACTAAGAAGGCAAGCACCCTAAGCAGAGCTTCGTTCGATCACTGATGAAGTAAGAAATACTTTCTTTTATTATTTTTAACAATATTGTTGCCTCTGTTTCTTATCTTCATTCGTGTGCGAAGGTTGGTGTTGTAGTTATTGAAGAATAAGGGTCTAGGGTTGCGAAGACCAAAGGCAAGGGTAAAAGTTCTCTTCGTAAGGAGAAGTCTGCTGCTCCACCTTCAAAGAAGCGAAAAGTTCACTCTCCTTCTCCTTCAAATCTTCAGTCTGGCGAAAGCTATGATGATGACGATAATGATGATGCTGATACATTTTTCGCGAGGGAAGATTTTCCACCTGAATCTTCTATGGCACAACTGTCTAGCATCTTCTCTGACTCCATGCAAGGGATTGGGGATGATCATCTCACTAGCACATGCAAAGCTCTTGCGAATATATGCGATGCCCTTTCTTTGGATGGTGATGATTCTCTTCATGGAGTCTCCAGATCAGTGACTCCTAGCTTTCTGAATTCACTTGGTATCTTGGTATGCCTTCGTTTCTCTATTTCTTCATAATTATGATTTAAAGTTATGCTATATCTTGACAATTTCTTCATTTTCCTTCGCAGAGAAGGCTTCTTTCGATGTTGCCTCATATTTGGAAAAAAGACGTGGGATTCCAGAAAAGAAGAATCTTCAACTTCGCAAGAGAAATGAAGAATTAGAAGCTGAAGTTGTTGCTCTTCGTGAAAAGAACAAACAATCAGAAGCTGATTCTTCTAATCAAAGGGACAAAATATCTAGTCTTCAAGATGCCAATAAGCAACTTTATGGTATGAAATTTTTCTCTTTTCCTTTATTTTGTTTAGAAATCCCACTTTGGAAGAGTCATCTCCAACAGTCTTTGATTAATTGTGATAATGAAGCTATGATTTATAATGTCTCTAACAAGACTTATAATGGAAAGTATAGACATGCAAGTCTTAGACATCAAATGGTGAGACAATTACTTAAGAGAGGAGTAGTTGCAGTTAACTATATTGAAACAAGTAAGAACTTGGCAGACCCTTTTACAAAAAGTCTACCAAATTAAGGTAGTGGTTGCACCACCGGTGATTTCAACTTTCAGCAGTTATTCTACAACAGGAGCTTCTTCTTCGTAGACCAGACGACGAATTAGATATTCCTCTTAATCGGTAGGGTATCATTTGCCAGTTTTGAATCGGAAGATAGAGACTTACAATCTTGCCGAAGAGCATCAGATGCTTCT
Source organism: Papaver armeniacum (assembly GCA_023531295.1). NCBI lineage: Eukaryota > Viridiplantae > Streptophyta > Magnoliopsida > Ranunculales > Papaveraceae > Papaver > Papaver armeniacum. The sequence goes on from JAJJWW010006717.1 coordinate 1,396,206, forward strand.
CATTGTTTCACAAGGTCTTGACTGTCCTAATTCTTATATAGACACATCGGTAACTCAAGAACAATTCAATCAAATGAAGTTAAGAGATATTGAAACTAGGCGTACATACCTACAACAGTTTCCATATTTGGGGAGACCATGAACTTCAGTGCTAATTTTTCTCAACGGACAATAACTCCATATTCCCAAGAAGTAGTGCTAGAAACACAAGTACCTCTTGGGCAACAATCTCCATATCTTCCCCTGCAACGTTCTCCAGTTTGTCCACTACAACAATCTATATATTGTCAGATCACTCAACTACCTCCCCAAGGTTATCAAGATTATAAGAGATCATTAAACTTCGATGGCTCTCCAGTTGATGCTTCATGTCCATAGTTTGGAAATCAAAGTGGAGGACATGCTGTTGAAGGTCTCAAGATGCAGGGTCATATCAAGGATTTGGGAGTATGATGCAAGGAGGCACCTATAAGTGGAATTGGAGTGGAGATGGATAGTTAAAATTATGCTTTAATTTAATATTTGTAAACTGAAGTTATAACTAGTTAATCTACTTATGTAACCGTTACATGTAATCAATAGAAAGTAATCTAGAAAGTAAATTAAAACTTAATTTCAGATGTTCATTTAATTAAAATTTAAAACAACTACATCAATTTCTTGCTCAAGTATTGTGTGTACTTTTCAATACCCCAAAAAGATATCAAAAAATCCTTTAAGATTGCGTAATGAGCTTCGTAAGAAAAAATTCTTGTTTTTCACATTCGTCATTCCTCTCGAGCTTGCACTATAAGATCCAACATTTGTCTCACCCCTAAGTCGATAACAATTTATAAGCCGAACCAAAGTTATAAATTCTCCAACTTCTTTTTTTATATCATTGATTCGACAAAACAACCTAGCCGCGTTGCGGTTATTGGGTTTACCGGTATCATTGCAGAAGTTTTCATACATTCTATAGATATAACTCATACTCATTAACCCATTTTGACGTTGTTATGCATCCCTAGCTGGATATAAAGCTAGGTAGTTTCGACAAAATGACAAATCTTCATCGATCGTAAATTCCACGAGATTAATATATGGTTGAGCCATTACTTAAAAAATCTGTGGGTGTAGAAAAAAGGTGTAGTTTTGAAGTTCAATTCGATTCAATTTCGAGAAAGGATAGACTAGACGTTTCCGGCTCAACCAAGTCCGCCACCTCAATATGACACGAATGTCATCTTTAATTGAACCGTGTCTCGACTCGACTAAAGCCGATTGGTCTTAATTGCTTTGGTTGTCTCAGATGGAAACGCTCGACTCAACCTAAAACGTGATGGACAAACACTGTAGTCGAGGGTTTGTCCATTTGTTTTACAGATTTGCCAATCCTACCGAATGGGCAGATCTGCATGTTCGCCCATCCGATCAACACAAAAAACTACAGAAACACCGTACTCACACATTAGTGCGATCGGCGTCCCAAACGTGGACCCCTGTTAACTTTTTGGGGCGGGTCCTACCCGGGGGACAGTTTTGTGTTGTCCGTTAAGGATTCTACAATTTCCCAAAACATATGTCCTCATTTTCCCAGAGTGTTCTTCTGAGAGAAAAATGATGACTGAGAGGTAAATGAGGGAAATGGAGAGCCGATCTTTTGAATGATTTCAACTATTATGAAGATTTAGTGTTCGATTTTGGTTTTAAGCTTTAAATAAAGGATTGTTATCGCAATGAAATCCAAATTTCGTAGAATTTTTTGAGATTTTTATGAAACACTGTTTTGTTGGGTTTTTCAGGGATGTGAGTAAAAGATCTAAACATCTATGGAATTTTAGTCCTTCATGTGTTAGATTAAAGTAAAGGGTTCTTGTTATTTTCTCCAGCGAGTTATAGATTTCGAAGAAATTTTAGATTTATAAACCTCTGTGTTTAGGGTTTTTAATCATTTAATCAATCTGTGCAAGTGTTGGATTTAAGTCGGTTAGACTTTTAAAATCCAGATTTGATTCTGTAAACATCATCTAATATCTCATTTTGAATCTTTATCATCTTCTAAAAATCACACATTTTGAATGGATTTATTCAAAGTAAAAGGATTTGGAAAACCTGGGACACGTTTCCCGGAGCAAGATTCAGAGGATCAAACAGTTCCACCACCAGAGGAAATGATAATGGAGAATGGGAATCCTGTGAATGGAACTATGGAAGAGGAAGATGATGATGTTAGTGAAGTGATAAAGTGAATGAAAGAATCCAGAAGGAACAGATTAATGGTTTTGATACCTGAAGAGGATGATGAGACTACAAGTTACAATAGTGGGTTTAGAGATTCACAAATGGGGGATAATCATCAGCAGCAATTTTGTAGTTTTGATTCGAGTTATGAAGTACTGTGAACTTCTGTTGTTGTTTGGTGACGAGTGTTCAATGATTACAAGATGCAGGTAAAAACACACCAACAGCCCAGTTATTGCAATTCATCTATGGTTGCTTTTCCGCTCATTTATCAATTTTATGAAATTAGTACTCGGTTAGCATTTTAGATCTCAGTTTTCTTTCTGATATTAGATTGTTTCAGAGGCAACAATATGAATAAGAATATCGAACATCATATGCGTGTAAGTGTGCTTGAAATGTCCAAACAAGGGGAGTTTGTTTTTTTAGTTCAGACCATACCATTGTATTTATGCAGTAATGTTGCTTACTCCAGTGGTGGCAACATGATCCACCTCTCTAGACTCAGCATGTGTGCCTAATGTATGATTCGAGGGTGGAAATGTCTGTGTATGTTGGGGGGCACGTGTTTCTTGCTTGTCCTTGCTCTTCTAGGTTGGGGCCAATTTTTTTTGCCTAACCCCCTAACCACCATAGTTTCGGCTGTATGTGATGGCTAACTGCTGACCTCTTGAGTATTTAGTCAGTTGACTTGCTGATATTATGATTGCTCAATTTCATGGAAGTTTGTTTATTTATTTGCAGGCACGCAGTTGCAATCAAACCCATCTCCAAGATCTGCATCTCAAAAGCTCGTTTCTATTTCTGAACCCTCTCTTTCAAGAAAGAAGGAGCTTCCTTGAGAAAATGGTAAGGAAAAGTACCTGCAGCCGCAGCAAGATGATATCCTTAGCTGGATCTTGGAACTGCATATGTAGTGCAAATTTGCTTAACTTGGGAGGCTCTTCATTGTCAATATACACAACTATGCTAGAAATTTTCGTCAGTGTTGCTCAGCTATTTCAAGAATTCCAGGCTTTATTCGAGCCATTTGGGCAAGATCTCCGACCTGAAATTTATGCTGAACTAGAAGTTTCTTCACCAAGATGCTTCAGGTTCCAACCATTAAAGGTAATGCAGCTACAGACTTAAATGAGCTCAACCTTGATTTGGAGAACAAACTTTGTGTTGCAAGTATTATGTTTGAAGTGCTCTGCTAATGCTTTTGAACTTTCTTTTAGTTGCTAAGAAGATAGAGAAGGAAGGAGAGCAGGAGGATAAATAAAAAGAGTCAGATGAACCGGTCCTTGGCTCTGACCTTATTGGAGTAATCAAGACTTCGTTTCTGACCTTTCACGTATTCTTGGAAAAGGATAAGGAAAAAGAAATTGAAATTCTTAGTTTCTTTTGGAGGTCAGAATCCTATTCAACCCCCCTTCAACTTTGTTCAATGTGCCCTTGATAAGGTAACCAACCACAACTTTCTAGCTCGATTATACACTTATCACTTATGTGTTGTCAAATCAATTTATTATTATTCATGCTACTTTTTCAGCACAAACCATCTTTAACAATCACCCCAAAAGAAATAGCTTTAAGCACTAGATGTGCCTCGTACCTTAGTTTTCAGCTTTTCAATGACGATTACCTGATCCTTTCAAGTGTATTTTCAAATAGCACCAAATTAGGATACCTGTGGACTTTTGGTTAATAGTACGCTCCTCTCCACTAAAAATGTAAAAAAGTTGGCCAACTGTGTATCTTTGCTTAGAAATTAATGTCGGTTCCCTATCTACCATATAAAATAAAACTTAGTAGCCAGGAACGGGAGCGAGGTCGGGAGCGGGAGCGAGGACGGAAGCGGGGATCGTAAAATTTTCAAAAAATGAGATACGAGAAGCGAGTTGGGAGCGTAAATTACATTTTTTTCTGAAATATTAGTTATATTACCAATTTTCCCATTTTGTAATCAAGAAATAAGACAAGTACATAAAATATTTAGAAAATCTTACTTAAGTGCTGGAATATATCTCACTCATTGACCTTTTTTGTTTCTTGTGTTTATTACGAGCACACCTTTTTTGTTTCTTGTGCTTCCTGTTCTTGTGAACTTGGAGGTGGAGGTGGAGGTGTTGGTGTAGGGGAGGATGGAGGGATAACAGCAGGTGTTGGTGTTGTAAAGTAATCCACTTCATTATCAGACGCATATCATACACAGAGACTTGAAGATATGAAAATATCTAGATAGAGATACGAGAATTTAGCACAATCAAGATAAAGATACAAAGATTTGAGAATATATACACCTAGTAGATAAAGATATATGAGAATATACCACGTAGTATATATAAAGATATGAAGAATCGAAGATGTGAGAATATTCTAAACGTTTCTCTCAGGTTAGGAGCGCGTTTCTCTCAGGTTAGGAGCGCGCTCCCATGACGATTCTCACTGAGGAGCGCAAAATCGCGGTTCTCAGTGAGATCCGTGACCACTTCTCACGTTCCTGGCTACTAAGTAAAAGACATAAAAAAACAACTTTTTTACTGCGTGTTAGCAAATGGTTTAGATTGCCAATGCTGAAGATTTGGCAAATTGCAGTATGTGGTTCTAAGTGAGCACTGGTCAGTTACTTAATAGAGTCACAACAAATATTTTTTTTTCAAATTGTTGCTTTGTAAAGTTTACCTCAGAATGAAAGTTGATTGAAATTTTGAAAATCTGCGGAATCATACTGGCATCTGATTTGATTGTACCTTATATTTTTCATCTTAAGGGATAAAATCTAATATCCTATAAAAAAAAATGATATACAAGCTCAATTGTTTCCTCCAATTTAACTGCCATTCTTGTATTGAATGATGTGTTTGTAGTGTATACTAGTCAGTTGTATCATTTTACACATTCATTTCTTTTCCAACTTATTCCTGAATGTCGGATGATGTTTAACATAAAGGAACTTCATAAAAAGAAGAAAGGATGGAAAGCATGCATGGCTTGCAACAAACGAAGAAGCAAAGCTGTTATTTGGACTCATTGACAAGTTTGGAGTATGATTTGGGATCAGCAAGCAACAGGTGCGAAGTGAAAATTCGCAAGTTAGATGTATCAGAAAACAAGCTGAAGAGAGATGGATCTCCAATCTTGTTTTCTTGTTAAAGCATAAGGTACCTGATTTTGCATTCTTGGTTTTCAGGTTTTGTTATCTGATAAGAAATCCTAGACGTACAGTATGTATAAATATGAATGTATACAGATATAGGTAGACAATATGTACTAGTTAATGGCATTTTTGGTTATTTGCTGGTTCCTACAGTAGATTATGAAGAACGAAATCAGATATCCCTCATGAAGCAGAGCTTTGTTTTGTGTTTTTATAACATAAGATAGTATTTTTTAAAGGTGTGGTTTTTTGTTTGGACTTGATCTTAGGAATCACTACATTTTGGGGTCTATTTTTACTTATTAAGTCATAGAGAATTTCTGCTGCAGTATGTATGGTAGTTTGATTAAGGGTTAAATTTACTGCTTAACTCAATAGTCTGAATAAGTGAGCTTCTTTGAAGGGATATGGAGTATGTATAATCATCCGTGGGGGTGTTTTATCCGTTATCCAGACCATCCTCAAAGAAATTAGGGTCTTCTTAACTTGTCTCCCAGTATACAAGTCAAGGTAGATTAAATAATATATATTTTGTCTACCTTAACTTGTATACTGGGATATAAGTTGAGAAGACCCAAACCCTTGAAATTAAGGTTGAGAATGACTTTTATCTTCACAAGGTCAATCCATGTGATGAAGAGAATATCTCCGTGTAAGAGGAAGTTCCTTTAATTCTCTTCAAGCAGTCCCTTTCATGTATTAGGATATGATAAGCTATATGTGTTCTCCCGAATGGCTATTAACTCTAAATACTGGGTCCCACTAGTACATGGCATTCATTGCAAAAACTTAAAGCAAAGATATGAATTAATTTTTGGGGTTGAATATCATGTACTGCTGAAGGCCAGCCAGTGTTAAGAGGTATGGATTTTAGTTTTTGCTTGAGTTTAGGAATCGCTACATGTTGTGGTCAATTTTGTACTTTTTAAGTCCTACAGAAATTTTGCTGCAGTATGTATGGTAGTTTGATTGAGGGTTAAATTTTACTGCATAACTCGATAGTCTGAATACTTGAGCTTATTTGAAGAGATGTGGAGCCTGTTTAATTATCCGTGTGGGTGTTTCATATGTTGTACAGACCATCCTCATTGGAATTAATGTTGAAAACGACATTAATCTTCACATAAGAAAAACTGAAAAAGTTCCTTCAATTCTTTTTAAACCTGTCACTTTCATGGATTGGTTATGAACTTATGATAAGCTATATGTGTTCTCTTAAATGGCTTTTAACTCTAAATACTGGGACCTGCTAGTATATGGCATTCATCGTAGAAGTTTAATGCATAGACATGAATGAATCGAAAGAATATCATGTATTGCTGAAGGACAGGTAGTCAAAATAAGGCTTGTCAGACACAGTCAAAAAGATCAAGCACTTGTGGAAGAAAAACACACTTAATGATATCATCTTCTTTTATGTGTTGCTCAAGTATTTTGAATCACCTTAGTTAACTTGAAGCCATACGGAACCGGTTTTCCAGTCTTGGGTTCAATTGCATTTCAAACCTCGTTCAGTGTGAATTTTGATTTCTTGTGGTTCAGTCCATCTTGGTTTTGAATTTGAATCGAGAACAGTGGGTGAAAATAGAATCATGGGGAAGGTGGATTTACTCTTGGCTAGGTGAATCTGTATAGATAGGTTCATAGCTGTCAAATTTGATGTTTCATTAACAAGGCAGACAGAGTTGTGTTACGTTACCCACGCTGGTATCTCCACGAGAAATGAAATTCATAATAAATGGGATTAATTCATAGCTTTAAATCTGACTAAATAGGGGCAGTCCGTATTTGTAAAATGTAACCTTAGTGGACCGGCGGTAAACAATAGCGTTTTAGATCTCAGTTTTCTTTCTGCTATTATACTGTATTACTGTTCCATTGGCAACAAGTGGTTCCTGAGTTTTGCATGTCCTTGCTCTTCTAGGTTGGGTCTGAAAGTCTTTGCCTAATCCTAACCGCCATAGTTTCGGCTGCATGTGATGGCTAACATCTGATCTCTTGAGTATTTATAGTCATTTGACTTGCTGATATTATGATTGCTCAATTTCATGGAAGTTTTTCTATTTATTTGCAGGCACACAGTTGCAATCAAACCCATGTCCAGGATCTGCATCTCAAAATCTTGTTTCTACTTTTCAACCGTCTCTTTCAAGAAAAAGGAGTTTCCTCGAGAAAATGGTGAAGAAGAGTACCTGCAGCTGCAGCAAGATGATATTCATACCTGGATCTTGAAACTGCAAATGTATCGCAAATTTGCTTAACCTGGGGGGCTCTTCATTGTCAATATACACAACTAAGCTAGAAATTTTTGTCCGTGTTGCTCAGCTATTTCAAGAGTTCCTGGCTTTATTCAAGCCATTGAGCGGCCTCCAATCTGAAAGTTATGCTGGAAATAGAAGTTCCTTCACCAAGAAGCTTCAGGTTCCAAGCATTGAAGGTAATGCAGCTACAGACTTAAATGAGCTCAACTTTGATTTAGAAATCCAAATCACTTGCCTGACTAGAAATAGTAGGTCCTGCTAAGTGCTAACTAATTTAGGGAACCAACTCTATATTAATGCTAAGTATTATGTTTGAACTTTGAAGTGTTCTCCTAATGGATTTGGACTTTCTTTCAGTTGCTAAGAAGATAGATAAGGAGAGCAGGAGGATAAAGAAGAAGAGTCAGATGAACCAGTCCTCGGGGTGGCTGACCCGTATTGGAATAGTCAAGACTTCTCTTCCGACCTTTCTCGTATTTATGAAAATGGATAAGAAAAAAGAAAGTACAATTCGTAGTTTGTCTGGAGGTCAGAATCGTATTGCAAGTCCCCTTCAACTTATTCAATCTGCCCTTGATAAGGTAACCAACCACAAGTTTCTAGCTTGATTTTTTCCCCCAGCAAAAGAAGACTAGCCTCCAACATTCGTTCATCTTTCCCAGTCGAAAGAGGAATTGGGATGTGGGAAACATATAGTGTTTCTCGTGCTCGATTATCAAATCACTTTATTTATTCATGCTACTCTTTCAGCATAAATTATCTTTAGCAGTCACCTCAAAAGAAATAGCTTTAAGCACTAGATGTGCCTCAAAGCTTTCAGCTTTTCCATAACTATCACCTGAAAATTCCTTCTAGTGTATTTGTAAATAGCATCAAGTTTAGAAAACCTGCGGAGTTTTGGTAAATAGCACACTCCTCTCCACTAAGAATGTAAAAAGTTTGCCAATTGTTTATCTTTGTTTAGGAATTAATGTTGGTCCCTATCTCCGGAAAAGACACGAAAACTTAACTTTTTTAGTACGTGTTTAGACAGGATTTAGATTGCCGATGCTGAAGGTGGGGCAAATGGGTTGTCTTATTGCAGTATGTGGTTCTAAGTAAGCATTGAGGACTAGTCAGTTACTTTATAGAGTCGCAACAAATAGTTTATTTTCAAAGATTTTCTTTACAAAGTTTACCTTACAATGAAAGTTGCGAATTCATACATCTGGTTTGATTGTACCTTATATTTTCCTTAAGTAGTTAAGTGATAAAATGATGTTCAAGCTCATTTTCTTCCCCCCATTTAACTGCCGTTCTTGTATTTAATGATATGTTTGTAGTGTATGCTAGTGTTCATGATTTCATTCCTTTTTTAACTTATTCCTGAATGTCGGATAATGTTTAATATTAAGGAACTTCGCAAAAAGAAGAAAGGGTGGAGAAAGAAAACGTGGCTTCCAACAACCGAAGAAGTAAAGCTGTTATTTGGACTCATCGACATTTAAGTTCTATCTACAAGCTTTGAGGATAGTTGGGATCAGCACGCACAGTTGCTTTGGCATGAGGAGACAATGAGCAAGTTGAGTGTGTCAGTCTCCAATCTTGTTCTTTGTTAAATCATAAGGTATGCCTAATTTTGCATTCCTGGAGTTCAGGTTTTGTTTTCTAATATGGAATTTTGGACGACTAGTTGATAGAAATATGAATGCATACTATATAGGTAGATACTGTGAACTAGTTAGCAGCATTTTTGTTTATATTCTTTTTTCTGCAGTAGATTACAAAGAATGAAACCAGACATTACTTGAGAAGCAAAACATTGTTTTGTGTTATTATTTAGGGGCTCATGATAATCGCATATGATAGTATTAGTATTTTAATATTTTTTAAAGGTGTGGATTTTAATTTTTACTTGATCTTAGGAATCACTACATTTTGTGGGGTCTATTTTTTACTTTTTGAAGTCCTAAAGAAATTCTGTTGCAGTATGTGGTAGTTTAATTAAGGTTAAAATTTACTGCTCAACTAATTATCTGTGGGTGTCTTATTCATTGGGTAGAGCATCCTCACTGAGATTAAGGTTGAAAATGACTTTAGTCTTCACGATGAAAAGGATATCTCCACATAAGAAGTTCATTTAATTCTCTTCAGTGCAGTCACTTTCATGGACTATATGTGTTATTTCTTAAATGGCTGTCAACTCTAAATACCAGGTCCCACTTGTACATGGCATTCACTGCAAAAGTTAAATGCTTAATATGAATTAATTTTTTGGGGTGAATGTCATGTACTGTTGAAGGCCGGTCGGTATTAAGAGGCGATAGCTGGTCAAAATGAGCATTGTCTAAAGCAAAATACTTTGTTACCTTGCCGACAAAGACTGTTATCTCTGCGAGAACTAAAACTTATAATAAATGGTATTACTTCAGAGCTTCAAACTGACTAAATAGGGGTAGCATGCACAATATTTGTAAAATGTTTACTACCTGTTTGTTTTCACCCTCAAAGATAATTCGTTGCAAATTTAATAGAGTAGCTCATTGGGTTAATATGCAGAGAACAACTAAATTTCTCAAATAACATGAACGCAGATTGTTAAAATTCCGTGTAAGTCCTTTTCTACCTCTTATATGTGTAGGGACTGTGATCGATGTTAGCAAATTGACAGGTGTGATTAAAACCCCAGATTTAAATTTGGTTCTTGAATTTTGCTGCAGAATTCCAACTAGTCTAAACCCCTACATTGCTTTTAGGGTTTCTTTCACTGCTTACCTATTAGGATGGAATAGAGCCGGTAATTGCGTTGTGAGGTTTTATATGTGATTAGATGTTTTTTTAGTAGTATGTAAGTCATTGGGTTTCAATATTTGCACTCTGAGATCTAAATTCATCTCTATCTTAATCTGAAGATGCAAAGATTATGACCCCCGATTGTGGGTATTCCTACATAATAACTTTATTTCGTTACTAAAAGGAATAGGCCAACGAAGCCTACCAACTACATCGCAAAACACTAATTTCCATGGCTAATTCATATCCATAGGATGCTACTGGTAGTCACCAGATTCTAGCATTAATCTGCATCAAGTATGAATGCAGTTGTGTACCCCAAAAGTTAACTTAGGGGTTGTAACGTAAGAGTTGTTTGCTGCACATGCTAAGTCTATTTCTATCTGAGATGAATTGTTTCCATCTGTTTATTCAGATTCTTTAGGAATGAGGTTTTGGGTGGTCAAGATGATGATGATCACTTATGAGGTTGCCGCCAATCAAAAAATAAACCCAACTATTGATTGTCGGTTTTTTTGTTGCGCGTATCATCTTGGATGTTAAATTTATTTCTGCGTTAAGAGACATTTGTATTCTTTGCCCATTGTTTATGTAAATGTTTCAAGTACTCCTGTATTCTGATATTCTGGTGAATCACAAGTCGGCTTTGTAAATTCCTTAGCATTTGCAAAATCTGGGCAGTTCCTTCTAGCTGGAGTTGGGCAGGTGCTCCTATTTGTTTCTCTTTGTGCTTTCCGACATATATTTGTGCCGTATCTTTCTTTCTTTTATCATTCTTCCTTTTATGACTTGTAAAGGCCCTTTACGTGTTGTCTATTGTATGCTAACTACAATATCTTGGAATCTGAGGGGAGCTTGTAACGTAAGGTTAATTGGACTGTGAAAGTCACTACTGGAACAAAGTACTAAAATATCATCAGGAAAGACTTCTATCAGAATCTAGAATTTGAAACAGTCCTTAGACCTCGATCATGTTGTAGTTTCACAAAATCTTTTATGTAGTTGGAGAAGAAAACAGTTATGTATGTCAGTTTATAAGACGGTGACAATATTCCCATTTCTCTGTATCCTGAATAAACCTGTTACCAAATACCAATTAAATTGTGGATCCTTTGTATGAATCATTTGTCTCTGGCAGTTATCGTTTCTTTTGTATGGATCCTTGGTGTTTTAAATTGGCTTTCATTGGTAGCAACATGCATAAATTGCTGAGTAATTAGGCCAGGGTAATACACTTGGATTTATTTGAATTCATGTCCAACAAAGCCGAAACTTGAATTCCTGAATCTTTTGTCTTTTTAATTTATATTTTTTTTGAACAGGAGCCACGGCTAGGAAGACGGGGACGTAATTCAGCAGCTCATAATGGTGTTCTGATTCATGGTCCAGAAGAAAATATTTAAGCCAGAGGAATTCCCCAATTTGGCAGGAAAAAAGGATGGATAATTTTAGTTCTCAATATCTGTTGTATTTGTTACATCATCTAGTGCTTCTTTACCCACCAATATTGTACAAGTAACTGGGAGTGATTTAACCCAGCTTGGATAAAAAATTTCTCTGTACATTGTCGACTCGTCTTGAGTTAAGAGTCTTTGTCGTCAACCTGGTGATGTTGTGTCATGTTTTATGGCCGGCAAACATGAGTAACTGTCCAAATGAGTAAACACCGGATGGTTTAAAACCAAATGCTGCTTGCGCTTGATTTGAATCCCAGACCACCAAAAATGAGATGCCATTTAAAGTGGTGAAATTAAGTACATCATAGATCTGATGATCTCCCGGAAAATGCGATTCAAAATACATCATAGATTGAGAACAGCTTGAGAGTATTCAGTCTTTTAATTTATTTAGGATTTGTCGCGAGTTTTTTAATTATTTCCTACTCAAAATAGGTTTACGAGTCTCATTAGGATTACTTTGTTATCTTTGTGTTAATGTGTAGATAAAGAGGTTGTCAGGCTTTTATTAATTTGTTGCGAGAAATTATTGAATTATTTTGTGCATTATTTTCTTGCTGTTCATGGCAGTTTTTATCACCATCACACAATATTCACGTCGAGAAACCGAGACCAAACATTGATATATATGGAGAGACAAAAGGCAATATCATTAACAAAAAGTATCACAAGTATATATGGAGAGAGACAAAAAGCAACAGTTGCATAATAAAATTTGTATACAATCCCATATTGCCCAAACATAAGTTACTTACCTAGTTATATAGAAAATATAATAAAAGACAATGCAGATATAGTAAACTCTAAGGAGCAATAAGAAGTTGAAAGTTCAATCACTGTTGTTTGTACTTGTTCACTTGTTCGCCAAAAGACTCTTCCGACGGGTAATTCATCTGACGTAGAGCTGGTCCTGAAGACATGGGAAATGAGTTCATGGAGAACAGATTTTGAGGCTCATGAGATGATGAAGATCCATGCTGCATTGGTGGTTGATAGTAATGTGCCTGAGATGGATACCCTGCTGAAGGCATAGAACCTGACCAAGGTATCGGCATCAGTGTCGGTGTCGGCATCATGCTGAATGTAGAGGATCCCGGATATCCAAATTCAACATTCCCCCTTGAGAGCATTGGGGGATCGTAAGGGATATTTGCGTAGGGATATACAGTATTAAACATATCATAGGGTTGATAATCATCCGTCTTTATTTTCTTGTATTGGCTGTGATGATCTGTTAAGACACCTTGACCACCGAACAATGGTGTATACAAAGACCCATCAAGTTGTTGACGGTTATTCTTGAACATGTTTCCTTCAAATGAAGTGTTTGGCATGGAATAAGGTGCTATATTGGACTGGTTAGTCATCCCTTTCATATCCTGATTTTTCTTTTGTTTGATTCTCTCATCCACACTTTCCATCTTGGATCCTAGTCTTTGTAAAACTTGTTGAAGTTGCTCAACAGCTAACCCTTTGAACTGATCATCAAAGTATTGAAATTCATCGTGTTCTTTCCGTAACTTACCGAGATCAGCTTCGGTTTTCTTCTTACGTTCTTGAAAGAAATCATAAAGATCTAGACGTCGTTTTTGTTTGTCTTCCTCAGGTACTTGTCGGTAACGTTCGATGATATTATTAACTTTATCAACTTCAGACGGCCATGTTTCCACTTCAACTGGACGGTCACCTTGGCTGGGTCCATAGAGAATCATGCACGCAGGCACATCACAAAGTATAGTGAATTCATTGAGCTTCTTTTTTAACCCTATCTTCCTCTTTTGATAAGTTTCTTTCCTTTTCTTCAAATTGGAAATGAGTTTCATGTCCAGTTTTGCCCGTCCCATCCTGTCCCAACACTACAGATCATTAAAACAGTGAACTTTAATTACTTAATATCAGTAAACAGTAAACGTTTAATTACTAAAACATCTTGTTCTTGACATGCCTCTCCCCATTTTAGTTTTTCCAAGTCAGTGAAACTTGAGGAACAATTAAAATATTATCACCCCTTAAAACTCATAAATCAACGACTGTATTTAAATCTTTATGTGTAAAATAATTAAGATTGAAAGGGTTTCTGGTACAAAAGCTTCATGAACACACAAGAACATCCCAATATTTACTGAGGAATTAGGGTTTATGGGTTTAAAAGGCTTTTACTACTTTGTGATAAAAAAAAATTACGACAAGGTTAAACATTGATTTTTTTTTGACAAGATTTAATGAAGGCAAGATTTTGACATTTAAAGGTAAATAAACTAACCATATCAGAAATCTCAAAATAAATTAAGGATTAAAGCACGGATTATACTAAAAGAGAAGAAGAAGTAATTATACCTTGGTAACAATAATGGAGGTTTTCGCTAAATTTGGATCAAAGCGGATATCAATCAAGGAGAGTGGTAGCTTAAATTCTGTTTTAGGACAAGAATTCTGTTTTAGGACAAGACGGGTACTTATATACGTTCGGATTTCTATAAATGAACCATTAGCAATAAATTAAATAAAATCTACAGAATATCTCAATATATGGAAGTTTTTTTAGCCTCGTATATGGAAATAGTAGAATCTCCAATATATGGAAGTTCTGGACTCGTATATGGAAATTTTAGACTCGAGTGCCGGTTGCCCTGAACAAGGGACCTATTGCAATGCCAACAACATCAAGGATATACAAATGGTTTTACTATCTTCGCTAACTCGGCCCAACTCAGGCGTACTAAGTACCCGAAAACAAGAATGCTATCAACCTGCCTCATCAAGGATATACAAATGGTTTACTATCAACCTGCCTCATCAAACTAAATTACAGTGTACCAACTATAATTAAGAGTAAGATCAACAAAACAGTAAGAAAGCGAAAATCTAGACATTTTTAACCCACGGTCCAGCTTCATTTGAGGACAAACAATTATTAACAAAATGAATAACTTCCTCTAAGAAGACATCTAGTTACTTCACAAAAGAACCAATGGCCCCACTTTTTTTTTTTTTTTTTTTTTTATGTTTGTATGAAAATGAACATCAAGCAGCTAACTGAATTGTGAAAAGAAATTAATGCACACATTATCAACCTCCCATTGCTGAAGATGCTGAGAGAGAGAAAGAGAGGTAGTGGTAAAAGAAAATTCAATCTATGAATCTACTACTTTCATGACTCCTCCGGGTACAGAGAGGGAGAAAAGAGAGTGAGCACTCACTTTGTACACTGACGAGCCATTGGTATAAGAGAAACGGTATTCGGTTCCTTCCCTTCAAATGCAATGATAAAGCCCTTCTCGAAGATGTACAAAGGGCTGTACCAATTTAGGTAAGAATTTGACTGACAATGCAATTTCCTTCAGCATCAGATCATTCCTTTCAGTCTTTACTATCTTAGTCCTGCCCAAGATCAGTTCGAATTCAGCCAAAAATATGCTCAATTTTCCTTCAATCTGATCCAGTATTTTCGATAGCCGCAGCCGCATTCGGCTTGACATCTGCAGTTGAGACAGCTTCTTCTGCTTCTCCTACTTCCATCTTATCAAGTGTACGATCTGAAACTGGACCTATATCACACACTACTGATGTTTCAGATGGTTTGGGACTAGAATTCTCAATTTCCAAATTTGATGATCCATTTACAGGCTCATTTTTATCAATGGCTTCATTGGGGGTGGGCACAGATGGTTCAGATGAAACAGTAACACCACCTGTTTGGCCTTCAAAATCAGCTTCAACTGAGTCGCTAGTATTGATGGCTTTGTCAGCACTGGAAGAAGGTTCAGTTGTCACAGCATCCACAACCACATCAATCTTGTCTTCCAAATCAGATTTAACAGGAGCAACGGTGTCAACAACTTCATCGATCTTGTCCTCCAAATCAGCTCCAATCTCACCATTTGAAAGATCTGGAGACTGCGCGATATCAGAAGTTTCTCTCCATTGGACCCACTCTGGTGGTTTATCACCTTCACCAACAGATAGTCTTTTACTATCTTCTTCCAAACTACTCTCGTCTAAATTCACAGATGCTTGCAGATCATCAGCACTCATGCTAGGTTCAGGCACTGAAGACGTGGCAGTGTCTACTAAGTCATCATCTTCGCCTACAACGACCTCATCATCACTGCTACTGCTTAGAGGATCAGGCTTCTCTGCATTTGGTGACGGAGAAGCAAGTGAGCCAGTTGATCGCTCGTTAGCAGCTCTGTCTTCCTCAAAAGCAAACCAGTTGGAGTTTGTGAAAAGAGAACTACTGAAAGCACAAAAACCAGCACCAAAAATAGGTCAGCATTCGGAATAACACGACTCTTGCAATATCCGAACACTGAACATGACGAATCCCACTATTAAAGCCTACCCAAACAACCAAATCAGATAATTCTAGCATCAACCTCAATTCTGAACAAACGGCTTATTTAGAGTAAAAACCCCAGTATGTAATAGGATGCCTGATATTATATGAGTTGCCTAATGTTATTCCTATTTAAGCTCGTAATGTGCGCTGCGAGAAAGACGGTGCATTACTGTTGTGTGTAATACGAAAAAGTCAGTAGTACAAGGGCCTCCAAAATACCTGTCCTGCTCATCACCTAAACGAAGAGATGATATCACAACCTCTGCAGATTCATCATCAAAGTACACATCCTGCAAACAGAACATATGAAATAAACAGTTCAAACATACGTAAAGGTTACAGAGATGATACGAGTACATCAAGTAATATTACCAAGTGACCATTTATGATCATCCTTAGTAACATCCATTTCTCAAAAAGTGAAGGTAGAAAAACAAAGCTGCCCCTGCCCGCTCATCAGAGATGAAGAATCTACGTGGCATGGATAAGTAGTACAAGCAGGAATATTTGTGTATGAGAATACCTCGTCATCGCGTTCGAGTGAGCCATGAGCCTGCAGGCATTGAGTAACATAGATGAGCGTATAAAATTTTTGCAGAATACTCAGAAAACTAGTTACTCTCATTAGTGAGCCAACAGTATCTTTACTAGCGTAAGACATATGAGTAACTGATGAAGTTTAGGCTGGGTCGAGAAGACTAGCTGGGGGACAAGGGAAGTCGAGAAGCACAAAAAAACCAATAAAGGTATCCTTTGGTTGCAAAAAGGTGGAAAAAACAATACCATAGTTAACTATTAACAAATTCAAAATGAAACAAAATGAGATAACCAAGTTATCTCAATATCTCATAAGAGATTCATTGTCTTCTAATGGTTTCCATTTCCAGTTTATGGGTCCTTGGTAGATGTACCCCAAAACAGCAGTCTTCCACGGATATAAACCTATAAAAAGGTAGCAAAAAGACAACTCAAACGTACCTCTTCAGCATCATCATTACTATAAATCCCATATCGAAAGGCCTGGCTCAAGTTATTAGCTAGGGCTGCTACATCATAATCTCTATCTCGAAAATCATCATCGTCGCTATCTCTATTCCGATCCTGTAATGAAGTTGGTCTCCTGCAATTATTATATTAGTATGCGTGAAATAAATAAATTCAGCAACACTGCGCTTTTATTATGTAAATGTTTCACGATAAATATTGGCAACAAAGAGGAAGCAATCACTACTTCAACAGTACAAAATCCAACAACTTATCACCAGTTATCAGAATATAAGAATGTTCTTTTTAATTAGGTGAATAGAAAGACTGTTGAGTGCCGACTTCACTTAAAAAGGTACACGTAGTCGCATATTATACAAGGAACGAGACAAGGACTTAAAAAAGTACACATACTCGCATATTATTTTCCTTCAAAATAATAGTGACTCTACCAAGGACCTGAGTTCAATACTAGTCAGCATCAAATTCTTTATTGATCAAAAAAGAAAATTGTGATTCTACTACAACTAGGGAAGACATTCTTGATGACTTCGTGAGCCAGAACGAAATCTATCTTTCTGCACTACTTTGTTCAAATGACTTGAGTCAAGGAAGCAACGACAAGCTCTATTGTGCTGGAAAGTAGATTAAGCTGAAAACAACAATCTGACATGATGCTGGAATATACAAGATACTCCTCTCTAACTGCACAGCAGCCACATGGATGACTGCTCAGACATGATGCTGGGATATAGTCATCCTACTAATTGTGATAAGTTTCATCATAACTACCAAAATTTCATGTCATACAAGTCAAAATCAGTCTAAAGCAGGAAAAGTCCGCATATACCGATGACAACAGTGATTACATACATAACTTAAATGATCAAATTGCCCAAAAAAAAAAAATGGTTGTGCCTGTTTATGAGCTCAGCAAATTCCAAAGGTGGCATGTAATCTACCTGATCAGAATTAAAGCTACTCGAAGGAAGTAATTAGCTAATATCTTAAACATTGTTCAAAAAAATAGCAGAAAAGAACGTCTTCTAACCTACGCTAAAATGCTCTTCTACGCCTGAAAGTTATATAATCATATGCTAAAAGATGGATACCCTGTAATATTTGATTCCTCTCATGAGACCCTGAGAATGGTCAACAAGCAACTGGGAGATGGACAATGCTGCATGCAATTGACAACTCAATATACGATACAGAGATCAACCTACTCACACACCCACAGAAAGACATTTCCTATTGTATTCTGTTTGACGCATATACTATTTCCTCTTAAGACCCTGAGAATGGTCTACAATCAACTGGGAGATGGATACTGCTGCGTGTGATTAACAACTCAAAACAGAGTATAGGAAACAACATACCCGCAGGCCCACTGATAGACGTTTTCTGCTGTATTACGTTTGACCAGTATGTTTGCATGCCAATCACCCCATTCAGAGTTTTCCTGAAAAGAAAAACCAACGAGAGAAGGCAGTGTTTTATAACATTGACAAGGAAATGAAACATTAGAAACCAAACTAGCGGGTGGTCACGTAAATTTGACAAAATAGATCAAAATGTTAGAGAAATAAATCATGTTTTTAAAGCTAAATCAGTAGGTATGCAATTTAATCAAAAGCCACAATCTCTCCACATGAAAGAGCTTTTGACAGTTAACGGAAACGGCAATTCAAAAGCTCAGCATAAATGATCACAAAATAACACTAAAATATTGGAAGGATAAATAGACAACAGGAAGTACTGGCAAAATATACTTTGGTTTGCCAAGCAATTATGTTTATCTTTTAGCAAGAAGAGGTTGGCACTGAGAAGTGATATTTATATTTAAAAACAAAAATCAAGCAAAACAAATATATAGAAGTTCCTAATAAACCTGCAGAAATGCTTGAACTTGACTGTTGCTATTCCCCAGCTGAACAAGCTTGTTAGCTATACGCGTGATGTGTCCAATATTCCCTATCCTGGGTGGTGATCTTCCTTCGGCAGGACATGTTGGCTGCAAAAGGCAGTTTAAATACAGATGAGACAGGCAATACACTAAAAACAAAAACAGGGAGTGTAGAACAATAAGGATAGACAACCATATGCAGCAGCAGTTACGAGAAAGAAAATTCCAAATTGTACGAACCAGAGTATCCGTTTACAGATGTATACCTTATTTTGATCAGTTGCCAGGGTGACACTTTTTTCCGCCTCAAGAATTTTCTCAACAAGTTTACAATCTTGAAGAAGATGCTCAGTGAGTACTGTTTTCTTACCATCCAAGCATGCGAGAATAATAGTCTCCACATGATGATGGAGAAAGTTATGGAATGGGTACCTGCAGAAGTCATGATGCGAAATGAATTTGATAGTTTATATAATTATAAATCCATAAATTTTGTTAGCAGTATGTTCAAAAACTTAAAAGATGTGAAAACTTACTCAAAAAACAAATCAAGAATGCACTTAATGGCTCCTAGAGCAGTCAACTCCCTCTCAGCAGCTTCACTACCGATAGACAACAAGATCGAGATGAACTCCACTATCTGGCAAGGTTTACATACAGCTGGTATCAATATATGAGCAACAAGGAAAAAGCATTCAGATGACCACAGTAAACCATAGAGATAAACTATTGGAATTGGTTCGAGATAACAACAGGGGTCTTTTCTTGCACAACATTCAACCGAGTCCTAGTTGGGCTGCTCCCCCTACTGGATCATGAATGGACTCCGGATACAATGAGTGTCATTCTTACACTAGGTAACACTTTATGCAAGTACTTAAGCATCAATATATACTGGTTTTAAAGAAAACACTGAATACAAATTTTACAAATACCGAAAAATGTTATTTAAATCTCAGTGAACCAGTGACTATCTTACAGCACACAACTTAAACACCTCAGAATACAAAGGCTATTCAACTAATGACCAGTTTATATGAAAATTAACCAAGAATAAGAGAAATACAAAGCACCTTCAGACGATGCTTTCCAAGAGGAGGCTGCAGTTTCCCATATGTGGTTGGCAAGACATTATCGCTAGACGAAACATCCAGTAGCTTAAGTAAATCACCTGCGGTCATAAAGACGTAGTTTTATAAAAATCGAAAAGAAAAAAAAAGGAGCAGAAACTATAATGCATAATTCTGCAAATTCATCCAGATAATCAGAAAATCTATTGTAAGTTGTTGATCAGGAAAATATTTGGATCTCCCGAAAGAGATGGCATATGCTATTCAATCTGATAAGTTTTAGTCTTTATATTAAGCCAAAACTATTGTTTTACGTTCTGTTTTCGCATATGCGTCCAGAGAAAACCTGTGTGTTCGATTCAGCAACTCGAGGTATACATATCCAACACAATTTCATGTGTGTTTCCTCTACTTAAGCTATATGGTATATAATTAGCTACTGCTTGCTTTCGTGAGATAATGGAAACTATATGACTTCACCAACATAAAAGATAATCTTACCAACACTCTCCAACATTCCATTTATTGTTTCTGGATTTGCAGTTATTGATGGACCTTGAGTCAACTGGCCTCTGTATGTATGGTATGGACCCGATGTTAATCTTTTAGGATCCAACAAAGATACGCATACAGATAAAGAGTTGACTAAAACAGATTTAGGTCTTGATGATTCCAGTGCATGACGGAACAAGCTTCCCACAAAGCTACAAAAAAGAAATTGTAACAGAAGGCTTATCAGTAAAATCAGGAAAAAACTGAAACCAAACAATGTGAACTCTGACGAAGTCCCACACGGGTAAAAATGAAACAGTACCTAGGGCTAGAAATTTTTGCCGAAAGCCCAGGAGGAGCATATCGAGTAATAGCACAAAGTATTTCTGCTGCATTGGCGTGCACTTCAGGACAATCCTGTAACAGTTTCACCAGCATTTTCTCAGTGCCAAATTTTCTAACATATATATTGTTGTAAGACTACAAAAAAAAGTAGGTTGCTTACCGATGAGCTAAACTTATCTACAATCATCTCAAGCACATTTGTTTCTTCTAACCACTGCATAGCATCCATATAATTGGTGTACATATGTTCATCAGCACCAATTAGGCGAACTAAAACCTGCTCATCAAACCAATTAGGCTATTACATAACCTGATATTCCAACATCAAAAAAAGAGCAAAAGAGCGTACACCACACAGCCTGTGTAAAAAATCGGCGCCTAGACCTGATTAGGTGTGATAAGGGTACCCAAAATTTTTAGGCGTTCTGTGCCTACTGGGTTATAAAAGGCGCCGAATTTTGACGATTTGTTATTATTCCCTTATTCTTTTGGGGTTTAAGCTGTGATTTAGGCCTATTGATGGATATATTCAGTTTTACATAGTTTTAGAACATGAAGTGGGCCAGTAAATAAAAGAAGTTATAAGAGAAAAGGAAACAAAAAGATGCAGCCACCCTCCTGTTCCCTTTTCTCTTCTACTATACGTTCTTTTATGTACTCAGTTCTCTGTTATTTCATCATTAATGCTTACTACTGTTTTATTTACCTCTTTATCTCTTTCTAACATTACATTTCTATTTCTATTTAATTCTTTTTCTCCCCGATACTGAATACTCCCGAGTCCCTACCAGGACCCCTCAGACGAATGAGTTTTGATACACAGGACACAACCAACTAATACCAGCTAAAACACTAAATAGTATTTTAAACGGCCAAACTGTGAGCAGAAATGATGATATAGGGCTTACATTCATCAAAGGACTCCTAACATTCTTCCTGACCAAAAAGGAGATGTACTCACAAGTGTACAAAACCAGCTGCTGAAAATGATAATACATGTCTAACGAGAAATTCTTGCAACCACTAGACTGATGCGCAAAGCAATAATGCCTAGTAACAGTTATAAGTATAATCTTATGTTTCAATCACCAAACGAAGATACCATAAGGAAAGAGGAAATGTAATACCAACCTCCATAATGGATGTGATTCCTATAAGATCAACCAGCTGGTGAAAAATTTCCTGATGAGCCTACATGAATAAATAAAAGGAGACCAGAATAAATTCCATGTCAAAAAATATGAAAATCATCAAACAGTGTAAAAGAAAGCAGGCACATAAGCCTTTTGCAAGCATTCAAAACTAGTAGGCAAACAGAAATGAGATAGAGCTTCTAACCAATGTCGAATATTTAATAGCACCATGAAACAAAAAAAAGTGTCAACAGATCACAATTGTAAATCAACTTTATGACCATTCACATGAAGATAGTCTTCATCTAGGTTAAACATTCAGACTACCACAGTTTATGGAGTGGTAAGCTTAGTGGGCGTGAATTATCTAGTTCTGGTGGATAAACTTCAACACAGTTAGTTGTAGCAACATCCTGCAATTCTCAAGGATACAGGAGTTCATGGAAGTTATGAAGGCACTCTTACTTTGGTAAGAACAGACTAAACGAAGATTTGACTATAACCAATAAGGAGGAGTTTTTTACCATTCTTTTATCTCCTACTGTAACCACATACACAGAAAAGCAATCAAGAGTCGCAGCATTTAAAACCCCAAATTGTAAGCCTACATGTGTCATAAGTAAAAATTTCTGCCAACTCCGTAATAAGTAACAACAAGATAAAGAAAACATTTCCCATGTAGCAACTGGCTAGCAGGAAAACTGATGCAATGGAGGATAAACCCAAATGGCTGCAAACGTTGAAGGTTATATTTTGCCGCAATGAAAAGCCATGAACATGAAATTTGGCATGCAACGATGCAAAAATGAAATCAACACAAAGGAGTAACACGCCAACTTACTTGGATAAAATTCATAAAAGGAACTGTTTTACGCATCATCAAGGACACGACAACCTAGGGAAAAAGTCCACATAAAAATCATGAGACGGAAATTTTGAAAATGAACAATGACCACATAAAAGAAGTAACAATCCCATAACAAAGGGGAGTCTTCTAATACCTTACTGAAGTAGCCAGCCAGTAACGTACTGTGAGACCGGTCTGGCTTCAAGAATGAGAACAGCAAATTCATCAACTGCAAAATTAACCAACAGGCAGATGGGTAAACAGCACATCCAACAGCAGGTAATGAGAAAACTAAAAGTGAATAGCGATGGGTTGTGATTGGCGAATATCAAATACTTTTACTGAGCACAAGTTTATAAGCTTATTATTACCTCCTCATCCTCCACCAATGTTTTCAGTATGATATCAACTTCACAAGTAAATATCTCACAAGCAATAAATGGGAACCTACATTACAATGAGATGACACACACAATCAGGAAATGTTTTGTGTTAATCCCAACTAAGTTAGCAAGAGCTCAGTGCATATACTTGAAAGTCCTCCTCTTTTCAGCATCCTCGGGTGCTTCTTCCACAATGTACCGAAGCAGTTGCTCCACCTGAGGTCTTTCCCGAAGGCTATAAAAAAATAAGACATAAAATTACAATTAAAAGAGAAGACAAACATAAGACTTAATGTTTGGCAACTATAAGCAGAAGCGCATCTGCTTCTTAAAGAAGCAGAAGTGCTCCTGGTAATTGAAAAATCAAAAAGGTTGAGATGGTTATGACGTAGATGAAAATATTAGACATCAGTGTGTTGGTGATGTACCAACTTATTCCTATGCAAAGCTATTTTTTCTACTACAAAAAGTTGATTTTGACTTCCGAAACACATTTTAAGGATGATTCCAAGAGTTGAGATAGTTCATAACGGCCCAGTTGATTCTAATTAGAGGGACCATAGCCATATCACTACAGTAATTAGATTACAGAAGATAAAGCCTGCCAATATAAACCAATAAATTCACTCCAAGGGCCGTGGAAGCATATAAACTAACATAATCCTGTTTCGCTTTCCTCTATCAAAATTGCAATATCTTCAGAGAATGCACACCTAATGCTGAAACAGTCCTACAATCATGCTTATCAATTTGATCAATACACTACAGTTACAAGCCTTATAATCACGCTGCTATATATTATCTAAGAATATATACTCCACTATGAGAAGATCAAGCTGTCTATGTTTAGGCGTCAGAGCAGAACATACAATTAGTTTGATATGTGTATCACAGATTGATCCAGAAAAGAGTATGTATCAAGTTGTAAGGCAGACCACTTCAACTTAATGACAGTAAAAAACAGAAGAAAAAAATATGGAAATCCACAAAACCACAGCAACATGTAGAAGTATAACATACACAAAATAAACCATCTAAGAAAAACCATGTGTGTTGCATGTATAAAAGTGCACCAGTGATGACATACAAATACAAGACAAAAAGAGAGAGGAGTTACAAATTGATAAGGCGGCCATTCAGAGCTTTGCATTCTTGAATTATTTCATCTTCGTCAAGAAGTTCATCTAATGTAAAGTTATCCTTATCCAATATGGTCTCTACCTGTAATGAGCGAACAAACACATACCTTGCTGTTACAGAAGTGCGAAAGATTGCTGCTAAATAACAAATTTAACTGAAAGTTGCTAAATATTTAATGGACAATAAATACCTTGTTGCAATGTCCGTTTTTATACTACTTAGATAAGTTTTCTACTTCTAGGCATCTAGGTCAGGAGTCGGGACTTCTTTTTTAAGTTCATCTACAAATGCCCTTGATATTTAGGTTCTTTTCTTTTCCTAATTCCTTTAAAATCAACATAGTTCTGATCCCTCTAAGTAAGAAGATACAATATTAAAATCACTCTGAAATCAATTGCCACAAGACAGTGAACAATGCTTTGGCAGAACATTCAATTCCCAGCTCTTTCCCTATCATCACTTGGATACAAAATTCAATTCTAGTGCCCTAACTAATTCATCTCCGGTCCAATTAGTTGTTTACTGACTCACTCCTGACTCCTTGTTCCCATTCCCATTCCCATTCTTCACACTCATGTCTTTGCTAATATAATTGAATTACAAAAAAATCCTATTCTCGTATAACTCAACCTACCTAATCTAATCCCAAATTCCACACACTAAACTTAAATCAAAACAGTACAACTCACTCAATTAACGAAATTCCTCCACGAAAACAATTAGAAATTCGGAATTGAACTTACAGGAGAAGCCGTAGACAACCCTGCCATGCGCCAAAACATCTTGACAGACGAAAATTGAGAGAAATCGCCTTCAAGAACGAACCAAACGAACACTCAGATCTGTAAAAACAAAAATCTGAAACCCGAGATTCTCAGAAAAACATCCCGAAATTGAAACCGAGATGTGTGTTATTAACAAATCCTCAAATCGAGAGATTGAAGGATTTGGCAGCACTTATTTGAAGATCTACTGATTATTCGAGAGAGATTGAATTCAGAGATTAGAGAAGAAGAAACTCTGAAATGAGGAGAGAGAGAAAGGGAAACTAGAGCCCTGCAATCGCGGGGACGGTAGAGAGAGAGAGAATAATGAAAAAAGAAATATCAATTTTTTTAATTTCTTTTTATTTTGAGAAGAAGAGTAATAATATCGAGTGGTTTTGGAGGGGTGATAAATAAAATTAACAGCCACTGGAAAATTTGGGAATGTGCCCCTCGGATTTTGTTGCTGAGCGAACGACTCACACCCTACCTAGTTATCGCTATCGGTCCGAGAGAAAGCCAACCTCATGGAGTTCTTATTGGAAAAAGCTAATGGTGGACCAAATTTCATACTCTAATTGTGGACCAATGAAATCCAACCATCCAACAAAATTTTGTAGGCCCAACTAACACCTTAAAACCCCACCCTTATCAGATCATGTGGTGGAAGAGAGGTAGACCAACTAATGGTCCGCGCCTAGGAAGGTCGGTTCTTATTTCTCATTTACCCGGTGCCAAAAGTTTTACCGATAAAAAGTAAAAAACTTAATATTCTTTTTAAATCTTGCTTTCTTCAAAATTCTTAGCATGGAGCACTTGTTGAGGTGAATGAAAATCGTGAATGCATGAGGAATGATCATTTTAGTGACGGGGTTTAGAGTTAAGGATCATATATTGAATTCTTGGCATTTGTAACCATGTTTAGTGATTTGCAGACTCATGCAAAATCCAACTTCAGTTTGGTGTACTATGTGCTCCTCTTCCTCTCCCTCTGCATGTATGTCTAGCTAGGGCATTACTACTTAGGAAGCGCCAAGGCTTGAAGCATAAGCTTGTGGAGATTCTTGAACAAGGAAGATTGGGACTATTAAGAAGAATAAGCATTGGATTAGACCCAGTACTTTTACTTCTTCTAATTCTGGCAGTAGTACTGAATCAATTGAAGAGATGTTGTTTTTGTGTGAATGGAACTGAGAAATGGGTGTATTCCTTTTAGAACAAATAAGAACCATGAACCAAAGCCATGATTTAAAAAGATACAAAAAAAATACAATACGTACTTCATTATGGGATGTGTGGAAAGGTGCTAAGAAACTTTGTAGTTCAATCTTTAAACTGATGTTATGATTGGGAAAAGGTATTTGAGAATTCTATAGAGACAGAAAATTTCAGAAGATTTTTCAGAAATGGAGTTTGATTACCTTATCCGGTACCAGGAATCCAGTATATGAGCCGCTCTTTTCGGCACTCACACCTTAGCAATGTTACTTGGCCTCATGTCTAAAGTAAGTGATAAGCAAATTTGATCTAGGTATAATTGTACTACTGATGGAAGAAATAGTGTGTTGGGTACTTGGTATTGACTTCCACCATGCGAGGGAGGTTCATTCCTTGTTAGATGATGATTCTGGCGGACTGGCAGAGGAAAAATATATACATATGTAATGATACAATTGTTGGGGTTCAGAGCCATCTACTTGCTAACACTGCGGAAACAAAATAGCTAACAAGAAACACTTGATCTCTCGGATTGATCCATGAACCTCACTACGATCTAAGATATGAAGAAGAGAAAGAGAACCAAACAGATGCAAGTCATAAACAAAAGCAACAAGAAATAAAGTACTCACGGATTTAACGTGATTCAACAATATACACGATGTGTGAATATTGTCTACATCCACCAAACGGCTACGACCTCTTTTTTTATATAGAGCCACCAATTGAGAATTACACAAGAATTGAATAATCAACTAATCAACTCACCACAATGTGACCGAACACAAGAACTCTCACAAACGCCCTATAAATCCAAAATAGTATATTCACCCATACGGGATAATGTTTACCACATTATCAATCACAACGAGACGATATTCTCTGCACACCCTGACATAGATTACCATGGACGCTTTAAGCTCAACACCAATAATCTAATCCAGCACCACCAAGATGATCTTCTCCTTAACAAGATGTCTTACCAACAACTTCATATGAATACTCCATAACGACATATCTTCTAATATCTATAAGTATTTTGTAAGCGCCATAATGGTGTACTCCTTTCACCATTAATGGTTTCTCACATAACCACCCAGGGGTGGGATGAATTCCTCACATCTCTAAGGAGAATTTCCTTGAGAAATCCATAGCTACAAACCATAGCCTAGGCCTCCTTTTATAGGAGTCAAATTACTTATCCTACAAAAATAGGGTTTTCCTAACTTAACTATTAAGGTCCTAAACTTTAGGATCAAGTAAACACATTAGATTTGACCGACTATAATTTGGATGAATCCAAATTTCACTCACCGACCAAGTTTCAGAAATTCTCCACCTTGGATCATGCATTCATGCATGAGACGATCAACTTGTTATCCCTTCATCTTCTGAACATCGATTGCACCATCACTGGTTGCCTACATATCCTCAATAGGAATCAAACCGAAAATATAGTTCACCCAAATTGTTTCGTAGAACCTCCACCAGAAGAGAGCAAACCAAACTTGAACCTCACTAACTCAGAACTTAATAATCCAACATATCGGTGATTAAGTACAAATCTCCACCACAGTGAAGAATTCCAGATCATCTCATCAACGATCGACATATGATCACCCATTATGCAATATCTTGAGATACACCTTACTCTTCCATATTCACAACTCCACATTGATTGGAACCATTCAAGGTGTATTGCATGCCAGCTCAATCAGATCATGCACGACCATTATCCATTTGCTACCTTCGAACTTAGTTACAGTCATTATGTGCCCTTGAGCCTTTGTTGCCCTTTCAAGCTTGCTCCATCTTGGCCTTCCTTGCTCCACCTGAGTTAATGTTCTGCTCCACTCAAACCACTAACTCTAAGTTGTGCACCACATCCGTTAGGGTTGACATCCATAACTACTCGATCACCAAATAAAACTACCATAGTAGCCTCCATGCGTCTGCCTAATGATAAGCATGTACATGCTACATTCTATACTCATATTTATACTAGATAGAACTCGATATTTTAACTAATGACATCATTTTAGTGCTTTTGTAGAAAGTACGTACGAATTCGATCATCATGGTATTTGTGGCTAAATGGGAGCTAAAGTGGCGTTTGCAATAACAAACGGGGATATCACTCACAACACCCACAGGAGACGGATTAATTATTGAGATTGTGGGATGCCAAACATACTTAAGTTAGTGGAATCATATAACAAATACACGGCCAGAGTTAGTGGATTTCTTTGTTCCACTCAAGCGAGCACGTGAAAGTCCACCAAAACTAATTAAAGTGTAAGAAATAGTGGGTGACGCGTCAATGTATCCAACCACATTTCTGTAGTGGTTTGTGATAAATATCAAGTAGCTTCATTTCTTTTGGACAGAAAAGGGTAATAATATGGGTTTGCATGGGTTTGTTGATTCATTTTGATTGCAGTCGGCACCTGATTTCATTCCAACAATACACGGCATCAGATTTTGAGGGCTGGAAGTGGGTATAATTGCAGCAACTGATCTTCTTACGCTGAGAAGGTGCTGATACGAGTGATGTTGCATGGCTTTAAATGATGAGTGTGTTGATTGTATGGGTTTCGAATAAGTGAAGTCTTGGGTCATATTTGAGCTGAATTGTATGCCGGTAGATCAGACGCAAGACCTGGTTTTATTGTCGATGAAAACAATCGATTGTTGTGCTGGTTTGCTATGGTTGAATGGGTTTGTTTTTCCGGTGAAAGAAGCTGGAGTCAGATGGTTTCGGAATGGAAACTGGTGTTGTGTTGCAACTCAGTTGGGAGGCGAGAGTTCGATGAGCCAGTGATTTATGGTTGTGTACTCGAATGGAGATGAAAGCAAGCTTTGCTTTTAACTGTTTGTGCTCAAGAAGTGTTGTTGTAGGCAGCATCGATGGGCAGTTGGTTGGAGAATAAGAAGGTGCGAACGGTGATTGCATAGAGAGTCTGGACATGAATGATATGTTTAAAACATGCACGGAGAGAATTCAGGCTACTAGAAGTTTCCGAAGCTGTTGACATGATATGGCAGGGAGATTAGTGCAGTCGGCGATGTTGTTTCCATGGTCAAGTCGTGGCTGGGATACCATGGAGAAAACATGAATCGAGAGAAGTTTTTCGTGGCATCGGCGGTCGTAATTTGATGTGATCGATCTTGGGTGTGAGATGAACGGGAATGGAGATGCGAGATAGTTAAAGTCGATCGAAATGATTGTAGTTGGTGATTGAAGTGAATGGCGAGATCGAGAAAGTGTTCTTTGGAGCAGAGGCTATGGTCGGGTTTAGGCAGAGCGGTCGGACTCGGGAGAGCCTGAGTTTGCAAACTAGAGTTGGTGTTTGGTGGGCCCCGACAACTTTGCTATGTCTTAATCGTTGGACTTCTGGTGATCACTGGACTTTATATAAAAACTTAATAGAAGTTTCAGAAAAAGAGGCCGGTAACAGAGGCTAGAGGAGCAGCAAGGAGAAAGAAGAAGAAGTGACGGCCATTTTAGAGCACAAGAACAAGAGACGACGAAGACGATATTGGTTTAATTTTTCCTCTTTTGTTATTATTTTTGATGGGTTCCATAATCATGTCTTGCTAGATTACATAACTAGGGTTTTTATGGATTGAAACCACTTGGGGCATTAGGCTGCTTTGATTTGGTTATATAGCAATAGACCGTTATGATTTGAATAAACTAATTCTTGAATATTGTTTATGGATTTATTGAACATCAGTTGTTGCTTCACCGGTTTTAAAACCTTTTGTGCTTAATGAATTAGTTTTACAAATATATTTTTCTTATTATTTGATGATTCATGCTTGGGTTAATATCTTTGATGGGTTATGCTTAGAAAAGCCAGATAAAATTTGTGAACTATATTTAGTTTCGTATAACTTCCTCGCCGATGCAATTTGATGGTGCATGCTTAGATTCAGTCTTTTGATGTGCTATGCTTAGGGTATACCAGTGATATTTGCGACTCTAATATATATAATAGTGATGTTGATAGAACGAACAATAAACAAATATTCATAATTATGTTTCATTTCAGTAATTAAACAGAAGTAGTGGTGGATACCATAAAACCCTGGTTACCGGGTTTCCCATTGAATTTAGTTTGTTAGTTTAATTTTATTATTTCTTTTTCAATTCTAAAAATCCAAAAACATCATTGCTGGTTAATTGATTGAGAATATTGATTATTAGTATTTCCACCGCTGCCTGTGGGTTCGACCTGTACTTGCCTCTGTCTACTAGTTGGACACCATGCGGTTATCACATATAGGCAATCCCGAAAGCCTATAAATTTTTGGCGCCGATGCCGGGGAGCGGCTGTGGAATATTGTAATTAGTATTTTCGATTTGTAAATAGTTTTTTTTTATATAGTTTTTTTTTTTAGTTCCATTTGACTTGTTTTATTTTTTTACAATTTTGTTTCAGGTACCTGTTTGAGGATGATGACTCTTTCTCAGGAGACGTCACCTAAGATGACACTAGCAGAATATAAGCGTAAAAATTCAAATTATCAGGCAACCTCATCTGAGATGACGCTTGGTGAATATATGCATAGGCAACGGTATGGAGTTCTTGTTCTACATATGGTAAGTGAAGAATCACCTAAAACGATATATGAGAAGTATTACAAACACACACTTCCTAGTTTGGAATAGAGGTTAAGAATTCTAGCATGCCAAGAGTTATATGAAGGAACTCATTTATCTGTAAGATACTATTGTTGAGTCTGACGACTTAGAGACAATAGACATTCATAGTCATTTGAATAGTGAGATTCCTATAAGTCACTTAGTTGCAGACAATAATGACGCGATTATTCATGATATTGTTGCTCCATTGAGCCCATGTTTTGCTGACTCATCTTGTGATTTCTTGATTGCTGATGTGAATGTGGAGGCGATTGGTACTGGTCAGGTAATTGCTTCTTTTGAACCAATATCAGTTTGTTTAGACCATTTGCATATTCTGATGATGCTATGCTAATTGACATTGTCAATGTATTGTGCCCTCCAACGGTTAATCAAGGTCACTCCATAACGAAAATTATTTCCAGCGGACTTAGAACCGGATTTCAGAATTACTGATTTTCATAAACTTGAGCCATTATATACAAGTTTAAACAATTTTGCTGAGTTTGATAATCAGGTACCTTTTTGCATTGTCGATACATTGCTTCCTCTGATTTCTAGTGAGGTTATTGCATCGACGGATGTTATTTCAGCTGATTTAAAACCTGATTTAGAGTGTGCTTCCCGAATAGAAAATAATATACATTCTATGTTTGTTGTCCATGTGAGTGATTTATTTATCTCGACCAAGGACTGTTTTCTATTGGGAATGGACTTACGTATCTTTTTGAGGTTTATAATGTCTGCGGGTTCATATTCTTGGTGACCGATTTGTTGGATTGATCCCCAACTTTCGGACTTTATATATATGCTTTGTCTGCTTACTTTGGTGCAACCTCACCTTGTTTGGGGTTCTTTATGTGTGCAAATATGGATACGAACATTATGCTTTATGGGAGTCAACACATACGATTTTGCTTCATGGGAGTCAACCCATCAGATTTGTTCCCTTTTCTCTATCTTTGATATTTATATTTATTTGTTTACTTTTTGCATATTGCATCTTATGAATTTCCTATCTTAACTTCTACGTTGGCTGACTCAATTACATTGAGGACAATGTAATGTTTAAGTGTGGGGAAGTGGCACTTTCGATAGGAATTTTTATTTTAAAAAAAAATGCATGTTATAACCAGCTGTGTAGCGGGTCTACATTAAAAATAAAAAAAAATAAAAAAATAAATATTGCATCATTTGATCAGCTGTTTAGCGGGTCTTTCTGTCTAGCTGTTTAGCAGACATTTTTAAACCACTGTTTAGTGGTTCCGTCTAGTTGTTTAGCAGACAATCTGTCTCTCTGTTTAGCAAACATCTCTCTATATCCAGCTGTTTAGCGGATATTTTTTTTGTTTTTCTCGAGGACAAGCAAAATATAAGTGTGGAGGTGTTGATAAGCATGTAAATGCTACATTCTATACCCATATTTATACTAGATAGAACTCGATATTTTAACTAATGACATCATTTTAGTGCTTTTGTAGAACGTACGTACGAATCCGATCATCATGGTATTTATGGCTAAATGGGAGCTAAAGTGGCGTTTAGAATAACAATCGCCGATATCACTCACAACACCCAAAGGAGACGGCTTACTTATTGAGATTGTGGGCGGCCAAACATACTTAAGTTAGTGGAATCATATAACAAATACACAGCCAGAGTTAGTGGATTTCTTTGTTCCACTCAAGCAGGCACGTGAAAGTCCACTAAAACCTAATTAAAGTGTAAGAAATAGTGGGTGACGCGTCAATGTATCCAACCACATTTCTGTAGTGGTTTGTGATAAATATCAAGTAGCATCTTCATTTCTTTTGGACAGAAAAAGGGAATAAGATGGGTTTGCATAGGTTCGTTGATTCATTTTGATTGCAGTCGGCACCTGATTTCATTCCAACAATACACGGCATCAGATTTGGAGGGCTAGACTTTATATAAAAACTTTATAGAAATCCAAAAACATCATTGCTGGTTAATTGATTGAGAATATTGATTATTAGTATTTCCACCGCTCCCTGTGGGTTCGACCCGTACTTGCCTCTGTCTACTAGTTGGACACCGTGCGATTGCGGTTATCACATATATGCAATCCCGAAAGCCTATCAATTTTTGGCGCCGCTCCCGGGGAGCGGGTAGTGGAATATTGTAAGTAGTATTTTTGATTTGTAAATAGTTTTTTTTTTTTTGTAATTTTTATTGGATAACGATTATTACATTAACTAGTTGGAAGCCCAACAAGCTAAGCTCCAACGACATACTACTACATTAATTGAACAGGTTGATGTGCTAGCCTACCAGCGGGCCTCATGGGGAACCTTGCCAAGGGGAGCCGAAACGGCGGGAGGGTGGGCGAGATTGTGTCACAAGGGGGGCAAACTAACACTACCTTCCATGTTAATTCCTGCAATTTTTGTATAGTTTTTTTTTTTAGTTCTATTTGACTTGTTTTATTTTTTTACAATTTTGTTTCAGGTACTTGTTTGAGGATGATGACTCTTTCTCAGAAGACGTCACCTAAGATGACACTAGCAGAATATAAGCGTAGAAATTCAAATTATCAGACAACCTCATCTGAGATGACGCTTGGTGAATATATGCATAGGCAACGGTGTGGAGTTCTTGTTCTACATATGGTAAGTGAAGAATCACCTAAAACGATATATGAGAAGTATTACAAACACACACTGCCTAGTTTGGAACAGAGGTTAAGAATTCTAGCATGCCAAGAGTTATATGCAGATGATGATTTAGAGGAACATGTTTATACAGAAGATACTATTGTTGAGTCTGACAACTTAGAGACAGTAGACATGCATAGTCATTTGAATAGTGAGATTCCTATAAGGCACTTAGTTGCAGACAATAATGACGCGATTATTCATGATATTGTTGCTCCATTGAGCCCATGTTTTGCTGACTCATCTTGTGATTTCCTGATTGCTGATGTGAATGTGGAGGCAATTGGTACTGGTCAGGTAATTGCTGCTTTTGAACCAAACTCAATTTGTTTAGCCCACTTTACATATTCTGATGATGATATGCTTATTGACATTGTCAATGCATTGTTCCCTCCAGTGGTTAATCAAGGTCACTCCATAACGGAAATTATTTCCGCGGACTTAGAACCGGATTTAAGAATTATCGATTTTCATAAACTTGAACCATTAGATACAAGTTTAAACAATTTTTTGAGTTTGATAATCGGTGTACCTTTTTGCATTGTCGATACATTGCTTCCTCTGATTTCTAGTGAGGTTATTGCGTCGACGGATGTTATTTCAGCTGATTTAGAACCTGATTTAGAGTGTGCTTCCCGAATAGAAAATAATATACATTCTATGTTTGTTGTCCATGTGAGTGATTTATTTATCTCGACGAAGGACTGTTTTCTATTGGGAATGGATTTACGTATCTTTTTGGAGGTTTATAGTGTCTGCAGGTTCATATTCGCAGCTGACCTGATTTGTTGGATTGATCCCAAACTTTTCGGACTTTATATATATGCTTTGCTGCTTACTTTGGTGCAACCTCACCTTGTTTGGGGTTATTTATGTGTGTAAACATGGATACGAAGATTATGCTTTATGGGAGTCAACACATACGATTTTGCTTCATGGGAGTCAACCCATCAGATTTGTTCCCTTTTCTCTATCTTTGATATTTATATTATTTGTTTACTTTTTGCATATTGCATCTTATGAATTTCCCATCTTAATTTCTACGTTGGATGACTCAATTACATTGAGGACAATGTAATGTTTAAGTGTGGGGAAGTGGCACTTTCATTAGGAATGTTTATTTAAAAAAAAATGCATGCTATGACCAGCTGTGTAGCGGGTCTACATTAAAAAAAATAAAAAAAAAAATTGCATCATTTGATCAGCTGTTTAGCGGGTCTTTCTGTCTAGCTGTTTAGCAGACATTTTTAAACCACTGTTTAGTGGTTCCGTCTAGCTGTTTAGCAGACAATATGTCTCGTTGTTTCGCAGACATCTCTCCATATCCAGCTGTTTAGAGGATATTTTCTTTTTTTTGCTCGAGGACTAGCAAAATATAAGTGTGGGGGTGTTGATAAGCATGTAAATGATACATTCTATACCCATATATATACTAGATAAAACTCGATATTTTAACTAATGACATCATTTTAGTGCTTTTGTAGAAAGTACGTACGAATCCGATCATCATGGTATTTATGGTTAAATGGGAGCTAAAGTGGTGTTTGCAATAACAATCGCCGATATCACTCACAACACCCAAAGGAAACGGCTTAATTATTGAGATTGTGGGCTGCCAAACATACTTAAGTTAGTGTAATCATATAACAAATACACGTCCAGAGTTAGTGGATTTCTTTGTTCCACTCAAGCAGGCACGTGAAAGTCTACCAAAAACTAATTAAAGTGTAAGAAATAGTGGGTGATGCGTCAATGTATCCAAACACATTTCTGTAGTGGTTTGTGATAAATATCAAGTAGCATCTTCATTTATTTTGGACAGAAAAGGGGAATAAGATGGGTTTGCATGGGTTCGTTGATTCATTTTGATTGCAGTCGGCACCTGATTTCATTCCAACAATACACGGCATCAGATTTGGAGGGCTGGAAGTGGATATAATTTCAGCAGCTGATCTTCTTACGCTAAGAAGGTGCTGATACGAGTGTTGTTGCATGGCTGTAAATGATGAGTGTGTTCATTGTATGGGGTTCGAATAAGTGAAGTCTTGGGGTCATATTTGAGCTAATTGTATACTGGTAGATCAGACGCAAGACCTGATTTTATTGTCGATGAAAAAAAAACGATTGTTGTGCTGGTTTGTTGTGGTTGAATGGGTTTGTTTTTCTGTGAAAGAATCTGGAGTCAGATGGTTTCGGAATGGAGACTAGTGTTGTGTTGCAACTCAGTTGGAAGGCGAGAGTTTGATGAGTGATCGAATTTTATATAGTGGTAAATAGAGTTGTCGTTCACTTAAAAATACTAAAAAAAAAAGAAATTATATACAAAATATGTCACGGGATGAAAAATTCAACGGGACTCGGGGATTTCACTGTTCTTCATATTCAAGTGGTTCAGAAATTAATCCTAGGCAATTATAGCTCCAAACACAAGAAATATTTACTCTATTATTTTCCAAAATAGATTTCGTAAAACATCAATTGTAAATTACAAGCATAGTGTATCAAAAGCACCTAGACTAAGCATACACTATCAAACAAGATAACAATTGATTAATAGAAATCATAAATCATTTAAAATCGGTGCAAAAAGTAAATAAGGAATTAATTAAATTACCCAAGGATGAAATACAGCTTCCTCCGTCGCCCCAGTGATGGGGTCCACCAACTCATGATGAAAACACACTCAAAAAGATAACTCATAGCTCAAATGGTTTTTTATTGGAAAATAGTAGAAAACAGAGATTTGCAATGGTACAAGGGTGTTGCAATGAACTGTTACAAAGAACGATAAATGGAAAATGCCACTATCACTGTAGCAAATACAACGCCTTAGTCTTTGTCGTTGTCACTGTTGATGAACGTCGGTTATTCGGCGTCTTATGTTCTTCTTTCTCTCCTTCAATGGCAGCAGCAGAGACAAGCTCTGCAACTTCCAATTCTACGCTATGTTTCCTCCCCTCACTCTCCATCCACTTATCTGACATCTCAGCATCAATTATATACTCACTGGAACCATATTAACTCGCCAAATCTCTCACATTTACTCTTCTATATTTTCCTACAGGCCACGGGGATAATCTTCCTCATTTATATCTTCACGCTTCTGATATACAAAGACTGACTATAACACGTTTCTAAACCCTTGTTGATCGCATCCAACTCCTTCCATGCACACACAACTTCCATAATATCTCAACTGACTCGTGGAAGAAATAATAATATACCAACCCAAGAAATCTTCACCCCTGTTTTTCTTCACGCGTCATTATAGTTGGCCTTTGATTTTCTGTTGGATAGAACATAATCTTTGAGGATATTTTCTTTATGTTCTTACGTATTCTTCAACAATAAAACCCAAAGAACTCAAACAGAGTCCGAGTATCTCTCACTTTCCCTGTTTTATTTTAGCCGAGATTTAATCTCCTTCTAAGCTCCCAGAACACGTCATCTGTCATCTATATATGGTAAGAATATTATCTTGACCAAATCCCTTGAAAATCTCCACGTAAATGCCAGAATTGAATCACCAGAAACCCGAAAATATTGTTCCTCCTCTGTTTTGCTCAAACCGAAGAACTTTCCCTTGATTTGCGAATTTGAATGGATTATCATCCCTGTTTAACCATAACAGGCTATTCCAAGTCCAAAGCTACGAACAAATCTCTCAAAACCTCGCCAAAATCTTCCACACAACATTCGCACTTCCAAGCCATTTGTTTCCCGCCAAAAACAGGTGAAGAAGAAGGTCGCCCCCTATCCAGAGTGGGTGTGCCGATAGCGCTGGGGTGTGAATATCAGGTGTGTGGACCTTATCATTGAGGTGCCCCTTAACCAAAGAGAGAGTCTGAATAGCACGTGTCCTCCGGGTGCTTTCAGCAACTTTTCGAGCTGATTTTTCCACCAAAGTTTATTTTCCAAAAATACCTACAAACACATAAAACACCATAATAAGTACGAAATCGAGTGCCAACAATACAAAAAATTGAGGACAACTTAGACACAAAAATGTGTCTATCAAATACCCCCAAACTTATTATTTGCTAGTCCTCGAGAAAATCTAATCTAGAAAATAAAATGACTACACTTATCACGTGCAGCAAACCGTTAAACCACTAGGTGGCCCTAGCGGCAGAGTGTTGTCTCCGGAGGGTTTACCAGAGGTGTACCCACAAAACCTTTACTCCAGACCCTATCTATCTACGCAGAACCTTGGAAGGCACTAAAGAATCTCCTTGGTTGGCATACTTTCATTGGCTACAAGAGGAAGTACCCTGATGCAAAATTCCAATTGATGTACACGAGTTTGCACTCAAGCATACTAAAATTCATATAAAGTGACAGAGCTCTACTCAAATAGTTTCTGGACATCATAACCGGAGTCAACCAATCACATGGAAAGATTAAGAATATAGATGTAGAGAAAAATATAGATGGTTTTGATGTTGACTAAGTTGAACCTATCCTAATGGACTGAGATACCGGTCTGACTAATATCAACACAGCTGGCATATACAAGGGAACCAGCAGGTGATAATCCTAACTCTAGGTCAACACAACTGGCATATACAAGGGCACCCGGTGGTCGACTTTATTGAATTTATTCTGGTTGGTCCAATGGTCAGGTCTCAAAAAAAAATTTTTTGTGGTATCTCAATCACTCTATTTCACCCAATCACTTATAAGAAAATAAAAACAGAAGGTGAAAAGGATTCAACGAGATATGGCGAAACTACCATGTTTTTTTTTTAAATTCTAACACCTGAGCTCTTTTCTTTTATGAATAGACTCTTTAGATGTTTCCATCTAATCAGATTGGTTCCTCAACTCCTACAACCAAGATGTTCCCATCCACTTAGATTGGTTAGTGCCAACCTTAATAAGCATAAATTTCTAGGCTCTGGAGTTTATTTATTGCAACTAAAAAGTTTTTCCCATACCCCCAAACTTAAATCTAACATTGTCCTCAGTGTTGTAAAGATGAAATTAAAAACGTGAACAAGGAGAAACTGTTACCATTTGAAGCAAAAGAGATAAGGAAAGATATTACCGTGTCGCATGAATATTGGGTTACTTCCCAAGAAGTGTTAAGTTTAAAGTCTTGAGATTGCACAATGGAAGAGATTAGTCACCTCGAAGAATCATATAGCAAAGATCCGAATAACTCATGGGTCATCCTGATCAAAAAGTGCTAACCACAAGAAGAGTAAATCGCAACAGACCAGGAAGATATCCAACACACCCTTATCTATTTTTTTTTGTTTAAGACAACTATATCTAGTTGTGGTTCGGGTTCAGGCTCTATAAAAGGGTCTAGATAAAAAGTTTTCATCGGTTGGATTTCCTCAAAGGCAGTATCATGAAGATCGGGTTCTAGAGTCTGGAAATACTCAATTAAGAACTTAGAAGCACATAACAATAACCTGAATAATCGGGATCCTCTAAGTCAATCGACTTGACTCACACAGTTGACCACAAGAGTGGTCATTCTTAAGAAAATGTGTCGACCTAATCTCCTAAAGTAATTAGGTTTAGTCTCAAAACTTAATAATTGACACATCTGAAACTTATACGTTCCCACAATTGGAAGGAAGGTTTTTGGTGGGAAAACAAAGTCAATCGTGGTATCATAGCCTGGGTTAATCACATCAACCAGAGGATGGGTTTCTAACAACTTCTTTATGGACACAACTAGGTTCAGAAAAATGTGTATGAAGATAATCTTTTAGAATGGTTGAGGCACATATGTCAAGTCCCAAGTTAGGGACCTTTCTAAGAGTTAAAGCACATGGAGAATGATAATCACCCCCAAACTTAGAGTTTTCAGTGTCTCTATAAAGTCTAGTCACAACTTCCCTAATTTCTAGGTCATCAGATTCCTGGAAATGGTCAATTGATTCTTCTAAGTCAGGCTCATCCTCACACATCTCTACGAGTTCACTTTCTTTGTCTAAGACTATTGTTTCTAAATTGCTAGACTCAAAATAAACTCGTTCCACTAAACCTTCGTTGGCTTCGTGAAAAGAAAATACTACATCGTCTAAAACAGAGATATTTCTAGTCAAACCCTCGTCCTTTTGAATAGGTGAATAATTATCAAAATTATTTGGATTTGTACTAGAATTAACATTATCATTATAAAGCTCGTTGGGAGTAACAAATTCTTCATCACTATGCCTACATATTTCAGATTCTTCATCAATATTATCCTCATCACAATTATCATTATAATAACATGAAAATGATCGAACCTCATCTAAACAAGTAGTGTTACCAATTCTAACCTCGTCATCCTGATTATAAAAATTGCCCTCATTTTCACAGGTGATATTGGAAAGAATGTATTGGCAATTAAGAGTAATTCGAGCAATTCTTTCTTCCGTCTCTAACTCTAACCTACGTGTTGT
Source organism: Papaver armeniacum (assembly GCA_023531295.1). Classification (NCBI taxonomy): domain Eukaryota; kingdom Viridiplantae; phylum Streptophyta; class Magnoliopsida; order Ranunculales; family Papaveraceae; genus Papaver; species Papaver armeniacum. Next base: position 1,436,409 of record JAJJWW010006717.1, read on the forward strand.
CTCAGCAAACTCACGTGTTGACTCAGTTATCTTACACGTTGACTCAAGTATCTTACGTGCTTTATCTAGAGAAGAGGAATTATAGGAATTTTGCTTGTATGACCGGTATTCATGTGAATAGTAATTGGGATCACCATGGTATGAGCCATAATCTTCAAAAAGTTGGCGTTCCTAACCACTATTCACACTCTGGTCATAAAAAGAGTGATGTCCATATTGTTCAGTTGGATATTTATATTCATTGTGATGGCTATTATAATACCAGTTTGACATTCTAACTGCAAGGGAATTCTACACAAGCACAAACAAGGCTGACTCGACCACAACAAACCTACTGATTTCTAGCAAAAAAAAAAGCATGATGGCTCCACTTAGATTGTTTCTATACCAACTTCTAATCCTTCGAAAGGGAATTCGTTACAATTTAAGCTGCACCCTATGGAATCAATCGAGTTAAAGTAAGCTAAATAGAGACGAGGGAAGCTCGATGGAGCTTTGATACCCAAGGCCTCACCGCATTACAAGGCGGCGCGGTCACGCATTCAACTCACAGAAACCGTCATGAACTTCGAAGTATGCTTAAAAGAGTAACCAATATTTTACGAATGACTTTCCTATTAAGATCGTTACCCTATCGATCTTGTTCTAGTCAGTATTTTAAGCTTGGGTACGCGTTTGGTATCGTTTTCCTATGGCAGGAAAGAAGAGAACGGTGATAAAATCTGAACCCTTATCTTGTATGGCCAGGCCTTTCCCTTTACTAGGAAATTAAAGCAGCCGTTTTCAATACCTCAACATATATGCATACAAAATCATCCAGTAAACCCGCTGACAGGGGATTCACGGGTGTTTTGATAAACTTACCTCCCGTACCATACGGGGGATGAACCGTTGTAGTCGACTCGGGCCATCGACTCCTATGTCAGTGTACGAACCCGAGGGGCCGAGACATTATCTTAATCGTCGTCCTTCCCTGTGCAGTTTATATTTAAACTAACCCTTCCTTAGGGTTTTAAAAATAAAGTCCAATGTCCAAAACTAAAACTAAAAAATAAAAATGTCCAAAAATAAAAGATTACAAAAATATAACCCTAATTACAGTTTCTAAAAAAAAAAATCTAATAAAAAAAAATCTTCTTTACTCCTTCGGATTTTCTCTTTTCTTTCCTTCTTTGGCTTCGCTTTACTTTTCAACACTTTCTCTTTTATATAATCTCCACACCAAGTCTGAAAGCAAATAGAAAAAACCAAAACACGTAAAAATGAACAAAAATATAAAATAAAATAAAGAAAATAAACCTAAAACAAATATAAATACAAGTCCGCGTCGGCGGCGCCAAAAATCGATCGAATTTTATATAGTGGTAAATAGAGTTGTCGTTCACTCGGACTTTGTTGAGACTGACTCTAGGCTAAAAATAAGAAATTATATACAAAATATGTCACGAGATGAAGAATTCACCGGGACTCGGGGATTTCACTGTTTTTCATATTCAAGTGGTTCAGAAATTAATCCTAGGCAATTATAGCTCAAATCACAAGAAATATTAACTCTATTCTTTGCCAAAATAGATTTCGTAAAACATCAATTGTAAATTACAAGCATAGTGTATCAAAAGCACCTAAGACTAAGCATACACTATCAAACAAGATAACAATTGATTAATAGAAATCATAAATCATTTAAAATCGGTGCAAAAAGTAAATTAAATCATTTAATTGGGTAACTAATTAAATTACCCAAGGATGAAATACAACTTCCTCCGTCGCCCCAATGATGGGGTCCATCTTCTCATGATGAAAACACACTCAAAAAGATAACTCATAGCTCAAATGGTTTTTTATTGGAAAATAGTTGAAAACAGAGATTTGCAATGGTACAAGGGTGTTGCAATGAACTGTTACAAAGAACGATAAATGGAAAATGCCAATCGCCATCGTAGCAAATACAACGCCTTAGTCTTTGTCGTTGTCACCGTTGATGAACGTCGGTTATTCGGCATTTTATGTTCTTCTTTCTCTCCTTCAATGGGCGCAGAGACAAGCTCTGCAACTTCCAATTCTACGCTATGTTCCTCCCCTCACTCTCCATCCACTAATCTGACATCTCAGCATCAATTATATACTCACCGGAACCATATTAACTCACCAAATCTCTCACATTTTCTCTTCTTTATTTTCCTACAGGCCACGGGGATAATCTTCCTCATTTATATCTTCACGCTTCTGCTATACAAAGACTGACTCCAACACGTTTCTAAACCCTTGTTGATCGCATCCAACTTCTTCCATGCACACACAACTTCCATAAATATCTCAACTGACTCGTGGAACAAAGAATAATATACAAACCCAAGAATTCACCCATGTTTTTCTTCACGCGTCATTATAGTTGGCCTTTGATTTTCTGTTGGATAGAACATAATCTTTGAGGATATTTTCTTTATGTTCTTACGTATTCTTCAACAATAAAACCCAAAGAACTCAAACAGAGTCCGAGTATCTCTCACTTTCCCTGTTTTATTTTAGCCGAGGTTTAATCTCCTTCTAAGCTCCCAGAACACGTCATCTGTCATCTATATATGGTAAGAATATTATCTTGACCAAATCCCTTGAAAATCTCCACGTAAATGCCAGAATTGAATCACCAGAAACCCGACAATATTGTTCCTCCTCTGTTTTGCTCAAACCGAAGAACTTTCCCTTGATTTGCGAATTTGAATGGATTATCATCCCTGTTTAACTATAACATGCTATTCCAAGTCCAAAGCTACGAACAAATCTCCCAAAACCTCGCCAAAATCTTCCATACAACATTCGCACTTCCAAGCCATTTGTTTCCCGCCAAAAACCAGGTAAAGAAGAAGGTCGCCCCCTATCTAGAGTGGGGGTGCCGATAGCGCTGAGGTGTGAATATCAAGTGTGTGTCCCTTATCATTGAGGTGCCCCTTAACCAAAGAGAGAATCCGAATAGCACGTGTCCTCCGGGTGCTTTAGACAACTTTTCGAGTCGATTTTTCCACCAAAGTTTATTTTCCAAAAATACCTACAAACACATAAAACACCATAATAAGTACGAAATCGAGTGCCAACAATACAAAAAATTGAGGACAACTTAGACACAAAAATGTGTCTATCAATGAGCCAGTGATTTATGGATGTGTACTCGAATGGAGATGAAAGAAAGCTTTGCTTTTAACTGTTTGTGCTCAAGAAGTGTTGTTGTAGGCGGCATCGATGGGCAGTTGGTTGGAGAATAAGAAGGTGCGAACGGTGGTTGCATGGAGAGTTTGGACGCAACTAATATGTTTAAAACGTGCAAGGAGAGAATTCAGGCTACTAGAAGTTTCCGAAGCTGTTGACATGATATGGCAGGGAGATTAGTGCAGTCGGTGATGGTGTTTCCTGGGTCAAGTCGTGGCTGGAATACCATGGAGAAAACATGAAGCGGAGAAGTTTGTTGTGGCGTCGGCTGGTCGTAATTTGCTATGATCAATCTTGGGTGTGAGATAAACGGGAATGGAGTTGCAGATAGTTGAAGTCGATTGAAATGATTGCAGCAGGTGATTGAAGTGAATGGCGAGATCGAGAAGGTGTTTCATGGAGCAGAGGCTATGGTCGAGTTTAGGCAGAGCGGTCGGACTTCGTGAGAGCCCGAGTTTGCAAACTATAGTTGGTGTTTGATTTGGGCCTGGCAACTTTGCTAGGTCTTAATCGTTGGACTTCTGGTGATCGCTGGACTTAATATAAAAATGCAATAGAAGTTTCAAAAAAAGGGGGAGGCCGGTAACATAGGCTGGAGGAGCCGCAAGGAGAAAGAAGAAGAAGTGACGACCATTTTTAGAGCACAAGAACAAGAGACGACGAAGATGATATTGGTTTAATTTTTCCTCTTTTTTTATTATTTTTGATGGGTTTTGAGAAACCCATAATCTTGTCTTGCTAGATTACATAACTAGGGTTTTTATGGATTTAAACCACTTGCTGTATTAGAATGCTTTGATTTGGTTATATAGCAATAGACCGTTATGATTTGAATAAATTAATTCTTGAATATTGTTTATGGATTTATTGAAATCAGTTGTTGCTTTACCGGTTTTAAAAACCTTTGTGCTTAATGAATTAGTTTTACAAATATGTTTGTTTTATTATTTGATGATTCATGCTTGGGTTAATATCTTTGATGGGTTATGCTTAGAAAAGCGGATAAAATTTGTGAACTATATTTAGTTTCGTATAACTTCCTCGCCGATGCAATTTGATGGTGCATGCTTAGATTCAGTCTTTTGATGTGCTATGCTTAGGGTATACCAGTGATATTTGCGACTCTAATATATATAATAGTGATGTTGATAGAACGAACAATAAACAAATATTCATAATTATGTTTCATTTCAGTAATTAAACAGAAGTAGTGGTGGATACCATAAAACCCTGGTTACCGGGTTTCCCATTGAATTTAGTCTGTTAGTTTAATTTTTTATTTCTTTTTCAATTCTAAAAATCCAAAAACATCATTGCTAGTTAATTGATTAAGAATATTGATTATTAGTATTTCCACCGCTCCATGTGGGTTCGACCCGTACTTTCCTCTGTCTACTAGTTGGACACCGTGCGATTTCGGTTATCACATATAGGTAATCCCGAAAGCCTATCACCTAAGCATTACCTTAGTGGAACCATGGTTCTTATTCTCCGTCTCTAAACTCCAGCAACTAATCACACACTTGCTCTTTTCAACGAGCATGTCCTCCAAAGCGAGTTAACGAGAAACTTTGCGTTAGTTTGTAATAAACCAACCTCCATGTAGGGATGGTCATGGGGCGGTATGCTAATCCCGATCCACTGCCCCGTTCGAAAAAATTACCCATACCCGCCCCATTACCCACATGAATGGGGGCGGGGCGGGTATGGAGAATACCCGTATGGGGCGGGTTTCCCATGGGTTACCCGTAACACGGTGTTAATACATATATGTATTTATAATCAAAACTTAAACAAAAATAATAACATAAGAATAATGCATTCTAAAATTTAAAATTCAGAAATTCATCTTAAGGTGAACAAAAGAATCTGTAAATGACATATTAGTTTTGTTACTTTTTCCTTTCTCATTCTATCTTCGTCCATGTTAACCATTGCATTATCTGTATCTCTTTCACTATTTTAAATTTTAGAGAATGTGTCTGATCACAACAAAGAATTGAAAATGATGAATATACAAGAACAATCAAGAATATAATAAATGAAAGAAGTAAGTAAGTATAAAAATAAATGAAAGAAAGCTCGACTAAGTGGTAGAAGTATAAAAATTCGATACGAATTCTTGCATAAAAGTCTAAACCCTTATAATATGAAAGCTACGGGGTGGGTATGGGGCGGGGACCTTGAATCCCATCCCCACCCCATCCCCGCAACTTAGGTTTCGGGTATTACCCATACCCGACCCCATCCCCATTTGTGCGGGTAAAACCCTACCCAAACGGGGCAGGTACCCACGGGGATGGGTTTGGGTGGGGCAAATGGCCATCCCTACCTCCATGTTAGCTTCCAAGAAACTAACCATTTTGTATGTACCAAAGAATATTGAGCATGACTCTAATTGCACACCAAATACAACTAATCCACGGATCATTGCCATTTCGTGCCAATCTCGAGCTCATCTCTATGAATCTTGCTTTATCGATTCTATCTAGCTCATCATATACCGAACAATTGCATACATACAAAAAAACGTGTCCAGCTTCACAAAGACTTCGACAACTGACACACCAATCTTCTTCACCACTTCAGCAACCTCAACGAGCTTTGACAACAATGTCCTTTTTACGGGCTTTAACATAATTGTCAAGATAATCTTTTATCAATTTTATAGAAAGCATGTAGTTTCAACCTCGCGACGGTCAAACCACAACACACGTCAGACTCGGATAGCACTGTGACTAACGTCGAAGAATTCACTGTTACCCTCATAACAATGCATAAAGTAACACATTATGCCTTGTGCAAATTCCTTTCCCAATCTTGCTCCAAACGTACACCAACGTTCGAAATCTGATAACCCGTCCTTCACACAAAGACCCAATCACACCCAGCCATAATCTGAAACCTTTGGTAACTTCATCAAGCTCCAAGAAATTCAAGACACTGATGTGTATATCTTCTCATGCTATGTAGAGAAAATAACTTTACGGAAACTATAATGTTGCTGAACCAAATTTCTCAAAATAAATCTTAACCTTCATATGTACAGGCTCTGTCACTATTGAAATTAATTTCAATCTGTAGCAGACGAGCAAACACCCAAATATTATCATTGCTATAACGTAGCTCTTTCCATGGAAAGTCTCACACTGATCATCAAGAAATCAAATAGCCAATGGATAATAAAGGTTGATGGAAAAAACACGCCGAAATTGTAGCCCTTCCCAAATTCATACATCGTGTTTTCTCCAATTAGTATGTGCTAGATTACATAACCACACCACCACACACATTATGTAGTATCGTATCTTTATTCTTTAAACTCTTGAATGTCCAAGCGATACCTTTTAAATTCCCCACAATGGGTCTTTACAAAAATAGGAATGTATCCGCAACATAAATAGACCAACCCCGTGTATTCAAATGGTTTTGCACTTCAACCAGCTCCGATCGACTTCAAATGGTGTACAACCAAAAAACAACTCTTCGACAGAACATCATCGATAAGAATCAAAAGATATTTTTCTACCCGACACAATGTCAAACTTAAACCCTACAAATTGTGTTTAAAAACTGCTTCTTATACAAGAATAAGAGAACCATAACTACACCACAACCAATATCACATCTTCATCCAACGATCAAAGTCCTGCAACTATTTTTAGCTACATACTTCAAATACTCAGACTGAAAATCAAACTCTTCACTTTTGGAACATATCAAAATCCTGGACAACGATCAATACTTCCAAAACGAAACCTACTAAGAGATTTCTTAAATCCTTATTGTAACAAACAATTAAGGAAGAACAAACATGAATTCATCTTCACATTCTTCAACTTCATGTTAAAGAAACTTAGCAACATGATCCAACTGCGATTGATAACCAAATTATTGTTTCCCATGGTTTGGAACAATAATGAGACTTTGACATGCTTAAATTCCATCTTTACTTCTACAAACATAAAAAATAATATTTGTAACTCAACTATGATACTCTTTCCTTTTAGTGTCTTGCCAAACAAATACCAATTAATTGAAAAACAATCTACGCAGGTCTTTCGAACAGTTCACAAGAATATGGACCAAAGTATATAGAATAAATAAACTTACTTGAAGTCATGCATAGGGTTTATGCTCCAGTAAGAATCAATTCCAAATGTCCAATGTAGACCACCATAAACATCAAGATCATACATCTTGACCATATCGAATGCAGATCATATGATATAATCCCATTTATTTGAAAGTGCGTTTTAATTTGCTTTGTTTCCAAAACTGATGAAATCAAATCGCAAATATACTTGAAAACATCAAACTTTGCATCTTCGGAAGCTATAACATCAAATCCTCACATACTTGATGAAACCAAATCCTTTGTCTTCAAAGTTTTCTGCCACTGGAAAACCCAAAACTTCTCTCTTCAAATCTTCTATCCAACCTAGAGCTCTGATACCATCTACAGTATAACTTCTATAAAATAATAGGCTTGGGACCAAGAAAAATTATTATTTTAAAGAAATATGGGTATATTAATTAAATACCCTTAGTTTTGACACCCAATAAATATACCCTTACAGAACAATATAAATACCCCTATCATTTAAATACCTTATCTCTTAAAAAACAGATTACCTTAATACCCTCACTTACAATATTATTTTCCATTTAAAAATTTTATCCATTAAAAAAATAAATTTTTCTATTGTTGATACAACCACCAGCAACATCATTTCACCACCACCAACAGCACCGCCGCCACCACCACTCCACCACCACCACCACTCCACCACCACCACCACCGCCGCCACTCCGCCACCACCACTCCGCCACCACCACCACTACTAAAATACAGCCACCAATAATATTCCACCACCGTCACACACCACCACCACTGTTGTTTCCGCCGCCGCCGCCGCCACCGCCGCCGCCATTAATATTAGGTGTCAACAACTGAAGTTGATCCAAAAAATCAAAAGTTCAAAAAATATTTGTCAAATTTGGTTGTTGATTCCCTAAAACTAAGGTCAATTTCTATTGTTGATACACAAATATTAGTTGTTGATTCCATTTTTCCATTGTTGATACACAAACATTGGTTGTTGACTCCTTACACAAAGATCAATTTCTATTGTTGATACACAAAAATTGGTTGTTGATTCCATTTTTCCATTGTTGATACACAAACATTGGTTGTTGATTCCATTTTTCCATTGTTGATACACAAACACTGGTTGTTGATTCCATTTGTCTATTGTTGATACACATACACTGGTTGTTGACTCCCTAAACTAAGGTCAATTTCTATTGTTGATACAAAAATATTTGTGTATCTTGGTGAGAGATATAAAATAACAGCCATTGTATGGAAACACATTTTAGAAACAGCCTCTAATTGATATAATTATACACCATAGATCTAGTTCACGGTAGACATAATGTACCAATTCCAATTCCAATTGGACAACCAAAGACCATCTCCAAACTACATCTCCACTGTGCTAGTCCACCAACTTTACCAATTCCACCGCTTCCACCACCACCTGCTAACAACAAGTACCAATTTCAAGATCGCAACATCCACCACCACCTCCTCCGTAACAACACCTCCAACATTACCATCACCTCCTAAGGCAACAAACGTCCACCACCACAACCACCACAACAATAACATTCACCAAACACTTAATCGAGCATATTAAGAATCCCACGTTATCGCAATGAATCAAAATATATACACCTAAATCAAATTCAAAACCTAAAACAACATAATCATACCCATTTCAATGATGAAACAATGACCTCAAGTTGATTTTTAATATAAATATACACCAAAATCATGTTGGAAAGTCTCCGAATCTGAAATTTTAGTTTTAACTGATTTTTGATTTCAAATATCTAAAATCAAAAACCTAAAACATGATAACTCTTTTAGAGATAAATTAAAATTCTATCCAAAATTAGTTATTAGGTGTCGATAAAACTACAAATCAATCGAATGTTCAATCGACCTTGGAAATCACTCTTACGATGAGGAATATAAACGGTTGAAGATGATTATGAAGCTTGATTTTCGAACCTGAATTGATTTATGACGAAGAAAATATTTTTCCCTCGTCATTTTAAATGTAGTTGATAGAGGAGATGGTTGTGGTGGTTGCGGTCGGATAGAGATGCAGTGGTAGGAGAGATGGGGATGGCGACGATTGCAAGGTGATGGTAATGGCAGAGCGTGGTGGTGGTGATGCCTAAAGTTTCTTTCAGATCTAGAGAATAAAAGGAAACACTCTCAAGAATGGCAGATGGTGTATTTCAAAAACGATCTATAATCAATTTTGGAGGTGGTGGTGCAGATGGTGGATTCAATTTACTCACGGCGGAAGAAACTAAGTTGATTGAAAATCGATCTAATTGATTGACGATAGAGATGGTGAAAATATGGTGATGGTTGTGACGATAGAGATGGTGGCGCTAATGGTGTTGGTTGCGGTGGTGGCGTAAGAGATGATGGTGGTACTCTGGTAGCAACGATGGAGAAGTGAAGAGGTTGCAGCCTTGGTGATGGCGGAGGAGGTAGATGGAGAGAAAAGAATCATATCTGGAAAGAAAATAATGAAAAAGATTATGTGAGGTGGGTAAATATGGAAACAAAAAAGTTATTAATGGACCCCTGATGGGCCTATAGATGGAGAGGGGTATTTTTATTGTCTCATAAGGGTATTTGTGCAACCCATGAAAAGGAGGGACAATTATATAATTCCCACAAGAAATATTATATTATCGATAATATAATAAATTATTATTTTATAATTAAGTAATATATAATTATTTAAGAAAGTAATTCCTAGCTTGGAGGTTGAATAATACTTGTAGGTTAAGTAAAATATCGACTAATTTTATATTATTGACTAATTGCAATACAAATACTCGACCCAAGTATTAATGACACTTCAAAATTACTTCTTCTGCAAGTATAACAACGTGGCCCTGGGTACTTTGATTGCATTACGAATTATTAGGGATAAACTACAACTTGATTTGAGTTTTAAAGAAAAAGAAACCAATATTAAATTATATTTTGGGAAAATTTAATATGTATGAAATTAATTTTTTATTTTTCTAGTAGCATTTATTATTTTATATATTATTTGGGACCTAACAATCATTAAGGAGAACTTTTGAAATGTATTATTTTATGATTTTATCAAATTTATTATTTTATCACTTAGGGCCCGAATCGGGACCAGGAAATTTTATTATTTTAACGAGAATATTATATTATCGAGTATCACTTTAAAGAAGTTATACTGTACATGCTAACACTGCGGAAAAAAATAGCTAACAAGAAACACTTGATCTCTCGGATTGATCCATGAACCTCACTACGATCTAGGATAAGAAGAAAAGAAAGAGAACCAAACATATGCAAGCCATAAACAAAAGCAACAAGAAATAAAGTACTCACGAATTTAACATGATTTAACAATATACACGATGTGTGAATATTGTCTACATCCACCAAACGGCTATGACCTCTTTTTTTATTATAGAGACACCAATTGAGAATTACACAAGAATTTAATAATCAATTAATCGACTCACCACAATGTGAGAGAACACAAGAACTCTCACAAACGCCCTATAAATCCAAAATAGTATCTTCACCCATACGGGATAATGTTTACCATGGACGCCTTCCTCTCAACACCAATAATCTAATCCAGTACCACTAAGATGATCTTCTCCTTAACAAGATGTCTTACCAACAACTTCATATGAATACTCCATAACGACATATCTTCTGAAAAGGCGAGGGTACCCAAATATACCTCAAGCTAAAACTTTTCCTACCTATAAGTCTTTTCTCCGAAAGTGATATTTTATGGACAGAGTCGAGACAATGCAGCTAGTTGGTTCACACTTTTTGTGATCGTCTATGGATACAAGATCGAGACAATAAAATAACGAAGTATGTTTACTTGATAAGAGGTTCGGACTTAACCAAACACAATAGGTGAAAAGGCGAGGGTACCCAAATATACCTCAAGATAAAACTTTTCCTACCTATAAGTCATTTCTCCGAAAATTATTGTCTATGGACTGAGTCGAGAAAATACAACTAATTTCACACTTCGTGTGATCGTCTATGGATACGAGATCGAGACAATACAACAACGAAGTATGTTTACTTGATATAAAGGTTCGGACTTAACCAAACACAATAGGATTCCTTATCAAGTAAATAGGAATTAACGTTTGTGTGATTTACTTTAATTATAATAAAACAATTATAATGCGGAAAATAAAAGTAAATGACTGTTTATGGGTAAAAATCGTTTCCGCCGATTTTGGTAAATTCGGTAGGTGAGTGAGAAACTGGTTTAAACCCTAAACAAATGTGTTGCACGTGAGCACTTTCTAGATTCGAGAGATCAATCTGTACAAGTCCCGCCTAAACCAAGAAATGGTCGTTCCAGACTTGCTTCGCTCACAAAGTGGAGGAGAAGGGTTGATTTGGGGAGGGAAGCAAAGAAAGGTGTTGAGACCAGAATAATTCTGGGAGAGTAGTGTCTCGACTTGTATCAGAAAGTGAAAGCTTAGGAAGCTTGCAAGAGATGAAAGCTTTTTGGAGAACTTGCAAAGTTGCCTTTTCTGAGAGTGTTGTATTTTCTCCGACCGAGACTTGTTGTCCGGTGGAAATAGGTAAGACCTATTTATACAAGTCGAGATTGAAACGCACTCGGCCTCATGAAGGAAGAGAGTAAAGGGTGAAATAATGGGAGGAGGTGGTAACCGCATGGTATTTATGGGTGAAAACGTTTTCACCATTATTTCCTCATTTATTTGACCGCTTTATTCCTATTCACGCTTTCTTAATGTGAGCGTAGTGTACGCGTAGATGTGTGACCGCCAAACCAAAAACCTAGAAAGCATCCCCGTTTGTGTTGATGTCTCGAGTGTTGGTTGCACCTTGAGTGCAAGTGGCGCTGCTAGTGGCGTGTGTGGCATGTGCGGAATGCCTTTGTTGCGGGTTGCACCTTGAGTGCAAGTGGCAATGCCAGAGCTTCTAGTGGCGTGTGTGGCATGTGCCAATGGCATGTGCGGAATGCCTTGGTGGTAGGTTGTACGTTGAGTGTAAGTGGCAATGCTAGAGCTGCTAGTGGCGTGTGTGGCATGTGCCAATGGCGTGTGCGGAATGCGTTGCACGGTTTGCAAGTTAGGCTACCAGCGTGCGTGTTTGGCATGCGTCAATGGCACGCATGGCCATTAGGGCTACGTCCTGGTAAGAAAAGCTACCAGCGATGCGTGTTGGCATGTGCCAATGGCATGCGTGGCCAATTTGGGTCACGACCTGGTAGGAAAAGCTATCAGGGTACATTATTTATATGTCCCTACTTTTATAACCCAACAAATATATCCTTTCCCAAAATAAATATATCCCTACTAATTTTAGGAATTAAAATCCGGAATTATTAGATTACTGAAATGTCCTACCTATATATTTCACTTAATACTAGATCGGACACAATAACTCCTCATTTTCGATTCTGATTTCTTCACCAACTCACTCTTCTCTCCCTCGTTTCAATCGCTCCCACTATCTGAAACTGAAAACCAGAAGAAAAAAAAACTGAAATTCATGGAATAAATCCACTAGCCGTTACTCAAAATCAATCCGGTTGAATAAATCCACTAACAGAAACTGAAAGTTAACATAGTTACATTTTATTTCATCAACAACAGAAAGCATATCTTTCATCATCAACGAGTAAAGCATCGAATGTAAGGCTAATCAAGTTTTATTTGATTTCACCGAAGATTTCAATTTGAACAACTAAAAACACTTTCGATTTTGGTCTTGTTTTGATTTTTGGTTAGAGTTCTTGAGATTTAATTGATGATTGCAAAATTGAACAGCTAAAACCTAATTTTTGATGTCACATTTAATTGATGCATGTATGTTTTGGTCTTGATTTTGTTATTATAATGATTATATGTTTGTATTTGCCAGATTATTACACTGCGAATTACTGATTAGGTTTGATTTTGGTCTTGTTTAGTTAGTTTTGAGTTTTGGTTAATGTTTCAAAATTGATATTTCTCTTCAAACTTTAAGTATTGTTTTGCTCAGATGCAAATTCGATCTACTGTTGATAAGTATTGATGGGTGAAAATGTGATTCTAAAGGAGTTTTAGATATTTTTGTATAAACAATTGTATTTGATCCAAATAAAAATTGGATAAACAATAGCAGTTGATCCAAATAAAAATTGGATAAACAATAGCAGTTGATCCAGATAAAAAAAGGATAAACGATACAAGTTGATCCATTGTATGAAAATTCTACTGTTAATGGGTGAAAATGTGTTTCTGAAGGATTTTTAAATATTTTTGTATCAACAGCAGTAGTTTATCCAAAGAAAAATTGGATCAACATTAGAAGTTGATCCAATGTAGGGGATAAACAACAGCAGTTGATCCAAGTAAAAAATAGGATAAACAATAAAAGTTGATCCATTGTATGCAAAGTTGTTCAACTGTTATGTGTTTCTGAAGGAATTTTAGATATCTTTGCAAATAAAAGGGATCAACGGTAGAAGTTGATCCAATGTAGGGATAAACAACAACAGTTGATCCAAATAAAAAGGATAAACAAGAGTAGTTGATCCATAAAAAAGTTTTTTTGATGGTTATGTACATTTCTACTATGAAAATATGAATGCTAACTATAATAAGTGTTGAACTCAAAGTTGAGAAGACATAATGCATAGAAGATCACCAAGGATAAAGAAGAAGCAAGATGAAAAGGGCACGCAAAGAGATTGAGAAAGCTACGAGAACCAAAAGAAATGCGAAGAACAATAAGATAATCAAGAAGATTCAACAAGAAAGAGGAAGAACAAGAGTGCAAATGAAGAAACAAAGAAAGGTGAAACACAAGAAAATAGTTCAGAAGAACTTAAAAGTCGGAATCAGAATCCAAGAAGAAGGACAAGAAGAATCAAATGATGATGATGAAGAGTTGGAAGAAGAGGAAAAAGAAGCTAAAAAGGGCAAACCAATGAAAGTCGTCAAAGGAAATGCAAAGAACAAGAAAGAGGAAGATAGCATTTGAGAATAAAGAAGCACAACAAAAGTTAAAGGTGAAACTCAGTGAAGATAGCTGAGGAAAAAATCAATCGAATCCAAGAAGAAGCGCAAGGAGAATCGGGATGAAGATGACAAAGAGTCGGAAGAAGAGGAAAACAAGCAAAAAGAGCAAACCGAAGAAAGTCCTCAAAGGTAAAAACATACATTGTGATATTTGTGATGGTATTCTTACTACGTTACTTAAAACAAAATGAAAATGACTGAGTTTAATGTATGCAAGCAAGGTCAAAAAGGCGAAAGAAATCAAACTCAAAGAAGAACAACAACAAAAGTTGAAACAAAAGAAAAAGTTGAGGAAGAACCAGAACAATCGAATCCAAGAAGAGGGGCAAGAAGAATCAGATGAAGATGATCGAGAATCGGAAGAAGAGAAACAAATTGTAATATATAAAAAATAAACAGAAAAGGGCAAACCGAAGAAAGTCGTCAAAGGTAAAACAATAGATTGTAATATTTGTGCTGGTATATAACTATATTGTTTGAAATATTGAAAACAAAATGAAAATGATTGAGCTTCACGTATGCAGTCGGGTCAAGGGCGAAAGCAAAACCACAACAAAAGGAGAAAAACAAGAAGGTAGTTGAGGAAGATCAGAAGAATCGGAATCAGAGTCCGGTGAAGAGGAGCAAGAAGAATTAGATGAAGATGAAGCTGAAAAAGAAGAAGTAGCAAAAGAGGGTAACACACAGCCAGAGCGCAAAGGTAAAAACATTGACTCTTTAATAAAATATTATGTGTAAGCAATCATAGTTTTGGATCAATGTGGATCTGTTGATCCAAGAAATATTTGTAAGCAATCATAGTTTTGGATCAACAGTCACAGTTGATCCAACAAATATGTGTAAACAACCACAGTTGATCAAACATCACATTATGTGTAAAATATGTGTAAAATATCACATTTGATCCAATAAGAGGTAGTTAAAACATGAACCGTGATTACACATATTTATACGTCGCACCTCACTCCCGGGGGCTACGCCCCTGAGTGAAAATATATTATGGGTAGAATGCGAGAAAACAAAAGATTATTGTCAAAAATGAAAAGGAAAATGATTTGAGTTTCATGTATGCAGCCAAGTCGAGAGCAAAGGAACAGAGAATCAAAGGAGGTCTACAACCATTGGCTGAAATGGGGAATTTTCTATGCAAAAAGTTTGAAGTGGAAGATGCAAATAACAAGAAGAAACCGAAACTTGCAAAAGCAATCAAGGAATCTCCATATTGGGAATTAATCACCCATTTTATGTAACAGACATGAGTATGAGTGGTAAATGGATGAACAAGATTAATATTGCAATGCAGCTGTCGATGAGTGCATTTGATAAAAAAACTAGAAAGTTCAAATTTGGAGAAAACGAAGAGTGCTCTCTGGAAGCAAGAGATTTCGCTTTGATATTCAAGATGAGACGACTGATAGAGAGTGAAGAATGAAGCAAAGAATCGCAATCAAGAAAGGACTAGACTACAACAAATTCTTAAAAAAAAAAGTTCGCAATTAAAAACCAAAAGATTGTCCGTAACCAATATTGAAGGCTGAGGTTGTATACAAACTGAAAAATGCAGCAGAAGATGAGTCTGATCCGGAGCATTTGGTAAGACTTTTCGATGTGGTTATACACGGTTTTCTTATTCCCAAATGCTGGTATGACATCCTTCCCAAAGAAATGGTTGCCTCATATCTTACTGATGGACAAAGTGTCATGGCCGGATCATGTTGTGGAATGTTTGATTTCGAACCGGCAAACAATAAGAATAACCAATTAGCTATCGGTGGTCGCACAACTCTCCTAGTGGTAAGAAAAACATTAATTTTGTAAAACTAAAATGTTTATTGTTGTAGAGAGTGAAATGCATACTATTGGATAAAACTAACATTGTTGTTTATATTATGCAAAGGTTGGTTCTGCGAACATACCGATAAGTACATAACGAAAAGGGAGGGATTTCAAAATTCAACTCCAAGATTACATGCATTGTGCAAGCAGCTTGCAAGTGACTTTGGCAACAAATTGAATAAGAAGGCAATTGATATGACTTGGTTCGACAAGACGGTAATTTTTTTTTACTATATTTATTTTTACTATTACAAATGTACCATTTTTTTAGTGAATGGGGTCAACGGCCAAAGTTGATCCAGTTTTAGTGTCAGTTTTTTGTGGATCAACAGTGGAAGTTGATCCATGTGAATGGGATCAACAGCCAATGTTGATCCAGTTTTAGTGTGTATATTATTTTCAGCTCCTCCAATTCTAAGTTTTTTGTGGATCAACAGTGGAAGTTGATCCATGTGAATGGGATAAACAGCCAGTGTTAGTGTGTACACTATTTCCACTCCTCCTCCCAGTTTTTGTGGATCAACGGTGGAAGGATCCATGTGAATGGGATAAACAACCAATGTTGATCCACTTTTACTATCGCTTCTTTGTGGATAAACAATGGAAGTTGATCCATGTGAATGGGATCAACAACAAATGTTGATCCGGCTTATACTAGCTACACTATTTTGATTTGTGTTGATCATGCTTCTCAGTTTCATCAAGACTTTGTTGATCCAAGTTGTCTGGGCCGAGGAGAAATATTTAATTGACCTATCGACACCGCAAGAGAGCGGAACAAGAGAGGACAAGGATAAAGGAGCTAGAGGAAGAAAACATCTTTCTTGATCGTGACAAGCATGAGATTCATTACATGGACAAGGTTGAAATTAAAAAGTTTGTCCGTGAGCACGTTATTCTTGAGAGAGTTGTATGAGAGGAACAAGGACAAACTAGAGTTGCAAGTGGAGAGAACAGACATTGACAAGAACGAAATGGCAGGGAGAGGAAATAATTTATCGGGAATCACTAAATAGAAAAAACCAACGATACGGGAAGGAATTTGAAGGTTTGAATTTGAAGAATTGTTCACAATGTAAGCAACAACAAGGAGAATCATCGGGGCAAGGAAATCAAAGATGAAATGAACTCGCGGCGAATGATCAACCAACAGATGGGAATGAAACTAGAGTAAACATGGAAGTCGAAGATTCAGTGGCTGTGAACAATCAAGACACTCAAGAAATGAACGATTCCTTGGGAACTCAGAGTACTTTGGTAACTCAAGATACCTTGGACACTCAAGATAAGAGTTGGCGGAATGGTTTTGAAACTGGAATGAAGTTGTCGGAGAAGAACCAAAAAGTGACAAATCTTTGGAGAATTGGAAGGAAGGCTTTCATGCGGGAAGAAAACTAAGGCAAGCCGATGATTTAGAGCTCAATCACGTTGTTGAAAACAATGCAGAGCTTGATTCTGGTTGAAAACATTGCAAAATCTTGGAATAGTAGAAGAGAAAGATGGCATACCAATGGAAGAGAAGAGCCCGTCCGTTGAGAAGAAGAATAATGACATACAAATGGAAATGGTTGTGCTTGACACTCCTCCACTTTCAGCAATAAAACCAGACGAACTGGGTATGTGCATCCAGTAGCATGCCGAGTTTGATTGCAATAATGGAGGAGGTACATAGCATAACACAAGAAACAAAAGAAACAAAAGAGGTTGAAGAGCAAAGTGAAGAGGATGACAATACATTAGGAGCTGAAATACGCGGGGGTTGAAGAAATTGTTTAATTTGGAAACAGTTGAGGAGCAAACTGAATAGGAAACCGAATCATAGGAAAAATACGATGATCCAAAAGCATCAGAAAAACAGCATGTCAGTTCTCTTGTTAAACGGGTGAAGAAGGGAGAAAGGCCAAAGAGAAAGCCGTATAAACTTCAAAGTCGAAGTCAAACACCTACTGCTAAGCGTAGAATGAGACAAAGGAAAGGTGGAAAAGGAAAAAAAAAGCAAGAGGAGAAGGAAATACAAATAATTGACCTCGACACTGTCGATAGTCAAATTGACAACACACCTGCGGAAGCCAAAAACTCGTTGAAGCCAAAAAAAACTAAAATTGTGGAAGAAAATCAATGACAAATAAAAACAAGTCATCGAGCCATTCTTTGAGAATGCAAATCAATGCTATGTAATAACATATTCAAAGTCAAACACCTCAGCTTAACATAGTTTTTTTTGGGTTATGCTAGCTCTTTTTAATAACATATTCATTTGTTGCTTATTTTGCAAATGACAAAGCTTACGCTTTTATTTCGCAATCAAGATTTCAAGTAGTTATCATTGGGAAGTACATACATTGTCATTGAATAATCAAAATATTCACGCCGAGATTGTTGATTACTACACCAACATGCTGAAATCAAAGATGGATTCGCCGAATAAACCAGATTACATGAACCACGTCATTCTCTCAACAAATGATTATGTAAGTAACCGATAAATCTTGGTTTGTTTTGTATGTCAACAACAATTGTTGATCCAAATAAGTTGGATCAACAACAATTATTGATCCAAATAAGTTAGTCTGATTATGAATGAATGTTACTGGTATGTATAGCTTGAGGAGTTTAATTGCAAATACGATATGTTGTTCTCATTGTTACGATATGGTTGCATTTTTTTTTTTGTTGACAAATATAGCTTTTGCTTATACCGTAGATGATCCATAATATTGCAAACTAATATATTTGAAAAAATATTGATACAAATTGCGATATTGGGGATCGCATTAGCTACAAAAAAATGGAAAAGGTAGAGAGATGTGGGATTTCGGAAAGGTCTGGAACAGCTTAAAGGGAATGTTGAAGACACATACCTCATTGTACCAATGTGCTTGATCGACAAGGATGGTGTTGGATACCATTGGGTGGTGCTAGCGTTGGTAAAAGGAAAATGGATAGTGTACAACTCGCAAGGAGAAACGCGGCTTACAATTGGCAATATATGGTGATGATAGTACCACCGACTCAATGGCCGAATGAAATGGGCCACAAAGATCCGAGACAGTGGTGATATACGGACAAGCTTTTCACATTGACCTACCAAACTGAACAAGACGGATGCGATTGTG
Organism: Papaver armeniacum; assembly: GCA_023531295.1. Taxonomy (NCBI): domain Eukaryota; kingdom Viridiplantae; phylum Streptophyta; class Magnoliopsida; order Ranunculales; family Papaveraceae; genus Papaver; species Papaver armeniacum. The sequence goes on from JAJJWW010006717.1 coordinate 1,455,719, forward strand.
CATTGCACACTTGCATGTGCATGAAGAATTTGGTGAAGCGTGGAAACTGTGAACACCTAACTAAAATCGCTAACTTAGATGAGAAGTTGAACAAGAAGCGAGTGAAGATTGTAGCAAGAATCTTGTCGGAATTGGGTTCATGGAAGAAACCTGAACAACTTCCCGATTCAAATTACCGACTCTATTCAAGAAAAAATCCATTTGCAAGACTCAGTTGAACCAGTAGTTGATCCAGTAGTTGAACCAGCAGCTGAACCATTAGAGTGAACTTGATCTCATAGTCTGTTCATGGTCTGTAAAGAAAATCTAACTGTAGTTTTAAACTTACTTATCTTAGTAAGTAAATATTAATGATGTAGGTATGATTATGAATGAATTATGAATGAATGTCTTAAATTTATATAAGTCTGACTATGAATGAATGTTACAGGAATGTATAGCTTGAGGAGTTTGCTAGTAAATACAGATAGAACCATGCAATTTTTTTGTTTGTTTTGTGTGTAAACAACCAATGTTGATCCAAATAAGTTGGATCAACAACCATTTTTGATCCAGTTAAGTTGGATAAACAACCACTGTTGATCCAATATAAGTTGGTCTGATTATGAATGAATGTTACATGTATGCATAGCTTGGGGAGTTTACTAGAAAATACAGATAGGACCATGCAAATTTTCTGTTTGTTTTGTGTGTCAACAGTCATTGTTGATCCAAATAAGTTGGAACCGTTGTTGATCCATTTTAGTTGGATCAACAATTGAAGTTGATACCATTTGTATAAGTATGTTTTCTGTAAAATAAATAAAGCTGTAACCTGAAAATTGACATATACTTGAGAAACAAAAGAATAAAATTCATAACAACAAACTAAGAGTATATCATTTAAAAAAATAACAACTGCTAACCAGAAAAGCATAAAAAAAAGAAAAAGAAAACAGCCAACTAGTAAGAAACCTAAAAACAAGTTGTTCATAATATGAATAAAACCAAAAAACTTCAGAACAACATCTTCTTCAAGAACTTGATCATCCTGGAATGAGACTCCTTGTCAAACGTTGGTGCACGAGGAGCCAAAGGAGCTATGCAACATGTTCGACGGTTGTGAAAGGTGAGCATCCCACATTGGCTACACTTCCTCTTCTTGCGCACCTTTTCACGACTACCCCTATACCTAACACCTTTAGGCCTTCCAGCTTGTTCCCGACCGCCATTGGGAGGCAAAACATACCCCTTGTTATTAATTCCAGTGAGGCTTCTCGTGAGTCCGAAATAGGATATATGGATCGAGAGTACAACCTTCTATAGTAGTCAGAAGTATAGTAAGGGCTAATGTGTTTGTATGGTTCATCATTTCCAATCTGCAACATGGCTTTCATTGCATGAGTGCAAGGAAAGCTATGTTTTTGCCACCATTTGCAGCGCAGAGGTCCTAGAATCCAAGTCGACAGTATGCTTTCCTGTTGGAGAAATGATCTCAAATACTTTCTCACTTGATCTCCGAAACTTGTATGAACGACAATCGTTTATCCTCTTGTTAAACCTTTCTTGCATACGAGGAGTAAGCCTTGTAATCCACTTGTTAGACTCTAATAACCTCTTGTACTCGCTCCATTACCTTAGCACGAATACCATCTAAGTTCAATCTTTGGAAGCGGCTTATCATGCTTAATAACATTGTTAAAACTCTCAGCAATATTTGATGTGTTCTCACCCCACCTTTCTCCTGGAAATGCATGAGCAGCCAAATTCTCAAGTGGAATCTTCATCATCCAAGAAACCACTGAATCCAACTTTAGATTACTCATACTCTTCGCAGCAAAGATAAATTTTTCCTTTGTTAATGCAAAGGTAGCACTCTTCGAATAACTTGACTGCAGCTTTGTCTCGCTCTTGCCCTTTGGAACCTGGAATATTTCCTTTCATATGGTACAAACAGTAGGAATGGAAAGCATTTGGGAAGACTTTAGGCACATGCTTCAAAAAGGCCGATTCCACGATCTCGATATGATGGTCGTGGACGATCTTCACGAATAATACCCTTCAAATTGATTAAGAACCATTCCCAACTCACAATTTTCACAAGGAACAATTCCAAATGCTGTTCGAATAGATTTATACAAAAACCAAAAACAAAAACAAAAATAAGTGACCAATAACTAGTATCAACAAACAAAGTTGATCCATTTCAGTTGGATCAAAGTCACGATTGATCCATTTCAGTTGGATCAACAAGAGATTCAAAACAAAATATAGTTTTTGGATCAAAAGTCACATTTGATCAAATAAACTGTGTAAGCAATGATGGTTTTGGATCAAAAGTCACAGGTTGATCCATTTCAGGATTGGATTAACAAAGTAGAAGTTGATTCAAAACAAAATATAGTTTTTGGATAAACAATCATAGTTGATCCAATAAATCTGTGTAAAACAATCATAGTTATGGATCAATAGTCATAGTTAATCAACAATCACAGTTGATTCAATAAGGTTGGATCAACAATCACAATTGATCCAATAAGAGGTAGTTAAAGCATGAATTTCAATGCAAACCAAATAGAAAGCAGTTTAAATTAACCAAAGCTACATATAGTATCATGTTAAATACAATGTAGAATGTGAGAAACCTATAATAAAAGCTACATTTTTTTTTCTGGTTTTCAGTTTCAGTAATAGCATGATGGATCAACAAAGAAAGAATTAAAAAAACATGGATACAAAATGAAAAAAGTAAAAGGTTAAAAGTCATACGTTGGTTACAGGTTTTGTAAGCAACCATAAGACCACCCTTGAACTTCCCAAAGAGAAAGGTACAATCGATAAATAGCATCGAACGTGCAAAGAATTGTGAAACCAGTTATGGAAGCTTCAAAAGAAACAAAAACCTTTTGAATCGACGCGTCACACTATCATACTCAAAATTCACAACACTTCCAGGATTGTTGTTCAATTGCATCTTTATACCAAACTAAGTCGAATAGGACTTGACGTCATCACCCCAAAGAAATGTCTTGGTGAATTGTAAACCGTGATATGCCCGACTATACGTGAGGTCAACTCCATATTCCATTCTGAGTAAATCTATAACATCAACAGCAGATCTTCTTCTTCTTCAATGCTCGTAAATCATCCGAAGATATTCTTCATAAACGATTTTCTCATCCTAACTTTTGATGGATCCGAAGAAGCTAAACTACATGAATGCTCTGCGATATATCTCTTGCATTTAAATACACCATTTGAATTGGCGAGGAGAGAGGCGTGAAACCTCCAAATGCGACAATTTTCCTTCTCTTTGAACTTGCACTCCACAAAGTGTATCGTAAAAAGTCACTCTTAATTAATTTGTATTTGCGACCACTACACATTTCATACTTTGTAACAGAGTCCTTAACTTCCTCAATACCACCTTCAAACAACTGCCCTACTCCAGGTTAAGATGTTGACCCAAGCATCGACTTCTTGGGACCTTTTGATCAAACACGCATCATCAGTGGACGTCTTCCACAACAGCTACCTCATCACTTGAAATACAACTTGATGATGACGAAGAAGGTGCAGGAGCAAGAAGATGATGAAGAAATAGAATCAACACAAGTCCTTAACTCGGATTTCAAACTTCACCAAGTCAATCCCTTGTGAGCTGCAAGAGTGAATGAAAAACCTCAAATCCAAATCATGATTGATGACATTTGAAATCCCTTCTACAAAGTGTAACCAAAGAGAATGAGGTCTTCGGGGAACATAATAGGCCACTTTTGTTTCACCACACTTATCATCTCCTCGACGGTAGTTGATCTTTGAAACGGGATGCGAGACTGGGTCCGATTGCAAAATTTGAACTCGCAACTACCATCTTTGGCTCGCAACAACCATAACATATAGTGTTGTTCTAAAAATTTGGATCAACAAATCACACTTGATCCAATAAAATATGAGTAAACAGTCATAGTTTTGGATCAACAATCACAGTTGATCCAATAAATATGTGTAAACAGTCACAGTTGATCCAATAAATCTTTGTAAACAATCATAGTTTTGGATCAACAGTCACAGTTGATCCAATAAAAATGTGTAAACAATCATAGTTTTGGATCAAACAGTGACAGTTGATCCAATAAACTCGTAAACAAATGATGATTGATCCAATAAATATGTGTAAAATATCACATTTGATCCAATAAGAGGTAGTTAAAGCATGAATTTCAATGCAAAACCAAAAAGAAAGCGGTATAAAGTACCCTAAGCTACATGTTGTATTACGTCGCACCTCACTCGAGGGCTACGCCCCCTCGTGAAAGTTATATTCAATGTAGAATGTGAGAAACCTAAAATAAAACGTCAGACGATCGAGTTATCATGTTGATTCTATTATTGTAGATTTATAGTGGTGTGTCTAGTTTAAATGATTATCCTATTGCAAATACAAACATTTTGTGTTCAGAAATTTGGATCAACAACAATAGTTGATCCAAAAATAAACTAAACATCATCTTATATTTGTATCAACAGTCAAGGTTGATCCAAAAATAATATCAATATCTCATCAGAAGCATAATCAATAGAGTGTATAAAATACATCATCAACATTTCAGCATAAATTTTGGATCAACAACAACGGTTGACACAAACAAAATTCTTCAACATTTCAGCATAAACAGTTGATGAGCAGATTTAAGAAAAAAGAAAGTGTAAATAACATATCAAAAATTAAAACTACCTATTTAATAGATGAATAAGGATCTCGAGATCAAACTATATCAATATCAATCAATCTAACTAATAATCAATAAATCAATCTTCCAACATAAATCACGATCTCTCGCATCAACAACGAAAAACAAAAATTATACACCCCGAACAATGAAAAAGAACATGCAATCATCAAAAACAACTATATGAATCTTCAAAATAACATCAACATTACCAATTTGTTTCGTAAAGACAGATCCAGTGATTTCTGTTAAACGAAATTTCTGTTAAACGGAGCTAAAAATCCAGTGATTTCCGTTGATTGATTGTTGAATCTTGCTGCACAGATAATGAAGAAGATGGAGGAGAAGATGAATTTCAATCTCTGAATCGTAGATTGAAACGAAAAAAAAAAATATTCGAATTTTTTTCTCACGAAGCTAATCGAGTTTTGTTTCTCTCTCTTTCAGTTTTAAGTTTCATTTATAACCGAATTTCGTTTTTGTTAATCAAATATATCTGGGGTATATTTGGAATTCAAAAAATTATTATTGGGCCCCTGATGGGCTTGTATAAGGAGAGGGATAGAATTATTATGTGATAAGGATATTTGTATAATCCATCAAAAGTAGGGACAATAATTCAATTACCACAAGCTACCAGCGAGCGTGTTGGCATGTGCCAATGGCATGCGTGGCCAATTTGGGTCACGACCTGGTAGGAAAAGCTATCAGCAAGCGTGTTGGCATGTGCCAATGACATGCGTGGCCAATTTGGGTCACGACCTGGTAGGAAAAGCTACCAGCGATGCGTGTTGGCATGTGCCAATGGCATGCGTGGCCAATTTGGGTCACGACACGGTAGGAAAAGCTACCAGCGAGCGTGTTGGCATGTGCCAATGGCATGAGTGGCCAATTTGGGTCACGGCCTGGTAGGAAAAGCTACCAGAGAGCGTGTTGGCATGTGCCAATGGCATGCATGGCCAATTTGGGTCACGACACAGTAGGAAAAGCTACAATGAGCGTTTGGCATGTGCCAATGGCATGCGTGGCCAATTTGGGTCACGACCTGGTAGGAAAAGCTACTAGCGAGCGTGTTGGCATGTGCCAATGGCATGCGTGGCCAATTTGGGTCACAGCCTGGTAGGAAAAGCTACCAGCGAGCATGTTGGCATGTGTGGCCTAGGTTGCACGGTTTGCAAGCCTAGGCGCGGGCGCCATTTTGGCATGGCGTGGCTAGGGCCAAGGTAAGGGTGCTTGGCTTGGCGTGGCGTGACTAGCGTAAGTAGGGCCAAAGCAGAGCGCGTTTTGCATGGCGCGGCTAGCTTGGCTGGCATGGTTTGCCATTGGCACGGAGGTGCGGCTAGCATGGTTGGCATGCTTTGGCGCGTTTGGTGTGGCTGGCATGATTTCCCATTGGTAAAGAGGTGCGGCTAGGGCCAAGGCAAGGATGTTTGGCTTGGCGTGGTGTGACTAGAGTAGCTAGGGCCAAGGAAGAGTGCGTTTGGCATGGCGCGGCTAGCTTGGGCTAGGTGTGGCTGGCATGATTTGCCATTGGCACAGAGGTACATCTAGCATGGTTGGCATGCTTTGCCGCGTTTGGTGTGACTAACATAGCTAGGGCCAAGGCAGAGCGCGGCTAGCTTGGGCTAGGTGTGGCTGGCATGATTTGCCATTGGCACGGAGGTGCGGCCAGCATGGTTGGCATGCTTTGGCGCGTTTGGTGTGACTAGCATAGCTAGGGCCAAGGCAAAGTGCGTTTGGAAGCGGCTAGCATTAGGGCTGCACAAAACCGAACCTAAACCGAGAACCGAAACCGAAACTGAACTTTTTAAACCGAACCGAACCGAAACCATAACACAATGGTTTAGCCATGGTTGTCAGTTCCAGGAAACCGACACTCTTGGTTTCGGTTTAGGTTTTACCCCAAAACCGAACCGAAAACCTATTGGTTAACCGACTACTACTGACCGTAGGATTATATTATTATTGGCCGTGGATGTTAGTAGATATTAGCTTACTTCAATCGAGTTCAGTCCAGAATAGATCGAAGTTTCTTATTTCTCAAAACTGCTCCTCTTCTTCGTTCTTCCCTGGACATCACTGCATCACCAGGACAAACAAAAGCTTGAAAAATCCATAGATCCGCAGGCTGGTGGTTTGTGCTTAAGGATTAAGGTGTTCTCCTCTTTCCCTCTTTTTAGTTTTCTATTTCCAAGGTTTCCATCAATTGTTGTGGAATTCTTTTTTAGGGTTTAGATACTTTTTGGGGATTTTTGTATAGATGGTAACTAAAGCTACTAAACACAAAACCCTCTTTCCGAATTTTATTTCTTATCATGTTTTTAGAGGTTCTAGGGTTTGATTTCGATGTTTTGGTTACATAACTTATATGGGGTTGTTTTCAATCTGTAGGCAAAATCAGTTTTTAGGTTATTATTCTAGGTTGATGTTATGCAATTTGATATTGATTGTTCAGGATATCATGAATTCATGGTTTACCATCCCTGTCAGTTTCTAGTTTTCTAGTTTGTTTGTAAGGTCAAGTTTCTCATTTGAACCATTATCAAATTGAAGGTCTTAACATTGTTGAAGATGTTTCTCAGGGATACAATCATTAATTCAACCCAAATTCCAAAGTGGGTTTTGTTTAATTTTATTGATTTTGGGATAAATTTGGAATTTTTATTGTTCCTTCACTTGAACTTTTGTTTCACAAGTCTTCAATTTTGTTCATTTTGGTTGATTACTGTAGTGATTTGGTTGTTTCTCAAGAAACTTAGGGCTTAGATGTATCTTGGATCAACTGTAGAATTCATTACAGCGCCTTTCGTTTTTGAATATGGATTGCATTTTCAGAATTGGAAAGGGTAGTCTGTCAGTACTACTCACTTTGTTATCGTGAATTTGATTATAAATGATTTAATGGGTTAGCGGTAAGTTTTTCTGGTTTGTAGTTTTAGCAGTTGATATTTTTTTTTAGAATAAAACTTAGATTTGAAACAATGAACTGTCAATAATGTGAGTACTCTCCTTTACGCCAAAATAGCTTAAACTTAGGCCATTGCCTTTGAAAGTAGATCATCTTAGTCAACTGTTATGAATGTTCAGGGATTACTTTACTTGTAACTTCTTCAATATCAGTACAATTCCATTGCAGTTTCATTGGTTGAGGTGATAATGTAACATTAACATTAGAAATGCATATTCCAGTAAAAGGATCATCCTCAATTCCAGCTAAACGAATGCTTATTGTTAGTGCTTGTCTAACATAGTAGTTGTTAATCTTGATGTTCTTGGTTACATTATGTACCATTGCACTGATAATGATTGAAAAATTCATATTTAACTCGAGTTTGTGTACGTGCAGGTTACCATTACAACCTCCTATGGAATACCCAACTTCTACACAAGCAAAGTGTATTGTCGACCCTTTTTGGAATGAGATCTCTATGTTGATTTTCCATCTAAAGATGTGTAGTCAGTTATGATTATGATTTTTTGATGTTTTTGTTATTAAGGAGAAACTAGACTCTTTAAAATTTAATGTTTCTATCAATATGCAGTGGAAGTTGGAACATTTGATGTAACAGTTCAGAAAAAATTGCCTGTCAGTTTTGTGAGACTGACAGATATAAAAAATTTCAGTGACTTAGCTGGTTAACCAAAAACCGAATGGTTTTATATAAAACCGAGTTATAACCGAACCGAACAAAACCGAACTACCTTAATGGTTTCATTGGTTTTTATTATTGGAAAACCGAGTACCTTGGTTTCGGTTTTGGTTTTGTCAAAAACCGATGAAAACCGAACCATGTGCAGCCCTAGCTAGCATGGTTGGCATGCTTAGGCGCTGATCGCGGTCGTAAGCGTCAAAAATAAATTTACACTTTCTTACTACTCAAAATATAAATATAGCAAGGGCAAGAAAGGATCGATCCCACAGAGAGGTCTAGGTTGTCAAATTGTTTAGGTTCCCTATAAATAACACCGGTAGTTTTGTGATTTTTATATAATAAACTAAATAAAAACAAATAAAGTACGCAAATCAAGGATGTGAAAGTATTGGTTACGGATTTCGTTTTCATTCACAAACATGGTTTCACCACAATAACTAGAATTGATATTTTAATCTCAACTTTTATCAAAGACCCTAGAATACCTTGATCGCAAGAATATCCCGCAAATCTCCTCATGTCATCAACAAACACATTAAAAGATGCGAATATGAATTCTACCTAAAGGAACAACCTAACGTGTAAAAGCACTAATCAAGTTTAATTCCTAGATGCATTAAGTTCTATGAAATCAGGCCAATCAAAGCAATCGAACGTGGAAAGCGCACTAATCCGATTTAACAAAGGTTATGGTTCACATATGATCATAAGAATATATCACTACAAACTATAATCATATTTATGCTACTTGCAATCCGGAATTATCACTTTTGCGTATAATAACCCTAATCTAGCAATAGAGATGAAAACAAACTCAATCGATTCGCGACTCGACTAAACAAGCATTCAAATCATGTAACAATATTCATGGTGAATCATAAACGATAATATGAGAGAAAACTAATTTATTGAATTAAAACCCATATTTGGAAATCCAACTTATTCCATAACCAATAATAAAACTCTAGCTCATATTCATGGAGTTCATCACAAGAAGAAAGAGAAAAGACTTCATGGTTCTAAACCCTAGAGATAATAAGATAAAAGATAATCCATGTGTTTTGAGAAAGTCTTCTATTTTATAGCTCCACTCCTTCCAAAACTAGGTTTTGTCTTCAAAGTCCATTAGTTGGAAATTCACCCGGCCCACGAGAGAGAGAAACCCGTGTAGAAATTCTGTCCCAAAAACGCTCGCCGGAAAACTGGGATTATGGCCGAAATCAGGCCGGAAAAGTCGCCGGAAAACTAGCTCAGGTGACCGGCAAAGTCAACCCGGTCACCGGTCAACGGGTCGGATCGGTCGGGGTCACCGGAGTCAACTCGGCGGGTCAACTCGAGTCAAATACCGAGTCGGGGGTGAGTCACAGAGTCAGCTCAGAATCAGATCGAGTCAGGTCATTGAGTCAAGGTGACAAGGCTGACTTGGGTCTTAGCTCAGGCCATTGCACAGGCTTGCAATGTGCTGCACAATCATTGTGCATCACCAGTCCTTGGCCAGCCCATCTTGGTATTCCATGCTCAAACTCAGCACTAAGTTCAACCCTGTAATCTCAGCTCCATCATTCTGCTTCATAACCCATCTCATATTACCAACAACACCAGGGCATTACCACACTACCATCACAGTTCAAGCCTTCTATTCAAACCCATTCTTTCCTTGTAACAGAAGAAGAAGACAACAATCCCATAATTCCATAATCGCACCAAACCATTCATATGAACTCGAGATAATCACCAACATCATCTCATGTTCTTCATTGCAGCCCTAGCAAGTCCTTTCCCATTCAGACTCGGGACCACCTCCAATCTTCTTCCCCGATTCTCAACCGCAACTTCTATGGCTTATCGTTTCGAATCCGAGACACCCATTTCGATTCTTCAAACAAACTTATCTCAAAGCCACCTGCTCATCTGCTGTCAGCCTTAGCACTCCGAGCTGCACAACCCGCAATCCCAGCCATTCTATTCTAAACTCCGCACCAGCTTATTGCATTGCAAAGACCATCAATACCTGCAATTCCTACCAACTCTCACCCGACATTCTCCAGCTTCCACCAGCCTCGCAAATATCACGGGCATGCTCTTCCATGACAATCACCACATCCTTGAAGTCAATTCGAATCGCACAATTGTCATTACCACCTAGCCATTCTCTCGCCTCGCACCCTTATGCCTCTACTATTCTCTCCACCGGCAAACAACCTCACTGCAGCTCCATCTCCATCATTGCCTCAATACCACAATCACCAAACAAAAGGCTCATCACTTCCCTGAGCTTCACATAACTCCCATCACCTGCAGCTGCCTTAGCTTTACATTCATTCATTCTATACCTCATTCCAACAGCAACTGGTTGCAACATTCCCTGCAATACAACTCCGCAATGTGTAATCTACTCAACTGGAGCCGCACAACTAGCCAAAGACCAGCCTTCATCCGAGTCTTAGCATTGCACAACCACCCGAGCCACTAACTCATCACAGACAAAGACCATTAACCTCCTCAGTAATTTCTATTGCAAAGATGCCTCATAACAAAGACCACTACAGGCCACTCAAACACCATTGAACCACCAGTCTGCAAACCTCCTCAGTTCAAAGCAACAGCTCTCTCTCTCAATTCCATTCATACACAAAGCATCATTGCACCATGGCATCAGCTACCACTGTTGCTTCTAGATCTGAAAATCATCATTCCCTTCCTTACAGTTACAGCCACTGAGCTAACTCCATAATTAAATCCGAGAACACAAGCTTCCAATTCTTCTTCCCATTTCTCCGCATCTCACATTCATTCTTTCTCGGTCAAGCCATGAAACCCTAAATCCATTTCTTCCATTGTCTTCCTCTTCTCACAGCCTTCAAGATTGTTCACGACCAAACCCTACTGATTCAATCCATGTCTCAATTCCAATATTTCAAACCCTAATTACTCTTCCGAGAATCAGAAACTCGTTGCTCCTCCGTAATTTCTCGATATCCCCGCTAACTCATTCAAATTCAAACCTCTCTTCAATCTTTACCGATTTCTCCGAATGCTAATGAAGTTGCCAATTCACGACAAACCCCATCCGAATTTCCTCTCCGCGAACTCGATTCCATCTCCTCTCCGATTTCTCTCAATTGACAGACTCCAAGCTTCAAACCCTAGTTCGACATCAACAAAGAGCCATCTCTTGCTTCGAGTTCATCTTCTAACTCATTCAACGAGCTTCAACAATGCATTTAATTCCTTCTCCCATTTCTTATGATTCGGTTTCAATGGCAATGAGTTCTCAAATCCAATCTCGCCGCAGAATAACATTTGGGAAAGAACTCAAATAAGAAAACTCGACTAGATTGTAATAGAGATGGGATATTAAGACACCCCGAGATAAAATACACCCCAAGATAGGTGCCCCTTAACGAAGAATAATCTGTCTTTAGCGAATCCCAGTGACTCCCATAGCAATAGACCGACTTCCTTTAGCGGTTTCTCCGAAATGTCCGCCCCTTTAACAGAGTGACGCCCTTAACTTAGAGTGGGGTTTCCAATAGCACTTGTCCGACCATTTTGCTCTTTTTAGCCTTCAAATTCTCGTTTTGCTCAGAACTTCTCCATAAGAACTCAGTAATGACTCCGTTCTTTCGCCATTGCCTTCGTCTTCTCGTCCTCTACACAATGAAAAGTAGAAATCTTGTATTTGAACGAGTTCCAATTGGTATTTTTGCTCCAAATGACTCCATTGCACCTAATAAACTCAAAAGCACAATAAGATACATAATTTACAAGAAAACTCGCAAAGAAAGCATAAATACTAGATATTAAATACGGTGTATTCTACACCTATCAATCCGCGTTTGGTGTGACTAGCATAGCTAGGGCCAAGGCAGAGTGCGTTTGGCATGCATGCTAGCTTAGGCTAGGTGTGGTCGGCATGATTTGCCATTGGCACGGAGGTGCGGCTAGCATGGTTGGCATGCTTTGGCACGTTTGGTGTGGCTGGCATGATTTGCCATTGGCACAGAGGTGCGTCTAGCTTGGGCTAGGTGTGGCTGGCATGATTTGCCATTGGCACAAAGGTGCGGCTAGCATGGTTGGCATGCTTTGGCGCGTTTGGTGTGACTAGCATAGCTAGGGCCAAGGCAGAGTGGCGCTGCTAGCTTGGGCTAGGTGTGGTCTGGCATGATTTGCCGTTGGCACGGAGGTGCGGCTAGCATGGTTGGCATGCTTTGGCACGTTTGGTGTGGTCGGGCATGATTTGCCATTGGCATAGAGGTGCGGCTAGCTTGGGCTAGGTGTGGTGGGCATGATTTGCCATTGGCACGGAGGTGCGGCTAGCATGGTTGGCATGCTTTGGTGCTTTGGTGTGACTAGCATAGCTAGGGCCAAGGTAGAGTGCGTTTGGCATGGCGCGGCTAGCTTGGGCTAGGTGTGGTCTGGCATGATTTGCCATTGGCACGGAGGTGAATTATGGTTTTGTTCGTTGTAACCCTAATTTGAAAAAATACCCCTATTAATTACTGACTACATGCATTAAACGTTCTAATAAATGTGTCACCGGTAACATTAGGTTATTTGGGTGTTTATACGATTTTACCCTTTGTTTAAAAACCACCATCAATATTAAGTCCCCGCTTAGCTCTAACAGAGCTTTGTTGCGAGGTAAGCATAAGATGGACAAACTATCAACAAGAAATCGTAAAGAGAATTGAGGAGGCTTGTCTCGACCTTTTATAAATAGGATTTGGAATCCTTTCCTCCGGCATGCTTTGCACAACCGAGGCCGGCACAATTGGGAAGTCAGCGTCATTGAGAGACAGAAGCCGGGTGGCATTGAGAAGTTAACGCGAGTTGGGAAACGGAGCGTGCTAGTCGGGCGGGGACCGGGCGCAAAGTGGGAAGTCGATCGCCATTAGCTGGCGGGGGATCGGTGCAAGGTGGGGAAGCCGAGGGTGTTAGCCGGGCGTGACTTGTGCGACGTTGGGAAGTTGGGCGTAATTGGTGGGACAGGTGCAACTTGGGCGATGTTGGGAAGTTAGGCGCAATTGGTGGGACCGGTGCAACTTGGGCAACGTTGGGAAGTTGGGCGCCCTTGTGGGCCCGTTCCTTATATGCACGATTTTTGGTATAGGGAAATCCTTCCCTATTTCAGAATCTCCACGCCCATATATATAAAATCCCTTTCTCTCATCTTTGTTCTTTCATCTTTTCATACTAGCGGCAGAGTCATAAAGAAAAAACGGCTTCCAAGTATGTCTTCCAGTACTTCTCTTGTTTCCCTTTTCATGTAGGTGCAAACCCTAAAAGTAGGCGTTTTTCTTTCATAATCCTTGCAATGATATTGCGCATATGATTTCTTGGCGAGCTTCTTGTAGAAAATATTGTATATATGCACCCAAGGGAAACACTGTATATATGATTCGAACCCGTAGAAAAACGCTCCATATATAATTTTGAACCCGAAGAAGGATACCATAGACGCATTCGAGCCCGTAGAAAATACCGCGTATATAGTCTTGAACCCGAAGAAGGTTACTGCAGACGCACTTGAGCCCGTATAAAATACCGCGTATATAATTTTGAACCCTGAAGAAGATATCATGTGTGCATTTTCGAACCCGTAGAGAATATCGTATATGTGCTTCATATGACTTCGAACACATAGGAAATATTGCATATATGAATTTCGGAATTGAAGAAAATACTGCGCGGGCAGTTTTGAACCTTTTATTTATTTAATAAGCCGTGGGGAAGGAAAATCTATAAGGAAGTTTCAAGCGACAAGGATTTAAGGTAAAAAGAGTTACAAATTGTTAAGGATTTATGAAATTCGAGAGTTTATCATCAATAGTTGAAACCGAAGATGAAGACCAAGGAGATCAAGACGAGGAGCGGAAGACGTTTCTATTGGATGCCGTGAGAGTGGTGTTATCATCATTGCGATCGGATGTGAAGGTTAGTAAGTAATCTCATCCTCGATAATAGTGGTTGATTTCCTTTCTTAGAGATCGTCAGAAAAATGGTTTTTCAAAATATTAAAAGATGTGGGTTTTTAAAAATATTTCGGAAGTTGTCCTTCCCACCATTCAACGTGTTGCAGGATTTCTCTCTTCATTCCTACCTGCACACATGTGAGAACCATAAAAGTACGTCTTTTTGAGTGCAATTATCATAAAATCCTTTTTGGTGAGGCAGAAGTCGAGGCGAAATGCTTATTGATCGCTTCTCAAACACGCGTTCTCTCATTATGGTGTGGTTATTTCTCACTCAACATTTAAGAATGAGAATATGTTCTTTAGTATTTCTAACTTCTTATTACTAGCATGCAGAAACTCTATGTCCTCATAGCTCTTTGGATGCTTGGGACGCTTGAACGCTTTGAAGTTGTGAGTTTTTAGTTTGATTTGCTCGAGGACTAGCAAAGTCTAAGTGTGAGGGAATTTGATAGGGTGTAGAATACATCCTATTTACTATCTATTGTTTATGCTTTCTTTGCTATTTTTCTTTTAAATTATGTATTTTACGCCTGTTTTGAGTTTTGTAGCTACTTTGGAGTCACACGGAGGAAAAGAAGAAGAAATTACTCTATTTGAGCAAAAAGGGCAAAATTGTCATTTCAGGGGCGAACACTATACGGACTCCGGTTAATGTTAAGGGAAAGTCTTTTGGAGGAGCACTATAGACAAACCAACAGAGGTTAAGGAGGCTGGAAACTTTGGCTAGCCCTTATCAGAAGTGACCTCCTAATATAGACACCCATCTGGGGTGGCTCTTATGTTGGGCGTCTCGATCCCAGATTATTACACAACCCTAAAATCGAGAGATGTTTTCTCTCATTCATATCATTCTATCATTCTGTTCTACCGAAATAAAGAAGAAAGAAAAGCAAAGACCCACTGCTATTAAATCAAGAACAGATCGAGAGATGAATAACAGGTGTTGCTATCAATGGATTCACGATGAAATGGATGAGTTATACGAAGAACAGACATGGTTTGGTGACGAAACTGATAGATTGAAACTAATTTGCAAGGGTGGTGCTGCTCAAAGGGATCTGATAATGGCTGAGATATTGTTGGCGATCTCTACAATTGAGATGGATGTTAACAGAGAAGAAAGTATGATGTTGAGATCGAGAAATTGTGATGCGTGTCGTTAACCACAACAAATTAATCAATATTTTTCCACCTAATTAACAAGTAATATAATGTAGTCAAGTTCGTTCCCACGAGGAGTAAGAGATTCTTAGTTGTAAAAATTGTCACAAGGGGGGGTGTAAAGCAAAAGAAAGTAAACAAAGCAATTAAAAGATAAAGTTGAAATCAATAAGAGAGACAAGATCAAGGAATCCTTCTTCGTTGCAAAACAATGATTCAAGTTATGTTTTTCATCCACATGTTATTAGTCACAGATTATCACCAACCGTAGGTAAAGCAGCTAGATCAGTGCTAAACCCCTAAATCCCTTATATCACCGGATACGGAAGTTCTCGACTACCGGATTCTATTTACCAAACCACCTAGTAGTAGATCACTCTAGATGTAATTTAAATAAACGCATTAAGATTTATGAACTTATTAGGTTAATATTAGTAGTTAGACTCTTAGATCAAGGTCTACTTGCTAAGGTTGTTTTCACACACAATTGCTCCACGGAATCCCTCCGCAAGGTCTTGTGTTTGCTACTTATGTAAAGAGTCAAGAAACGATTACTTATCTCCTAACTTTCACTAGCTTTAGATCAAATTAACAAATCAATTTAGCGTGCACTCTAAACAACCTATCAATCAATCATGAATGAATAAACATTCCTATTAGTAAAAACAAACGATAATCATGTGAAAAACTTCAAGGTAGAATTAAAACAAAACTCAAAACATATATTAAGAACTAAGAATTCATCCTCAATCAATAAGAAAATTAGCTACTCATGTTTTTGAAATTCACACAAATTAATTAAAAGGAGAATTTTCAAGTTCACACAAATAATTAAGAAGAAGAATTGAAAGCAAAAACACAAGTGTTGTGTGTGTAGAGAGATGTGTAAAAGATATATAAAAGTGTGTAGAGAACTTCTCTACTTATAGGCTTTAATGTTCTCCAAATCTTCCAAGGAATAGAATCCTCATTCCATAATAATTCAATTTCCAAATTCAAGTCTTTCTCATCTTCCATCTTCTCTTTCCAAATTTGACCCAAATTCTCCATCCAATTCCAAGTCCAAGTCTTCACACCCATGAGAAGAATACAACACAAAAATCTGTAATTTTGGTCGCCGGAAAGCTGGTATTATGGCCGGAATCCGTCCGGAAAAGTCACCGCCGGTCGCCTGGATATACCTCTCCGTCGACGGAATATTCCGTCACGATACTGTTAGATGTAACAATCAAGACGGTCTTCAGTTAGTCAATCGGGTCAAGGCAGATGATGAGTTAGCTTCTAGTCGCCTTCGATTCGCTATCGGGTCCGATCGGGCCGGGTTGAGTCGCCCGGATCGGTCAACGCCGAGTTGACTGGGCGGGCAAAACCTACGAGTCTCGGCTGCTTTTTCGGTGTTTCCGCCAAGTTCAGGCCTCTCTTTAGCTCCATCCCTGTTCAAATCCTAGCACATACATCTATTCATTTCACTTCTCCTGCAACATCATCCTGTGCCTTCCAGTGCTCATTCTTCACAAGCCCATTCATTCCCTGATCAGCTGCAACACCTCCAAAGCTCTAACCCATGTAATCAGCAGCACCAACACACAACATCAACATCTTATTCTTCTTAATTGATTTCTCAATTCCTGCAATGTTTCAGTCTTCACTGTAGCTTCAATTTCAGACCTCTTTCAACAACAGAAGTCGTCTTCCTTCAACTTCATCACCACTGATTCCTCATGGGCCCCTGTAGCATTCAGCTCATTCACCTGCCAGCAGTTATGTCTTCCAATTTCACCACATCCTTGAAAATCAACATCTCCAACTTGAGTTCAGGCTAATCCCCTGTAACAATCCTACACAGACATCTAGAAGCATTCATCATCAACAGAGTTTCAATTCAGCTCAGGTCACAACCCATTTGCTCTCAATCATAGCAGCATCTCTTCCTTGTTTTCGACCATCAACAGCAGCTTCTCACATTAACAACTCAAGATACATGTAAATCATTCCCATCATTGATTCCAACTCCATCTCCATATCAGCAGACTACACATCCACCACATCCTAATCTCTTTGGTCGAACTCAAGAACCATCGTAACACCGCCTTATCTTGACCTCCATCTCGTTGCTAGATTCAATCCATTTCATCTTCACAAAGATCACGAATTGAAAAACCCATTCTCTAATTGAGTCTTGAAATTCGATAGCAAAGAACTCTCGATCCGTTCGTGTTCAAATTCGATCTAGCCCTTTATAGCAAAGAAATCAACCCCTCGTTACTTCTCTGCTTCATTCTATTCATCTGAACCATCTGAATCTCAAAAACCCTAATTGCAACTTCGAATTCAAACTAAACCCATCTCCAATTTCAGTTGCAGTGACCAAAAATCATGACTTGCTTCGATTAACATCTTCTCTGCCACAATTTCTCGATCTCAACAACATACTTTCTTCTCTGTTAACATCCATCTCAATTGTAGAGATCGCCAACAATATCTCAGCCATTATCAGATCCCTTTGAGCAGCACCACCCTTGCAAATTAGTTTCAATCTATCAGTTTCACAAGAACCCATGTCTGTTCTTCGTATAACTCATCCATTTCATCGTGAATCCATTGATAGAAA
This sequence comes from Papaver armeniacum, assembly GCA_023531295.1. NCBI lineage: Eukaryota > Viridiplantae > Streptophyta > Magnoliopsida > Ranunculales > Papaveraceae > Papaver > Papaver armeniacum. The sequence goes on from JAJJWW010006717.1 coordinate 1,473,834, forward strand.
CACCTGTTCTTCATCTCTCGATCTGTTCTTGATTTAATAGCAGCAGCTGCTGCTTTTCTTTCTTCTTTATTTTAGGTAGAACCGAATGATAGAATGATATGAATGAGAGAAAACATCTCTCGATTTTAGGGTTGTGTAATAATCTGGGATCGAGACGCCCAACATAAGAGCCACCCTGATGGGTGTCTATATTAGGAGGTCACTTCGATAAGGGCTAGCCAAAGTTTCCAGCCCTTAACCTCTCGCTGGTTTGTCTATAGTGCTCCTCCAAAAGACTTTCCCTTAACTTTAACCGGACTCAGTATAGTGTTCGCCCTGAAATGACAATTTTGCCCTTTTTGCTCAAATAGAGTAATTTCTTCTTCTTTTCCTCCGTGTGACTCCAAAGTAGCTACAAAACTCAAAACAAAGCGTAAAATACATAATTTACAAGAAAAATAGCAAAGAAAGCATAAACAATAGATAGTAAATAGGATGTATTCTACACCCTATCAAATTCCCCCACACTTAGACTTTGCTAGTCCTCGAGCAAATCAAACTAAAAACTCACAACTTCAAAGCGTTCAAGCGTCCCAAGCATCCAAAGAGCTATGAGGACATAGAGTTTCTGCATGCTAGTAATAAGAAGTTAGAAATACTAAAGAACATATTCTCATTCTTAAATGTTGAGTGAGAAATAACCACACCATAATGAGAGAACGCGTGTTTGAGAAACGATCAATAAGCATTTCGCCTCGACTTCTGCCTCACCAAAAAGGATTTTATGATAATTGCACTCAAAAAGACGTACTTTTATGGTTCTCACATGTGTGCAGGTAGGAATGAAGAGAGAAATCCTGTAACACGTTGAATGGTGGGAAGGACAACTTCCGAAATATTTTTTAAAAACCCACATCTTTTAATATTTTGAAAAACCATTTTTCTGACGATCTCTAAGAAAGGAAATCAACCACTATTATCGAGGATGAGATTACTTACTAACCTTCACATCCGATCGCAATGATGATAACACCACTCTCACGGCATCCAATAGAAACGTCTTCCGCTCCTCGTCTTGATCTCCTTGGTCTTCATCTTCGGTTTCAACTATTGATGATAAACTCTCGAATTTCATAAATCCTTAACAATTTGTAACTCTTTTTACCTTAAATCCTTGTCGCTTGAAACTTCCTTATAGATTTTCCTTCCCCACGGCTTATTAAATAAATATAAAACAAATATTTCTCTTTTTTTTTTCTTTTTTTTTTGAAAAACAAGAGAAATTAAATACAAAATAAACCATGGCCGTGGGAGAAGTATTTTACCGCTTGATTCTTCACAACTTGTATCGCCTTAAATCATAAACTTCAATAATTCTCACCTTTTGATTTTCTTTGCTCTTATAATAAGTCTTCATACTTGGATATATAATTACCTCATTGTATTGTAAGTCCTCAATATATATGTAAAAATCCGCTCATTTGTATGTTGCTTTACTTGAGTTTGAAATTTGCTCTTTTTCTCGTTCCGTTGCTTGTAAACCTTAAACTTTTCCAACTTTCCTTGTAGATGATGATGTCGCTCCTTGTTGATGATGATGGTGTTTCTATGGACCCGTTGTTGTCGCGAGAGAGAATGGTGCTAACTGCAAATCGAACTACAAAAAGGAGGCTTTCATCTATAGACGTCACCCTTCATGATTGACAAAATTAGCACTCAAGAGATCAAAGAGTAGTGCTTCTATTGGTGGGAGGTTGGGTAGCTCACCATTCTACCCTAATTAACGTACGGTGACACACACTCAAAAGAAAGCTCTTTAGTAGATGGAAAAATTTCTGGTCGGTGCCTCACATGATATGAATACGGGTAGTCTCCACTAATGATTGATCAGCAACTCTAATAATGCATTTCTCCATGCACCAAATTCGCATCACCGGCATGATTAAATCCATTATTTAACACTCTAACAAGCAAGAAATCCGAATGTAGTTCTCTATCACTTCCAAGTTCAATTATGTCGGTCAAAATCTCTATGTAAACATACCTAGAAGTATGCTAGTGACTCTAAAATCTCTAAAAGTTGGAGGTTTTATGTAAAACTTTTTTTTTTTTTTTTTTTTAATTTTTTTTTAAATACATGCTTAACCACTCCCCCACACTTAAACCTTACATTGTCCTCAATGTAATTGAATCGTCCTAGTAAAGTCAAGGTGGGAAATTTTAACATGATATGGAACAAGAAAAAGAAATAACAAAAATAAAAAGCAAAATGATAAGAAATACAAAACCTATGGGTTGCCTCCCATGAAGCGCTTGTTTTAAAGTCGACGGCCCGACTTAGCTCTTGTTGCACATTACTCCTCCAGAGGGAGTGAATCTCCAAATAGAAGTTCATCCAAATTCACATAAGCGATGTTCTCATAGTATGGCTTCAATCTATGGCCGTTGACTTTGGAAACCGAATTGTCTCTAAGACTAGTAATTTCAACTGCACCATGAGGAAAAACATTAGTAACAACATATGGTCCAATCCAACGGGACCTTAACTTTCCAGGAAATAGTTTAAGGAGAGAATGATATAAAAGGACTTTTTGTCCCACGATGAAGTTTTTACGAGAAATCATCTTGTCATGAAAAAGCTTGGTCTTTTCCTTGTAAATCCGGCACTCTCGTAAGCATCATTACGTATCTCCTCTAGCTAATTTAGTTGTAACTTCCTTTGTTTCCCGCTTCATCATACTCCATGTTGAATTTCTTTATCGCCCAATAAGCCTTATGTTCAAGTTCAACCGGAAGATGACAAGCCTTACCATAAACCAACCGATATGGAGACATACCAATCCGTGTCTTATACGCCGTTCTATACGCCCAAAGTGCATCGTTGAGCTTAAAGCTCCAATCTTTCCTTGTGGTATTCACCGTTTTCTCAAGAATGGACTTGATCTCACGATTTGAAATTTCCGCTTGTCCACTAGTTTGTGGATGGTAAGGCGTACCAATTTTGTGTGTTATGTTGTACTTCTTGAGGAGAGCGTGGAAAGCCTTCTTGAAATGTGAGCCTCCATCGCTTATCACCACTCTTGGTGTACCATGCCTATTGAATATGTTTTCTCTTACAAAATCACAAACAACTTGAGAGTCATTAGTCTTGGTGGCTCTAGCTTCCACCCATTTCGAAACATAATCTACGGCAAGAAGTATATACAAATTTCCATTCGAATTGACAAAAGGGCCCATAAAATCAATACCCCACACATCAAAAATCTCAACGGCGAGAATTGGTGTGAGTGGCATTTGATTTCGAGCACCTAGATTGCCCGTTCGTTGACATCTATCACACGATTTACAAAAAACATATGAATCTTCAAACAAGGTGGGCCAATAAAATCCACTCTCGAGAACTTTGAGAGCGGTACGTTTAGAACCAAAGTGGCCACCACAAGCAAAAGTGTGGCAAAAGGAGAGGATGTATTGAAATTCGGAGTTAGGTACGCACCTTCGCATTATTTGATCAACGCCATATTTCCATAAGTATGGTTCATCCCACACAAATTGTTTAGCTACCTTCTTAAGTTTCATCTTTTGGAAGTTGGACATTGTATTAGGTACTTTCCTTGTCACCAAGTAATTTACTATATCCGCGTACCAAGGTGTTGATTCTTCCATGGAGAAAAGTTGTTCGTCCGGAAAGCGGTCTTGTAATGGAAGTTCCTCTTGAGACATAACAAGTCTTCTAAGATGATCCGCAACGGTATTCTCCACACCTCTCTTATCACGAATTTCTATGGCGAACTCTTGTAGCAATAGGATCCACCGGATTAATCTTGGCTTAGCTTCTTTCTTCTTTATTAAGTGTCTTAGTGCGGCATGATCGGAATACACAATAACCTTTGTACCCACCAAGTATGATCGAAATTTTTCCAACGCAAAAACTATAGCCAATAACTCCTTTTCCGTGGTAGAATAATTGATTTGTGCATCATTAAGGGTCCTAGATGCATAATAGATAACATGGGACAACTTGTCCACTCTTTGACCCAAAACGACTCCAACCGCATAATCACTAGCATCACACATTAATTCAAATGGAAGATTCCAATCCGGTGATTTGATAATTGGCGCACTTGTCAACATTTCCTTCAATTTGTCAAAAGCATCCTTGCATTCCTTGTTGAAGTCAAAAGGTACCTCCTTTTGTAATAACTTGCACATTGGCATGGAGATTTTAGAGAAATCCTTGATAAACCGCCTATAGAAACCTGCATGGCCAAGAAAAGAACGGATTTCCCTCACCGAAGTGGGATATTGTAAGTTTCTTATTAAATCTATCTTTGACTTGTCTACTTCGAGCCCTCGAGAGGACACAATGTGACCAAGTACTATGCCGTGGTTTACCATAAAGTGACATTTCTCCCAATTTAGGACAAGGTTTGTGTCTATGCATCGTTTAAGAACTAGTTCAAGGTTGTTTAAACATCCATCAAAAGAATTGCCATAAACACTAAAGTCATCCATAAATACCTCGATGATGCGCTCCACATAATCCGAGAATATACTCACCATGCATCTTTGGAAAGTAGCCAGGCGCATTGCAAAGGCCAAACGGCATCCGTCTATATGCAAACGTTCCAAATGGACAAGTGAAAGTGGTCTTCTCTTGGTCCTCCGGTGCAATAACAATTTGGTTGTATCCCGAATAACCATCCAAGAAGCAATAATAAGAATGCCCCGCTAACCGCTCTAACATTTGATCAATGAAAGGTAAAGGAAAGTGATCCTTTCGGTTTGCGGAATTAAGCTTTCTATAGTCAATGCACACTCTTCAACCGGTTTGAACTCTTGTAGGAACAAGTTCATCGACTTGATTTCGAACAACCGTGACTCCGGAATTCTTTGGTACCACTTGAACTAGGACTAACCCACTTGCTATCGGAAATTGGGTAGATTACCCCCACACTTAGCAATTTGAGTATCTCTTTCTTCACAACCTCCATCATGGGAGGATTAAGCCGACGTTGAGCATCACGTACCGGCTTCACGTTCTCTTCCATTAGAATCCTATGCATGCACATGGATGGACTAATGCCTTTGATGTCCGCAATTGTCCACCCAATATCCGTTTTGTGCTCTCTAAAGACTCTAAGCAAACGGTCTTCTTGTACCGGTGTGAGGTTCTTTGCAATAATCACCGGAAGCTCATCTCCATCTCCCAAGAAAGCATACTTCAAATGGTCCGAAAGCGGCTTCAATTCTAGTTTGGGCGCCTTCACAATAGATGGTACAAGTATTTCATCATTCACGGGTAAAGAAATATATGAAACATTACCCTTTTTAGCTTCTTGTAATGTCGCCAAAGCACCACACATTTCCACCAATTCCTTGGAGATTTCAACATCCAAGTTAGACAAGCCGTGGATGTCCAATTCAATGCTCTTTTGCAACACCACATCAAGTTCATCCTCTTGGTTCAATTCCACCATTTGTTGCGCTAATGAATCAACCACATCAATGGAGTAAACGGAATGCACATCACTTGGGTAGCGCATGGCTTCAAATATGTTAAAGTGTATTATCTCCTTGTCGAATTCCATAGTGAGTGTACCCTTATCAACATCAATCTTCGTCTTTGCGGTCTTCATAAATGGCCTCCCAAGAAGTAAAGAAGTAGATGATCGGTTCTTATTGTTATCCATATCCACCACAAAGAAGTCCACCGGAAAAATAAGCTCATTTACTTGTACTAGCACGTCTTCTACAAGTCCCTTTGGATATATGTTAGACTTGTTCGCTAATTGGATAATAACTCTTGTCTCTTTCAAGGGTCCAAGGTTCAAGGAGTCATATATTTCGGCCGACATCACACTAATGGAAGCTCCCAAGTCAAGTAAAGCATGTTCAAACCTTTTCTTACCAATAGTAATTGGCACCGTGAAACCGCCGGGATCCGTACACTTTGTAGGCATCTTCTTTAATAGCATAGCCGATGCACTCTCGCCAACTTTAGTAATTTCATTATCAAGCAACCTATCCTTCTTGATGCATAATTCCTTCATGAACTTGGCATACCTTGGAATTGTCTTGATGGCCTCAATGAATGGTATGTTGATTTCAATCTTCTTGAAGATATCCATGAGTGCCTTGTCTTGAGCTTCTTTCTTGGATTTAGCAAAACGACTAGGAAACACTAGTGGAAAATGAGTTTTTTAAGTCTGCTTAAGATTTATAAATAAGACTTCCCCAAGCTTTCTTTATATATTGGGCTTCCCAAGGTAGTTTTTTTTCACCGAAAAGCAAATCTAGCCTTCATAGCAGTCTAATACATGGGGGCAGTTTAGGAAATATATATACTTCCACGTGGACTTACACTAAGACTGTTGGGGGAACTTGTTCTTATGGTCCCACTTCAGTTAAAACTGCGTTAGAAAATTGTTTCTAAAAACAAATCCTATCTACATTGTTTTTATCGGTCTGCCTCTTCCATCACTTCTCTCTCTCACAGCCTCAGTTGTCTCAGTTTCCTAATGAAACCCCTCTCTCACATATCTAACTTCTATCTCAATCTCAGAAATCGAAGATTATTTATAATCCCATCTCAAATTCAATCGAACCTCAATCTCAAAAATCGAAGCTTATTCATAACCCCATCTCAAAATCAAAACTCGTGAATCAGCAGAAATCAAAAGCAAACATTTTTTATTGTAACCCAAAATCTAGTTTGATTAATGGGAATAAGAATATATTGAACTAGAGATCACTGGATTAATTTTTAACTTTGATTTGGTTTTTACTTGAGATTATCACTATTTGATTAGATTAGATTTGATTGGTATTATTTAATTCGATTTGAAGAGATAGATCCATCGTCGACTGACATCATGTACTCTTATTGCTGCTATTTCGGTGGTGATGAAGACCCAAGAAGAAGATCTCATTAGGTATAAACCTCATTGTTACAATTTTTTGATTTTTTTTTGATTTTCTCATGTTTTCTTCATTCGCAAATTGTTGTACTTGTAATGAAGGAGTTTTACAACATGGGTTTTCAAAGCCGAAACATCGCCTTCGGTGGTTACTCACAAACCCAAATGTTGATATCTTGGTTTGTCTTCAAATCCTAAAATAAAACCATATTTTTAGTAAATTTTTGAAACGAATGTTACCTTTTTTTTTTTTTTTTTTTTAATGTTTGGTAGCCATTGAGCTCGAACAAGCACTTCATTTAAACATACAAGAACAAGCGAGTTCAACAATCACTTCATTGAGTCTCCATGCGATGTGTTTGCGGGGAAAGATTGGCTTTAAAAGGGGTTGGAAACAATCACCAGAGGACATCTACGGACCACGACAATCCCCGCACTTCACCTCGCTCGATAAAAGTTCAACGAGGAGCATTTTAGATCATCTTAACTTTCTGTTCACCATCAAAACTTTATTCACATCATCTATACCGTAGGACAAGTGCCCTCGCTTGTTTGTGAGTTTGAAATTAGCTTGTATAATGTTGAATGATTATATCCGGACCATCGGATGTTTATTGCTAAGAGAAAAATCGTAAAAGATAAGGGTGCCGATCATCCACAAAAATACAAATGCCTCAACGGTTTTGTCTATCTACCACATATTTGTTCCTCAAGGTGATTTCTTATTACTTTCATTATTAACTTAACGAGTAAGCCTTATTTCTATTTGCCACTCGACCAACCATAAATTGATGCTTTCTTACAAGGAAAGAAGAAACCTTCTGAAGTTGCTAACAAGAAGGCTACCTTGTTTTCATACTTTGTTGGAGACCCCTGTTCTTTAAAAAGCAATTTAGGTCATTACATTTCTTTTCATACTAGACGTTTCATTTATTTTTGAGTTTTATGCACGACCTATTGCTGACTAGTTTAAGAAGATGAGTTCATGAAACCCTAGTTTCTTTGTTTATGCCGATGCTATGAGTCTAATTTCTTATATATAGTAATTTTTTGTTCGAGAATTCGTAATTTTTATGCCTTCTCATTCGATATCATGCGGTTTAAATCATGGGTTCGGTTCTAATTTCAGTTTTATGATCTGAATTTGAGTTAGGTTATATTGATTTTCGAGGGTTTATTTTTATTTTGATTTTTTTTTGGTTTGTCTTAGCGGTATTCCATCATTTAGATCTGACATTTGTTGGATTTATAATGAGTTCGGTTAGTATTTTTTTTCCAGGACATTTGAGAATATTAGTCAAAAGCAGAGAACAGGAAGAACTTAAATTTGGGGTTCTCAAGCACAAAAGCTTCGTGGTAATCTCGATTTGTACCCAATTTTTATACCTAATGCAGAGTCGTTGTATTTACTAATTCATTACTTTCTTTTGAATGTAGGATTAACCAAATTCATACTACTCATTCCCCGGGAATTCCTATTCCACAAGTATGACCAACTACGTAAATTGAATCCAAAGATGATGTGATCATTGGCATCCTAGATTTTGGTAAATATGCAACTGAATTTCCAGCTTATTGGATTGTAGCATACACTTCCCCAACCGAGTCATCTTAATAATATATGGTTGTTAATATACTTATTAGATCCCGTAGATTGTCTTGCATACTATTAATTGTCATTTTGAGATCATGTGTGGATTGTAATCATGTCATGAATGAAGTTGTTGGAAAATAATTTGGTTAAGTTCATCTAGTGGCCTCATAGTAGTGATGGTTTGTGTGTTTTCTTAGAATTGATTAGGTTAATTGTTTCAAGGTGGTTTCAAGTTTTGTTAAACAATGTTTTCACCGATTCACACAGGACTTGTCTGTGCTTCATACTATGTTTGTTTATCATCACTTGTTTGGATGTAATTTCCAAAACCATGAGTTTCCAATAGGGAATCCAGTCTTACGACTTACAAGTGTCAAGTGTATTTGGTCTTATCGTAAAATAAGTGTTGGTTTTCGCCGTTAAATCGATTTGATGGCGAAAGTCAAACAATTGAGAGGGACATGCGTCTAAAGGTTGCTCTGTACATTGCAGCAGGCCTTAGAGTATTGTAGTACCAAATGGAATAAATTGTTTCATGACCTAAATGCTTTTTCGGGTTCACTTTGACGAGGTTATTTTGCTACCTTCGGTTCTGTTAGATGTTTCTTGTGTGTTTTTTCTCTTGGGCTTGCTCTTATAATGTTTCTGGTACATGACAAGGGATATCTTCATACTTGATCTGGAGTTTGAGCCATTCTCCACTAGTGGGTCTGTCATGTCATGCGACTTGTACCTACATTAGTGGGTTTGTGGTGCAGACTAATGAGATCTTCATACATGAGCGGGAGTTTGAGCCATTCTCTGCTAGTGGGTGCATTGTGCGACTTATGCCTACTCTTGGTTGCATACCGGCGGTAAAAATTCTTGAATAGACAACATGGATTATGCTTTTGTGTGCCTTTGGTAGATGATTGTTGTGTTTGATAATTGAATTTATTGCTTTGCTTTGCATCATTTACTCTCTGCAAAAACATGTTGTCTCTGTGTGTGGACACTTCCATTATTTAATCTCTCATTTTTATAAGCATATCTTGTCTGGCTTGTGCGTGTGTTTGGATGGTATGTTTTACTTGTTTATGACTCGGAAGGTATTCGATCTAATCGACTAGTCTAGTTAAACTTGATCATGATAACCTTCTAGTTGAATCCCTAGGCAGTTGATATCTTCTCACTTGAATGTATCACTCATGTGTGTTTTGGGACAGGATATGGTACACGGTGTTGATTTCGGATCTTCTCGTGTGGTATGGTGACTACTTTAAGGTACAACAATATGAGTGATTCCTATAATGAATTCTTTTTATTGCACACTTTATCAATTAGAGTCGCATCGAACTTGTTAGTTATATGAATAGAGCTATAACATTGTGAACTTTTGATTAGATCAATGACATTAAGTGTTTCTTTTCATGTGTTATAAATAATAAATCATTGATGCTAGCTAGATCGTGTTAGTTTCAAGTTGTTGTACTATAGTAACTCATCTCGCGTAAATATAAATTGTATCGGTTCGACTTGGTTACTTTATCTGTTAAGAAAGTAACTTTAGATTTCTTATTTCTTCAGGGAATCCTTTACGGAAGGGAAATACATGGATCATTGCATGAGTTGGTGTGTTCGGATCGATTGGTTTTACTTGTTGTTAGTCTTTACTTTTTGTATTTATTTTGTTACTCATACTAATAACAAAGAATTTTTCATAGCCCATGGTACTGAAGTTGCATTGAACTTATGTGAATACAACGATAATGATTTGAACATATGCTTACAGGTTTATTTTTTTGGTACTTGTCGAACATGACTTCAATTTTTTTTCTGATTCTAACAGTGATAAATTGCAGCGATGCGTCCCTAGTTTCGACTTCTTTGGTTGTCGAGGCATGACCTATCTTTATTGACCGAGCATCATTTTGTCCTGTAAGGGAAATTAAATTCTTTGTATGTCTTCTTTCCACAAAGTTTATTACGCAGGTGATATATCTTTATTCAATTCTTGTTGTCCATTTAGAACCTACTAACAAACCAGTTATTCTTTTGTTGTTGTAGGTTGGTCTTCGATTTATTGTATATGCCCTAAACTGGAGGCACTTGACATTGCAGCACCTCGATGGTGCTGCTAGAATTGAAGGGATGTGGTGTTCTATCGAAGCATCTCCCGTCCGATAACGTTAGATGCTTCTTTTTGTGGGTAATGCTATTTCTTTTCTCTTCGTTTTCTTTCATTAAGGTGATGTGCCCAATGTAATATCTTTAATTCGACAGCCAACTTAAAGATGATTGCTTGTCTGCAACAACAACTGCATGCCTAATTATCCAGGACAATGATTTTGATGCCCTGCCAAACTTTGATGGCCTCTTCTCTAATTTGGCTATCACATTTGACATTCCTTGATTTATATTATACTTTTTTTATTGAATACACCTCCAACTTCGTGTTGAAGCTTTATGATAATTAAGCTTGTAATAGATATAAATTTTAGCATTTGAAGTTGTCATATTTTGAACTAAGTATTTTAGATAGCTAAAGTTAGCACTTTTTAATAAAAATTCGAGTTTAAATTTGTTATCAATTTAATGTTTAATTTTTTGATTAATATATAGTTTTGAAGTAAATACTAATTTATATGTGATTCAAGCATTTATTTTCAATTTGAATCAGCTTTTGATTCAACTGAATTAATTTCATTTTTTTTTATATAATATGTTTAACATAAAAAGTCTGCTTTTATCGGTAAGAAATAATAGACTATCCGAGGTAGTCCTTTGAAAAGATTCAAGGGCTCCCGATCCACAATCGTTTCAAGAAATAAGTCTACAGATTTGGGGCTCCAGAAGCAGTCTTTTTTAGTGATTGTAAGTCTTTTTATGGCAGACTTTTTATTTTGATTTTCCACTAGTGAAAAGGAGGTGGAGTAGTGAAAGTAGGAACCGGTTCCTTGGATTGGTCGGTTGGTGTGGAATTCTCCTTTGGTGCGGTTTCCTCCTTGTCTTTGACTACCTCTTCAATAGCTTCTTCATGATGACTTGGACTCTCCACTTGTCTTCCACTTCTTAAAGTAACCGCATTAACATTCTCTCTTGGATTCACAAATGGTTGTGAAGGAAGTTTTGTGGATGCTTGAGATTTCAATAAGTTCACATCGGTGCCAATTGCCCCATTTGAGTTTGTAAATCCTTGATGGCCGAATCGGTCTTTTGTTGGCTTTGTTGGAACATAGAAGTAAGACCTTGCATACCTTGCATTAACGCATTGAGCTTGTCATCATTCAAAGAATAACGCTCCTTGACTTGTTGTGGTTGAAATTGTTGAGGTTGGAAGCGTGATTGTTGAAAACCACCTTGTTGCGCATATGGATTAGGAGCCGCCGCTTGCTTGTTTGCGTAACTAAAGTTAGGATGATCCTTCCAACCGGGATTATAGGTATTGGAGTATGGATCGTACCTTGGCCGTTGATTTGGATATAAAGCATTTACTTGTTCGGTCTCACCATCCAGAATAATTACTTTGGCCATCCTTTGAATCATTATCTCCATGTTACCCATCCTTTGATCAAGATGTGATGATGAATCACTAACTTCATGCACTCGCCTAACCATTGGTTCATCTCTTGAGTAGAATTGTTGCGAGTTCGCAGCCATACTTTCAATCAACTCGGTAGCTTGGGTCACCGTCTTGTTCACTAGTGCACCACCACCCGCGGCGTCAAGAAGAGACCTATCACTTGGGTTGAGAGCTTCGTAGAAGTATTGGAGTGTCATAACGTCACTAAATTGATGGTGTGGATAGCTTGCCACCAACCTCTTGTATCGCTCCCAACATTCATACAATGATTCTCCCACTTGTTGTTTCAACCCACAAATCTCCTTGCGAATTTGAGTAGCTTTGGATGCGGGAAAATATCTCTCGAGGAAAAGTTTCTTCATCCCATTCCATGTTGTGATACTTCCGGAAGGCAAATAATATAACCATTCCTTATCATTGCCCGCCAAAGAAAACGGGAAAGCTTTCAACATTGCTCCATCCGCATTAGTCTCCGGTGGAAGCATAGCCATAACTATGGTATAGAAGTCCATAAGATGTTTGTTTGGGTCCTCATTCACCATGCCATGGAACTTTGGTAACTCTCTAATCAACCCCGGCTTGATCTCGAAGGTTGAGTTAGTTTGGATACACCATTGTTGTGTATCAAGCCTGTGAGAAGCTAGGTCCTTGAGTGTACGATAAACCATTGTTTCTTCCTCTTTGTCCGAATCACTTGATGAAGAAGGAGGAAGTGGAGTGTTAACCGCTCGAATGAAATCCTTTAGTTGAGTGCCGGATCGAAGACGTATTGGACTCGGTCTGCCCTTTTTAAGCATTCACCAAAGGTATAACACCTGAAACAAGATTCTCGAAAACTAAGTTAGATAAGGTATAGAATCTAACAAAACAAGAATAAAGCAAAAAGAAAAATAAAAAGAACTAAAATCGTCCATTTGCTCCCTGTAAAGGCGCCAAAATTTGATGCGTGTCGTTAACCACAACAAATTAATCAATATTTTTCCACCTAATTAACAAGTAATATAGTGTAGTCAAGTTCGTTCCCACGAGGAGTAAGAGATTCTTAGTTGTAAAAATTGTCACAAAGGGGGTGTAAAGCAAAAGAAAGTAAACAAAGCAATTAAAAGATAAAGTTGAAATCAATAAGAGAGACAAGATCAAGGAATCCTTCTTCGTTGCAAAACAATGATTCAAGTTATGTTTTTCATCCACATGTTATTAGTCACAGATTATCACCAACCGCCGTAAATGACTAGATCAGTGCTAAACCCCTAAATCCCTTGTATCACCGGATACGGAAGTTCTCGAATACCGGATTCTATTTACCAAACCACCTAGTAGTAGATCACTCTAGATGTAATTTAAATAAACGCATTAAGATTTATGAACTTATTAGGTTAATATTAGTAGTTAGACTCTTAGATCAAGGTCTACTTGCTAACGTTGTTTTCACACACAATTGCTCCACGGAATCCCTCCGCAAGGTCTTGTGTTTGCTACTTATGTAAAGAGTCAAGAAACGATTACTTATCTCTTAACTTTCACTAGCTTTAGATCAAATTAACAAATCAATTTAGCGTGCACTCTAAACAACCTATCAATCAATCATGAATGAATAAACATTCCTATAAGTAAAAACAAACGATAATCATGTGAAAAACTTCAAGGTAGAATTAAAACAAAACTCAAAACATATATTAAGAACTAGGAATTCATCCTCAATCAATAAGAAAATTAGCTACTCATGTTTTTGAAATTCACACAAATTAATTAAAAGGAGAATTTTCAAGTTCACACAAATAATTAAGAAGAAGAATTGAAAGCAAAAACACAAGTGTTGTGTGTGTAGAGAGATGTGTAAAAGATATATAAAAGTGTGTAGAGAACTTCTCTACTTATAGGCTTCAATGTTCTCCAAATCTTCCAAGGAATAGAATCCTCATTCCATAATAATTCAATTTCCAAATTCAAGTCTTTCTCATCTTCCATCTTCTCTTTCCAAATTTGACCCAAATTCTCCATCCAATTCCAAGTCCAAGTCTTCACACCCATGTGGAGAATCCAACACAAAAATCTGTAATTTTGGTCGCCGGAAAGCTGGTATTATGGTAGGAATCCCTAGGAAAAGTCACCACCGGTCGCCTGGATATACCTCTCTGTCGACGGAATATTCGTCACGATACCGTCAGATGTAGTGAGTCAAGACGGTCTTCGTTAGTCAATCGGGTCAAGGCGAGATGATGAGTTAGCTTCGATTCGCCTCGGTTGATCGGGTGGGTTGAGTAAATCTGGATCGGTCATGCGGGAGTTGACTGCCCGATGCAGAAAACCGGCCGAGTCTCGGCTGTTTTCTGGTGTTTCCCGGCCAAGTTCAGGCCTCTCTTTAGCTCCATCCCTGTTCAAATCCTAGCACATACATCTATTCATTTCACTGCTCCTGCAACATCATCATGTGCCTTCTAGTGCTCATTCTTCACAAGCCCATTCATTCCCTGATCAGCTGCAACACCTCCAAAGCTCTAACCCATGTAATCAGCAGCACCAACACACAACATCAACATCTTATTCTTCTTAATTGATTTCTCAATTCCTGCAATGTTTCAGTCTTCACTGTAGCTTCAATTTCAGACCTCTTTCAACAACAGAGTCGTCTTCCTTCAACTTCATCACCACCAGATTCCTCATGGGCCCCCTGTAGCATTCAGCTCATTCACCTGCCAGCAGTTATGTCTTCCAATTTCACCACATCCTTGAAAATCAACATCTCCAACTTGAGTTCAGGCTAATCCCCTGTAACAATCCTACACAGACATCTAGAAGCATTCATCATCAACAGAGTTTCAATTCAGCTCAGGTCACAACCCATTTGCTCTCAATCATAGCAAAGATCTCTTCCTTGTTTTCGACCATCAACAACAGCTGCTCACATTAACAACTCAAGATACCTGTAAATCATTCCCATCATTGATTCCAACTCCATCTCCATATCAGCAGACTACACATCCACCACATCCTAATCTCTTTGGTCGAACTCAAGAACCATCAGAACACCGCCTTATCTTGACCTCCATCTGTTGCTAGATTCAATCCATTTCATCTTCACAGCATCACGAATTGAAAAACCCATTCTCTAATTGAGTCTTGAAATTCGATAGCAGCAACTCTCGATCTGTTCTGTGTTCAAATTCGATCTAGCCCTTTATAGCAGCAAATCAACCCCTGTTACTTCTCTGCTTCATTCTATTCATCTGAACCATCTGAATCTCAAAAACCCTAATTGCAACTTCGAATTCAAACTAAACCCATCTCCAATTTCAGTTGCAGTGACCAAAAATCATGACTTGCTTCGATTAACATCTTCTCTGCCACAATTTCTCGATCTCAACAACATACTTTCTTCTCTGTTAACATCCATCTCAATTGTAGAGATCGCCAACAATATCTCAGCCATTATCAGATCCCTTTGAGCAGCACCAACCTTGCAAATTAGTTTCAATCTATCAGTTTCGTCACCAACCCATGTATGTTCTTCGTATAACTCATCCATTTTATCGTGAATCCATTGATAGCAACACCTGTTCTTCATCTCTCGATCTGTTCTTGATTTAATAGCAGCAGCTGCTGCTTTTCTTTCTTCTTTATTTCAGGTAGAACCGAATGATAGAATGATATGAATGAGAGAAAATATTTCTCGATTTTAGGGTTGTGTAATAATCTGGGATCGAGACGCCCAACATAAGAGCCACCCCAGATGGGTGTCTATATTAGGAGGTCACTTCTGATAAGGGCTAGCCAAAGTTTCCAGCCCCCTTAACCTCTGCTGGTTTGTCTATAGTGCTCCTCCAAAAGACTTTCCCCTTAACATTAACCGGACTCCGTATAGTGTTCGCCCCTGAAATGACAATTTTGCCCTTTTTGCTCAAATAGAGTAATTTCTTCTTCTTTTCCTCCGTGTGACTCCAAAGTAGCTACAAAACTCAAAACAAAGCGTAAAATACATAATTTACAAGAAAAATAGCAAAGAAAGCATAAACAATAGATAGTAAATAGGATGTATTCTACACCCTATCGAACCCGTAGAAAAATGCTCCATATATAATTTTGAACCCGAAGAAGGATACCATAGACGCATTCGAGCCCGTAGAAAATAATGCGTATATAATTTTGAACCCTGAAGAAAATACTGTGTGTGCAGTTTTGAACCCGTAGAGAATACACCCTCTTTTTTTTTTGTTTTCCAGGTTTTTCTTTTGTTGGGTGCGGTTATGTGTCACGGAGATAATTTCGTCTTTCTCCGTGTGCAGATATCTTGTTACTAAGTTGTTATGAAGAAATCCGACAAGATGTTACCTGAACAAAATTTCGCCTCATCGAAGGATGTTCATAGTTCCAAACCAAACACGGATGATGAATTCTTTGCTAAACCCCTCGCCCCTGCTCGGAAGAATCACCAGGTTTCGTGCCAATTTTGTTAACCGGTGGTGAAGATGAAAAGAAGACACGTTCGGTTCGCCCAGAGAACACCATACAGTTCTGTCTTCATAAAGGGGTATATTCTTCTTCCAACATTGATTTCAGGATGTGTCAAAGCCCATTGCGTTCTTTTGATAGATGGGTTGAGTTCATGGTGAGTAGGGAGCACATAAATACCAACTTGACTCGAGCGCAGATTATTGATGATGTCGAGCTTGAGAAATCTCCGCATTAGGAAGGATATCCCGGGCTTGGTTGCTTTCATCTCCAGATGGTGTTCGGACACCCATACGATCATATGTAGATGGGGTGAAATAACTTTCTCCTTGGAGAGTGTGGCTCTCTTTGTTGAATCTTAGGTAGAAGGAATCTTAATATCCGATTGTCTGAAGGTGAGGAGAAGATGCGGGATGACCTTGCCGCTAAGTTGGAGATTACGCTCGAAAAGACTCCATTGCGAAGTCGAAGGATTCTGTCACGAAAGAGGATGAAAGGTGCTTTTACAAATTGGTGGATATCTCAATGGTTTCCGGATGAGTGGAACCTAAATGGTGCGATGATCTTCATGTTGCAGCATTTTTGGCTCTCTGGTTGTCTAGAGACATTTTTGATGACGGTTCTAGCAAGAAGGAAATAAGACCAGAGTTGTTAGTGATTGCTGTGAAGTTAGCAAAAGGTGAAGTTCTTCCCATTGGCAAGCTATTCCATGGTTCCCTGTATGTGCATCTGGATCACCTAGTTGCGAATGGTTTCATGAAAGTGGATTCATATGTGCACGTTGCTTTTCTGCAAGCCTGGTTATGGGAGCACTTTGAGAAGTATGCTCCGAAACCGTTGCCTTCGATTCCCGCGAGTTGGGGCGGCTCCTGAATTCTTCGATGGGTGAACAAAGGCCCAAGAGTTGCATGAGCTTGGTTAGTCTTCTCGATAAGTCGCATGAAATCGGTTTTTCGCCCATGGGAGCCGGTCCATAGGTCGGTGACTCAAATTGACACCTTTGCTTCTCGCTCCGATCATGTCTTTATCTTCCGACGGAAACTTGAGTGTTGGTGAAAACTTGTTTATTCAAAGCTGCATGTCCTGGCTATATGCCGTCTTTCTTCATGGGTTCTTTCCGAATAGATGCTTACAATATTGACCGTCTTTGCTCGTCACATGGGTTTCGATCAAGGGGTGCCTCTTGCTTACCACTGGTGGTTCCTAAGGATTCATTGCATGCCACCCTCAATGCCGAGTGCCCTTTGAAACGGGTATCCGCCTTTAATTCTTTCAAACGGAAAGAGTAACTTCGACGAATTTTGGCTATAATGAGTTCTGGTACGATGAGTTCATTATGATCCAAGATTTTGTAAATAACGTGGTGGAGTTCGTTGTAAACCTTCCCCATAAGTTTTGAAAAAGTATCCAATGTTGAGAGATCCCAAGCGAAAGTTGCCTCGGCAACTCGGAAAGTCCCGAGCAAAGGAACAGAGAACGAAGAATCGTGTGGCGGGTTCAAAGGCGGTTTCAAAAGATCCTCCCGCAGCTCTCGTGTCTTCGGTTCTTCCAATAACCAGGTATGTGTCGCCTCCTTGTTGGTTTGTCTCAAAACACGTGAATTTCTCAATAAAACGTGTGTCTTGTTTCTTCCGGGGCTTCGGTAGTGTTAATGCTTTCGCTGCCCTTGCACGTTGCCGGGAGACGGCAATTTCTTGAAGAATTCCGGTGACCGAGCCTTCTCATAGCGGTGATGAGTCGGAGAAAGAAGAAAGTTCGACAAGTGATAGTGATTCCTCCGGGCAAGACCGGTTCTTTTTCCGGAAGTGGTTCGGTGAGTTTCGCGCTTCTTTTCTTTCTTCTTCCGTTTGTTCTTTTGAAAAATGTCTAACTCAAGTTCGCAGGAGGAACGGTTCGGAGGACGACTGGGGTGGAGCCACACGAAAACTTGCCTTTGGTGACCACCGCCGGTGACTTGGAGATGGGAGTTAGCCAATTGCTGGGCACAGATGTGGTTCAAACGGTGGATGATTCTCTGATGGTTGCTACCGTAGACATGGAAAAAGACCCTTTGCGAGTCGTGAGGCCGATTGCAGGGCGCCATTTTCGATCCCCGTACTTGGTTCCTTATCCAGATCATGTGGTGGTTGGTGGTTTCAGCGTGCTGGCTAAGTATGAGGCGTTGTACACCAGAATCTGGGAGAAGTATGGACATATGGCCATAACCAAGAAGGTCACTAGTCGATTTGCGCTGGTTAAGCGTGTGGAATAGGCTTTATCTTCCATCGAGGACATGCGTGAGGTGACTGGCCACACCGTTTCTGAAGACGTTATTGCCGTCTGGGAGAACCATCGCGACGTGTGTGTAGAAAAGGAGTTCAACGCTTCGTGGTTTGTCGAAGGCCTTGCCGAGATCCAGTCGAAAGATGCGACAATCGAAAGCCTTTGCGCAGAGGAGATTGCACGACATGAGGTAGAACTCGAAAAGCTTTCCAAGATGTTAACTATGAAGAGAGCGGCTCTTGAAGATGCAAATTTGACTTTCTCCATGAAGAGCAGACCTCTGTTGGATGATTTTCCTTGAATGTTTCTCTGTTAAACTTTCATTTAGGTTCTTCTTTTTTTTTTTTTTTGAGAAACATCTTTGGATGTCAGGTTCAAAGTTCGACCGGTTGTGATAGACAACTAGTAGCTTTTGAGGATATTGGATTATTTCTGGGATGAATGGTTTTGATAATATAACTCTGATTATGTTTTGTGAAAGGAATATTTCTTTTATGAAAGTGTGTGCTAGCAATAGGCACAAGACGCTGTAGTATGACGGTTTTTTAAGAACCTAAAAACAGATCGTATATCTTGCCCGTCTAAATTTACTCACTCCATAGGTTTTTGCGAACACGCCCTGTCCATGTAAAAGGCGGCTTTCTTTGGTAGCATCACCAACAAGTCCCCAATCGCCGGTAGCATCTTGGTGAGTCCCCGTTTTCTGGTGTAGTTTTTAAGTAACCCGGTAAGGGTTGTCTGGCAGTTGAGTCGGATTGAGTCGCCTTCCCTACCATCTTGACATCCGGGTCGAAGAACGAGATCGATGATCCCGACATCAGAGCCGATAGATCAATCCTCCCTTTGTGGTCGCCAATTATTTATGGGTAAAAATCGTTTCCGCCGATTTTGGTAAATTCGGTAGGTGAGTGAGAAACTGGTTTAAACCCTAAATAAATGTGTTGCACGTGAGCACTTTCTAGATTCGAGAGATCAATCCGTACAAGTCCGGCCTAAACCAAGAAATGGTCATTCCAGACTTGCTTCGGTCACAAAGTGGAGGAGAAGGGTTGATTTGGGGAGGGAAGCAAAGAAATGTGTTGAGACCAGAATAATTCTGGGAGAGTAGTGTCTCGACTTGTATCAGAAAGTGAAAGCTTAGGAAGCTTGCAAGAGATGAAAGCTTTTTTGGAGAACTTGCAAAGTTGCCTTTTTTGAGAGTGTTGTATTTTTCTCCTAACCGAGACTTGTTGTCTGGTGGAAATAGGTAAGACCTATTTATACAAGTCGATATTGAAACGTACCCTGGCCTCATGGAGTAAGAGAGTAAAGGGTGAAATAATGGGAGGAGGTGGTAACCGCATGGTGTTTATGGGTGAAAACGTTTTCACCATTATTTCCTCATTTATTTGACCGCTTTATTCCTATTCACGCTTTCTTAATGTGAGCGTAGTGTACGCTACATGCTGTGACCGCCAAACCAAAACCCTAGAAAGCATCCCCCAGTTTGTGTTGATGTCTCGAGTGTTGTTTGCACCTTGAGTGCAAGTGGCGCTGCTAGTGGCGCGTGTGGCATGAGCCAATGGCATATGCGGAATGCCTTTGTTGCGGGTTGCACCTTGAGTGCAAGTGGCAATGCCAGAGCTACTAGTGGCGTGTGTGGCATGTGCGGAATGCCTTGGTGGTAGGTTGTACGTTGAGTGTAAGTGGCATTGCCAGAGCTGCTAGTGGCGTGTGTGGCATGTGCCAATGGCGTGTGTGGAATGCCTTGGTGGTAGGTTGCACGGTTTGCAAGTTAGGCTAATAGCGTGCGTGTTTGGCATGTGTCAATGGCACGCATGGGCATTAGGGCTACGTCCTGGTAAGAAAAGCTACCAGCGATGCGTGTTGGCATGTGCCAATGGCATGCATGGCCAATTTGGGTCACGACTGGTAGGAAAAGCTACCAGCGAGCGTGTTGGCATGTGCCAATGGCAAGCGTGTCCAATTTAGGTCACGGCCGGGTAGGAAAAGCTACCACCGAGCGTGTTGGCATGTGCCAATGGCATGCGTGGCCAATTTGGGTCACGACCTGGTAGGAAAAGCTACCAGCGAGCGTGTTGGCATGTGCCAATGGCATGCGTGGCCAATTTGGGTCACGGCACTGGTAGGAAAAGCTACCGCCGAGCGTGTTGGCATGTGCCAATGGCATGCGTGGCCAATTTGGCCTAGGTTGCACGGTTTGCAAGCCTAGGCGCGGGCGCCATTTTGGCATGGCATGGCTAGGGCAAAGGTAAGGGTGCTTGGCTTGGCGTGGCGTGGCGTGGCGTGACTAGCGTAGGTAGGGCCAAGGTAGAGTGCGTTTGGCATGGCGCGGCTAGCTCGGGCTAAGTGTGTCTGGCATGGTTTGCCATTGGCACGGAGGTGAGGATAGCATGGTTGGCATGCTTTGGCGCGTTTGGTGTGGCTGGCATGATTTGCCATTGGCACGCAGGTGCGGCTAGGGCTAAGGCAAGGATGTTTGGCTTGGCGTGGTGTGACTAGAGTAGCTAGGGCCAAGGCAGAGTGCGTTTGGCATGGCGCGGCTAGCTTGGGCTAGGTGTGGCTGGCATGATTTGCCATTGGCACAGAGGTACGGCTAGCATGGTTGGCATGCTTTGGCGCGTTTGGTGTGACTAGCATAGTTAGGGCCAAGGTAGAGCGCGTTTGGCATGGCGCGGCTAGCTTGGGCTAGGTGTGGCTGGCATGATTTGCCATTGGCACGGAGGTGCGCCAGCATGGTTGGCATGCTTTGGCGTATTTGGTGTGACTAGCATAGTTAGGGCCAAGGCAGAGTGCGTTTGGCATGGCGCGGCTAGCTTGGACTAGGTGTGGCTGGCATGATTTGCCATTGGCATATAGGTGCGGCTAGCATGGTTGGCATGCTTTGACGCGTTTGGTGTGACTAGCATAGCTAGGGCCAAGGCAGAGTGCATTTGGCATGGCGCGGCTAGCTTGGGTTAGTTGTGGCTGGCATGATTTGCCATTGGCACGGAGGTGCGGCTAGCATGGTTGGCATGCTTTGGCGCGTTTGGTGTGGCTGGCATGATTTGCCATTGGCACAGAGGTGCGTCTAGCTTGGGCTAGGTGTGGCTGGCATGATTTTTCATTGGCACGGAGGTGCGGCTAGCATGGTTGGCATGCTTTGGCGCGTTTGGTGTGACTAGCATAGCTAGGGCCAAGGCAGAGTGCGTTTGGCATGGCGCGGCTAGCTTGGGCTAGGTGTGGCTGGCATGATTTTCCATTGGCACGGAGGTGCGGCTAGCATGGTTGGCATGCTTTGGCGCGTTTGGTGTGGCTGGCATGATTTGCCATTGGCATAGAGGTGCGGCGGGCATGATTTGCCATTGGCACGGAGGTGCGGCTAGCATGGTTGGCATGCTTTGGCGCGTTTGGTGTGACTAGCATAGCTAGGGCCAAGGCAGAGTGCGTTTGGCATGGCGCGGCTAGATTGGGATAGGTGTGGCTGGCATGATTTGCCATTGGCACGGAGGTGAATTATGGTTTTGTTCGTTGTAACCCTAATTTGAAAAAATACCCCATATTAATTACTGACTACATGCATTAAACGTTCTAATAAATGTGTCACCGGTAACATTAGGTTATTTGGGTGTTTATACGATTTTACCCTTTGTTTAAAAACCACCATCAACAATGACACTACAAGATTTTGTTAACGAGGAAACTGCAAATGCAGAAAAACCCCGGGACGTTGTCCAGAATTGAATACTCTGGATTAAGCTGTTACACAAAATTACACCTAACTTCGTATAGTTGATACCAAGTAACTAACACTATAGTTCACTTAGTTTAGTATGTATTCCCATGCCTCTGACTTGTGAATAAGTCACGTACTTGGAACAATTCCTTTAGTTCGTATTACAAACAGTAAAGGAACAACAAATATGTTTGGTATCAACTCTATTCAACCAAATGATATGAGTCGGACAAAGGCTCTTTTGTTTATCTTAACATAAACTCCTTCGTCGGGTCCTTAGATCTATCTTATGTTCAATCACCCAAAGGTAATCGTTTAAGATTAAGCCAATCAATACCTTTAATCACAAGGAAACGTATTGATGCCGATCTACTCAATTAATCAATCCAATCTACCACAAGGATAAATCGATTATTAATTGGATCCTCTTTTATCGAAACAAGTATTGTGCACACCAAAGATTATAAAACCCAAGTCAGATCTTTAATATCTTATTTGTCTTCAAATCTTCTTAAATCTTCAATAAAAACCTGCACACAATCACTTGAATCTCTTGTGATCAATCACGCACAAAACGGAGTCTGTTAACAATAGATTATCACAAGATCGTCTTTAGAACTAACAACAGTCTAAAGATCCCTGTCGAAACTTTGAACTAGTTTGAGTGAATCTTATATCAGAAGAGAAGATTCTCAAGAATAAACAAACTAGGTGCAATCATATTTCAACCACCGTTAGTCAATCAAATCAATCGAAAACAAAGATAAACCGTAATTATCTAGTTTCCCAACAACGGGTCGCGCTAGAGCTTCTCAATCCCAAAGAAGACTTTAAATTGAGTGGCCGTAAGAGATTTCGCCTAATTAGGTTACTCTCCTCTCCGAATAGGCGGCTACACCAGTAACAACAAAAGAGTAAATCGTTGTTACGAAGGATTAGTTTGCTAGAAAGGCAAACTTCGTGTATTTATAGACAAGGAAGTTTGGACACCAAGGAATTTCCTAAACCGAAAATATTCTCAAGATATTCATAAAAGCACATATTCGGTTTTCATAATTCCTGAAATGTTGTGTCCAAAAATAACGATCGAAATCTCTCGGAAAATCTAATTAGTAAATGCACATTACTAATTATGTAATTTCCCTAAAAAATGAAATTAATAACCTTAATTAAAAGATTCTTAACTTACTTATGTTTCGATCCTGGGATTCTCTTCCCTTAGCCGTTAAGGAATATTTGAACAATTATAGAAATAAACATTCACAACACGAGTTCAAAGTTTGTCGACATCTTAACTTTGTAAGTTATCTTTCACACTTACAACCTTGAAACCGATTTGCCACACTTCCAAACAAGTTTAGAATTGGTTCATCTGACTTTCAAGAACTATGTGATTGATCAAACCAACATTCAATCACAATCATGGGTTTACGGTTCTACCAAAACAAGTTTCGGTTCTACCTCCATGTGAGTATTGTGCATAGTCACACTAGCTTCCCAAAAGTTCGGTTGACTAGGTACTTGGATCGGTTCCCCACATATATATGGTATCTAACTTATATGTATTGCACATGTCCATAGGATCGGTTCCCATTTCTGCTATAAACCTTGCTGCACCCCATACAAGGATCGGTTCCCTTTGATGTACTGCACCCCTTACTAGGATCGGTTCTGTGACGGACCGAAAAATTACGCCTTTGGCGCGTTGCCCCGCAGGCCGTAACTTCCCCGATGCGCCATGATGAAGCTACGATCCGGGCCTTTAAAGCTAGGCAAATGCACGTTCATTTGCCCTTGCATGCATGCTCGTGGCGCATGACCAGCCTAACTTAGCTTCCACACCGTTCCAACTTACCCTTGTCCCCCAAAAGGGTTTACGGCCATAAGGCCAATGCCAATGCATTTTTCATGCATCTCTGGCTTGCCTTTACATAGGGAATTCATTACTGAATTTCCTAGCTAGCTGAGCTACCGTCATTGTCCAGGTATAAGCCTTGGACTTTGGCGTAGGCCGCACCAAGCCCTTGCCATTTCCTACGTTACCTTGCTTACCAACTCTTTATAACTTGATAGGAAGTATGAGCATCCACTTACTGGCATGAAACTAAGCCTCATCAAGTATGGCCACAATCATCTCTTGCGTCGAGCTACCGAGCTTAGATGATATGAGGGGCCAACGTGCTGGACCGGCAATGCTGCAACTCATTGCGGCTGCCTACGTACCCTTCCCTACTCCAAAGGGATCAAGCACGAGACCGTAGTTCATCCACGAAGGACAGGAACTTAATCCAACTCGTTTTCATGGTCGTGGCCATGCAATAATGGAAATGGCCTAGTCCGTATAGGCCGTTCCGTCGAAATGCATCCAAGTAATGCATGTTCGGTTTACAATATGGCATAACGATGCCTAAGTGTCAAATGCCCTCTTCGCGAGGTTACGCAACTATAAATGAGCCTTAGGCATCATTTGTACTCTTCCGGCTAAGCTATGAAGCTTACTTGGTACATAGTCCGCATATGCACCTTCAACCAACTACCCCTCCCTATATATGTCTTAATGGAATTTCTACAAGTATGAAAAGGGGAGAATATTGACATGCTTCACTATTCATGGTCGTTGCCATGAATTTCTGAATGACCGGCCAAGATGGTTGTACATTCAGTCCTCTGCCAACCCGATGTCCGGCCATGTTGGCCGTCCTCTGCCAACCCGATGTCCGGCCATGTTGGCCGTACTCTGCCAACCCGATGTCCGGCCATGTTGGCCGTCCACTGCCAACCCGATGTCCGTCCATGTTGGCGTCCACTTCCAAGGTCATCTACCCAATCTGACCTAATGCATCATTTGATGCAAGATTGGCTCTTGGCCAATGTAGCTTCAACCAATGCCATATTGGACTTAGCCAATATGCATATGCGATGTGCCTTACTTGGCACCAGATATGGCCCAGGGCCAAATGCATCTCACCATGCAAAGTAAGCTTTGGATGAAGCTTCATCACAAGCAAATGGCGCATCTTTTAGCATGCGCCATGCTAAAAACACGGGGTGTTACATTATCACACCCTTCAAAGAATTTCGTCCTCGAAATTCAAAACCAAAGCTATTGTGGACAATCTCTTCGAGTTAGATTTCCGAGCAAAAGTCCCGCACTTAAGCTCGAAATCACGGGTTTCTTCAAGTTGTCATGAACAACAATTTAGACCTTACGAGCACATGTCCCACACCACCTGCCCGGGAATCCAAAAGTGCCCACAACAATACCAAGAATCGCAATTGGCCAGTGCCAAGAGGATATCTCGACAAGGTATCCTAGATAGCATCCCATACTACCACCCGGGAATCCCTAAGATTCACAAGTTGAAATATGTCATCGAAATGACAAGGCAAAACTCAACGCAACACCGTGAGGACCAATCTCTAATGCCGGTGCACGGTTGGATGCAAGCCACCGTCCTTGACGGATTTCCGGGTTGCCACTCGTAAGTGGGATGCTAGCCGGGCACGACAACGCACACCCTTGGCGGTGCCAACGTGTGGGGATGATCGGCCCCATTGTCTACCCACCGTCCCCAGGAGACGGTCTTAGGATGCTCGTAAGCGGGGGTGCCATAGAGGCACAGCAAACTCACAAGTGCTTATACAAGCTCAACTTGATGCAGTAATCGCCCAGTGATTACAAACTCTTTCCCCGCGCGAAGTTGGCCTACTCTCCAACTTTAAGTTTTCCGTTAAGGAAAATACTTGTGGACAAGTCCACTCCGCACAAGTCCCTAGAGTTTTCTCGGAACCTGCTCTGATACCATCTGTGACGGACCGGAAAATTACGCCTTTGGCGCGTTGCCCCGCAGGCCGTAACTCCCTCGATGCGCCATGATGAAGCTACGATCCGGGCCTTTAAAGCTAGGCAAATGCACGTCTATTTGCCCTTGCATGCATGCTCGTGGCGCATGACGCAGCTAACTTAGCTTCCACACCGTTCCAACTTACCCTTGTCCCCCAAAAGGGTTTACGGCCATAAGGCCAATGCCAATGCATTTTTCATGCATCCGGCTTGCCTTTACATAGGGAATTCATCACTGAATTTCCTAGCTAGCCGAAGCTACCTTCATTGTCCGGTATAAGCCTTGGACTTTGACGTAGGCCGCACCAAGCCCTTGCCATTTCCTACGTTACCTTGCTTACCAACTCTTTATAACTTGATAGGAAGTATGAGCATCCACTTATCGGCATGCAACTAAGCCTCATCAAGTATGGCCACAATCATCTCTTGCGTCGAGCTCACCGAGCTTAGATGATATGAGGGGCCAACGGCCGGACCCGGCAATGCTGCAACTCATTGCGGCTGCCTACGTACCCTTCCCTACTATAAAGGGATCAAGCACATACCGTAGTTCATCCACGAAGGGACAGAAACTTAATCCAACTCGTTTGCATGGTCGTGGCCAAGCAATAATGGAAATGGCCTAGTCCGTATAGGCCGTTCCGTCGAAATGCATCCAAGTAATGCATGTTCGGTCTGCAATATGGCATAACGATGCCTAAGTGCCAAATGCCCTCTTCGCGAGGCTACGCAACTATAAATGAGCCTTAGGCATCATTTGTACTCTTCCGGCTAAGCTATGAAGCTTACTTGGTACATAGTCCGCATATGCACCTTCAACCAACTACCCCTCCCTATATATGTCTTAATGGAATTTCTACAAGTATGAAAAGGGGAGCATATTGACATGCTTCACTATTCATGGCCGTTGCCATGAATTTCGAATGACCGTCCAAGATGGCTGTACATTGAGTCCTCACAACCCGATGTCCGGTCATGTTGGTTTGTCCTCCGCTAACCCGATGTCCGGCCATGTTGGCATGTCTCTCCATAACCCGATGTCAGCCATGTTGGCCGTACTCGCCAACCCGATGTCCGGCCATGTTGGCCGTCCACCGCCAACCCGATATTCGGCCATGTTGGCGTCCACTTCCAAGGTCATCTACCCAATCGACCTAATGCATCATTTGATGCAAGATTGGCTCTTGGCCAATATAGCTTCAACCAATGCCATATTGGACTTAGCCAATATGCATATGCGATGTGCCTTACTTGGCACCATATATGGCCAGTCCAAATGCATCTCACCATGCAAAGGAAGCTTTGGATGAAGCTTCATCACAAGCAAATGGCGCATCTTTTAGCATGCGCCATGCTAAAAACACGGGGTGTTACAGGTTCCCTTTCCCTTACAAGGTCAGACATACAAAATCCGATCATACCACAGGTGATTACTTAAGATCGGTATTACTAATAAAAGTTATACCAATACATAAGTCAGGCCTTTGTGAACGGTTCTACCAAGAATATAACAAGTTGTGAGCGGTTATACTCTATCACACATATTGGTTGTTCATAAGATATGCAATGAATAACAAAACCAATAACACCCGGCAATTTCCTTTTCGGTCCACAAACAAGTTTATGAACTTACTTCCTTAGAACACATGTAAACATTGTTCCCTAGGATGAAATCCTCACCTCATACCCATACATAATCACAAAAACATTCAAATGATTATGGCGATGTCTTATCTAAAAATATAACGGTTAAGCAATAAACCTCGTGTTTGTATTCCTTAATACTATGTCTATCTAGAGTTCGCGATTATGTTTTCAATATGCACGAATTGAAAGATACGTTATGGAATGAAACAGTTCAAGTCAAACATCACTAACCTCAAGTGTAAGGATGATTATTGTCGTTGTAGCTCCTTGCTTCTTCACATCTTCAAGTCTTCTAAATACTTGTGATGTCTGTAGATGGGGCAAAACAAGTTACTGATTTTTACGGAATTGAGGAGACGACCGTGCGGAAGAAACTCCTTGAACCGAGCGAACTGTTAAACCTCACACAGATGCACTGCAAGAAGGGAGTGCTTTGAATTCGAGATATCAATCTGTAGTACTCCGGCCTAAACCAAAACAATGGTCGTTCCAGAGTAAATTCGGCCACAAGAGAGGATGGGTCGATCTGTAGGAGGGAAGCTGAGAAATGTGTGAGATCAATGGTGATCTAAGATTGTAGGTTTGTTGTGTATTCTGAAAATAAGATAAGTTCTGAATGATTGAATTTTCTCTGTTGAGAGTAATTGCTCAGATGTTGAGTTGTTAATCTCGTGTTGTCCATTTGATGTGAGATTGTCTTGTTTTCAATCATGATTCAGAGACTTATTTATATTGATAGAATTGTAAACACCATGATCCCATGAAGTGTGACAGTTGATGGAATCAAAGAGTGGAGAAGTTGAAATCGTGTTAAAACCAGTTGCTTAACGTGCGGAGACTTGGTCGATTTTCCATCTACTACTTTTTTAAATCCTTCAACTGATTGCACGACTTGCTCACATTCTCATCGTGTGTATGAACACACGTTCCATAGACCGCCAGACCAAAACCCTAGTTAATATCCCCTATGTGACACGATTGATGTCTCGTGATTTAGTTAGTCAGTTGCTGACTTCATGACTTCATGGGACGATGAGTCCTTGTATTATTGAGTCGAACATGATTTTAAAATGTTCCGAGACTCATGAATTTGAACATGTCTTTTGAGACAGAGGTATAATGTATGAATAAACATAGTTAACGTGAGCAAATATTGCTCATTCGATGAACTTTTGAATATTGATGGTTGAACCAATGTTCCTTGGTTTGAGAAAATATTGCTCATCCGAGCAAATGTTGCTCGTTTGATGAATTATTGGTAGCATGACCAAATAAAATATTAATTTAAATTATGGAAACTGAACCAAGTATAATTAATAAAGTGTTGACCATGAGATCATCGTAAAATTATTAGCATTTGAGTCTGGGATTATGAACCTTGGACTCAAAACCCTAATTCGATCAATTGATGGTTTATTGAAAATTACCCACGGAGTGAATGAGGTACCGGCTACATGGGATCATGGGTCAACCATTAGCGCCCAGATGCTCAAGTGGGCAAATACCAAGGTCTCTTGAAGATTTGTTGATTTGTTGATGAAAGAATGATTAAATACTGGTTTAATCATTTATTAAAATAATGCTCGTCCTAGCCTTAGGTGATAAAACCTAATTAATTATGAAGAGATGAGGGACCAACCAAGGGGTCATGAAACAAGCTACTGGTGGTCATGGGATCGAATGACGATCGTTCATGAAATTCTAAAATTGTTGGAAGAGTTTGAACCTAATATGAACAAATTAGGTCAAATGATGAAAATATGAGGGACCAGGAATCTTGCAAGCCAAAGATCCAACCTGGTCGGTCAAGGTAATATGCTCATGTCACCAAAGTGTTCGCGTCTGGATCCCGAGAATTTTGATATTTTCTGATGTGCTTTTGAGCAATCATTTGGGAAAATATGAAGAAATCAAGGATTTTTGCTGAAACTGAGGAAACTTCATGAGATGAAGGAAAAAATAAATAATAAAATGAAGTAATCATGAAGTGTGGGATCGGATATGGCCAAGGCATGGCCGGCCGGACAATGAGCCCATCCCATAGCATTTCCTTAATTTTGTTATATTTTTTCATGATTTTATGGAAATATCATAAAATCAAGGAGTTTGTTGAAACTAAGGAGTTTTGTTGAAATCAAGGAGTTTCCTTGAAGTGAAGGAGTTTCCATGAGATGAAGGAAACAAATAACATTAATAAAATAAGGGCGTGTGGGACCGGCTTGGGCATGGTCGGCCGGCTAGGGCCCGGTCCCGTGAGTTTTCCCTAATTTTATGTATTATTTCCATGATTTGAAGGAATTTTCATAATTGAAGGATATATCATGAAATCAAGGAATTCCATGGGATCAAGGAAACATAAAAAAAAAAAATAAGGGCATGACCGGCTGGCTAGGGCCCGGTCCCACGAGTTTCCCTAATTTTATATATTTTTCATGATTTAAAGGAAATATCATGAAATCAATGAGTTTTCATGAGATTAGGGAAATAATAATAAAATAATGAGGAATCATGAGGTGTGGGACCGGCCACAACTAGGGCATAGCCCGCCGGCTAGTAGACATGGTCCCACGACATCTTTCCCTATTTTATATTATTTCCTTGATGCGAAGGAAACACCATGAAACTGAGGAGTTTCCTTAAAACGAAGGATATTTGTTCAAATGAAGAGATTTTCATGAGATCAACGAAAATAATAAAAATATGATAAAATATAGAATTTGGACGTGGGACTGGTCACAACGTGACTGGCCGACCGGTGAGCCCAGTCCCTTAGTGCCTTGACTAATATTTTATTATTTGTTATTTTCTTCCTATTTTGCATAGGTTCATCGTTCTTTCATGTTTTGGAATGCTCGTTTGTGCATTCAGGGGCTCGTTAGTGCATGATTCTTGAGTACACTTGCACATAGTTTTGGTGGAGCTTATTCCGATAGTGCTAAGGTGCCCGTGTGTTGAATATTTATTACTAACCCATGGAATTCTGCTGGGAAGAACCATAAATTGAAGTAACGAAATATTATGGAAAACATAGAATATTTTCCAGGGATTCAGTTGATGAATCTGATGATTTAAGAATAATTAATTGATGGCTCTATACTAGTACTAGTACGATCGTCTAGGAGCATTAATTATTCAGGAGTCGAGTGATATGAGCTTTTTGAAGCGTCATATTTATTTTATATAGTCGGGAAAATATTGTTACATCCTGAAGACGTTATCGCTCTATACTAGCAGGAAAGCTGTTTAGGAGCCGTCTAATCTTGCAATTCTATATAAAAGTGATCACTGAAATTGCTCAGTATTCATGAGATATGCCATTGCCTTAGCTGAGAGACTACACATCTACACATACTCTGAGAGACATTATTCTCAGTCAGAGGTTCTCGTGGCACGAGCTTTCACGCTTTCGATAAAAGACATGAGCCTCGATACTCATCTGATTGCCAGGAGCATACATAATTATGGGTTTAATATTTTAGCCCTTGTCGAAAATCCACCACCTACAATGTCTCATATACTAATACTTTCAAGCTAACCTATACGAAGTTTAACTCTAGTACATAATCAAGTGACTCTTAACATGAGTTTTGATTCACTAAAATATGACAACCAAACCTGACATACCAATGCTTGGTGGGTTCAACCGATCCATGCTCTAACAATAGGATTACTATCAAGTAAAATGCGAATTAACGTTTGTGTAATTTACTTTAAATTGTAATAACGAACAATTATAATTGCGGAAAATAAAAGTAAATGACACAACAAGATTTTGTTAACGAGGAAACTACAAATGCAGAAAAACCCCAGGACCTTGTCCAGAATTGAATACTCTCAGGATTAAGTCGCTATACAAAATTAAACCAAGTTCGTATAGTTGATACCAATCAACTAAACCTATAGTTCACCTAGTTCCGTCTGTATTCCCACGCCTCCAACTTATAAATACGTCACGTACCTGGAATAATTCCTTTTATTTGTATTCCAAACAGTAAAGGAACAACAAATCTGTTTGGTAGCAACTCTCTTCAACCAAGTGATGTGAGTTCGACAAAGGCTCTTCTGTTTATCTCAATAAACTCCTTCGTCAGGTTCTTAGATCTATCTTATTATCAACTACCAAAGGTAATTGTTAAGATTTTGCAATCAATACTTTTAATCACAAAGAATTGCATTGATGCCGATCTACACAACTAAGAAATCTAATATATCACAAGGATAAAGCGATTATATTTGGATCCTCTATACCGAAACAAGTATTGTGCACACCAAAGATTATGAACCCCAAATCAGAAATCTTCAATATCTTCTTTGTCTTCAAATCTTCTTAGATCTTCAATAAACGCCTGCACATAACAACTTGAATTTTTTGTGATCAATCACGCACATAACAGAGTCTGTTAACAATGGATTATCACAAGCCGTCTTTAGATCTAAAAATAGTCTAAAGATCCTGTCGAAACTTCGATCTAGTTTGAGTGAATCTTATATCAGAAGAGAAGATTCTCAAGCATAAACAAACTAGGTGCAATCAAAGTTCAACCTTCGTTAGTCAATCAAATCAATCGAAAACACAAGATAAACCGCAATTATATAGTTTCACACCAATGGTACTAATAGAGCTTCTCAATCCCAAAGAAGACTTTAAAACGAGCGTAGTAAGAGATTTATCCTAATTAGGTTACTCTCCTCTCCGAATAGGCGGCTTCACCGCAAGAATAACACAACCGAGGAAGTTTGCTGTCACGAAGGATTAGTTTGTTAGAAATGCAAACTTCAAGTATTTATAGACAAGGAAGTTTCGACACCAAGGAATTTCCAAAACCGAAAATATTCTCAAGATATACAATATATTCCAAATTCAGTTTCCATAATTCCTGGAAATGCTCTGTCCAAAATATTGACCGAAAATCTCTTTGGAAAATCTCCAACTAGTAAATGCACATTACTAATTCTCATTTTCCTAAAATAAAATTAAAAACCTTAAATATAAGATTCTTAACTTATTTATGTTTCGATCATGGGATTTTCTTCCTTTAGCTATTAAGGAATGACTTTGAACAATTAAAGATAATATTTATTGCACATGTTTAAAGTATGTCGACATACTTACACTGTAAGTCCTCTTTCATACTTACAATCTTGAAACCGATTTGCCACACTTCCAAACAAGTTTAGAATTGGTTCATCTGACTTTCAAGAACTATGTGATTGATCAAGAACACTCAATCACCAATCATGGGTTTAACGGTTCTACCAAAACAAGTTTCGGTTCTACCTCCATGTGAGTACTGTGCATAGTCACACTAGCTTTCCAAAATTCGGTTGACTAGGTACTAGGATCGGTTCCCCACATATATATGGTATCTAACTTGTAGGATCATAATATC
>JAJJWW010006718.1:0-14716 GCA_023531295.1 Papaver armeniacum
ATGCAAGGGATCTTGTTACAAGATTCGGTCTAGATAAGTCAAGTCCGAAATCGACACATATGCCCACTACTGGGTAAACTACACAAGAGATGAGAAAGGAGTAAAAGTAGATCAAAATTGTATCGATCTATTATTGGTAGCCTTTTTTATATTTTACAACCACTAGACTCGATATTTCTTTTAGTGTTGGTTGTTGTACTAGATTTCGTGCTAATCCAAAGGAATCTCATCTTGCAGCTGCAAAGAGGATCATATGATATGTCAATCACACTATCGGTTATGGTCTATCTTACTCTTTTGATACTAACACCGATCTTCTCGCTTATTCGTATGCCGATTGGGCGGTGATGTGTAGAGGAGAAAAAAAGTACATCGTGGGGTTTCTACTATGTAGGACTGAATCTTGTGGCTTGGCATAGCAAGAAACAGAATTCAGAATCCCTGTCTACATGTGAAGCATTATTGCTGCTGGCTCATGTTGCACACAACTCCTATGGATAAAACAAGTGGCTAGCTGATTATGGAATTGATACTCGGAATAATGAAGATCTTTTTGTGATAACTCTAGTGCGATTCGACCATCGAGAATCCCGTTGAGCACTCAAGAACAAAGCACCTTGATATAATGTACCATTTTATTTGAGATCTTTATGAAAATGGTATCATAAGTATGGATTTTGTGCCTTCCGAACAACAATCGGATGATATTCTCACCAAACCATTAGACACCGCTACTTTTCAACACTTACTTACTATTGGTGTTGTCTTGGTTCATTAATTTCTTCTATAACTCTTGCCCCTGTGCTTATCTCGATCTGTTGGGAAATTGAGTTCGAAACTCCAGTAAGTGTTACTTCAATTCTGTCTTTGTTTTCGTAGGATTGATTTTCTGTCAGAGTTCTTTGTGTGTTGTGTCAAAAGAAATCCTTATTTTCTTTCGAAATTAAGGTCGCTCTTTTGTTTTTTCGGGAATGACATATTATGGGGGAGAGTTCTTTTGAACTTGCGCTTGATTGCCATATCTTTGTGGGAGAGCTGGGTGTGGAATATTATAGGGGTTATCTTGTATCTTTAAACTCCTTGATGAATGCATTTAGCTTCGCTTTATGATTGCATCTAAATAAGATAATGTGTGTTTGTTTCCTTTGGTCATGAAATGTCTCTTTCGGAAATTTCATTAGGATCCCGTTCTTGTACCTTTGCCGATTTTTTTTTTGGAACAAAAAGAAGATTTTATTGAAGAAAACAAATTACATAACAGGTGCATAGTTTGCATCTTCCAACAGTAAAGGAATTATCATAGACGGTAAGTTGTCAAGCCAAATCTGATTAAGCTTGTCTACCCTAGCTAGTTTAGATAAAGCATCCGCTACTTTGTTTCTCTCTTTTGGCACATAAGAGCACTGCCAAGAGTTATTGTTCTTGAAGCATAATCTAATATCTTTAACTAAATTTAAAAGTCTCCAATCTACTGAGAAATCACCATTGTTAAATGCTTCCGCCACTACCTTGCAATCCAGTTCAAACAGAACTCCTTCCAACTTCAATTCTTTTGCCCAGTTCACTGCTTCCCATAATCCCAGACATTCTGCTTGTTCTGCACTTTCCACTGTCTCTAAGTGAATGCACTTTGCTGCTGTCGGGTTACCTGCACAAGTACGTAAAATTAGACCAATTCCACCTGTATTATCTAAATTTTGATAAGAACCATCACAGTTTAAAGTAAGCATATTGACTGGGGGAGGAATCCAAAGGGAATGTTAGTACGATTCACCTTGCATCTTATTAGTTATAGGAGATTTCATTTTGTATATTCTTCTATGTATAGAGTGCTTCTTCGATAATCTTTTTCGGAGTAGATAGACTATTCCAAAATATCTTATCACATCTCTCAGTCCAAATGCACCAGTGCCACAATGCACCTTTTGATCAGCACTTGTTCACTTATTTTCCCGTCGTGAAACTCTTCAAACCACCAAGGCACCCATTCACCGAGATTGACGGAATTATGTGCAAAGTGCAACCTAGAGTTTGGAACCAAACTCCGCCTGGGAAGACTGGGCAGTTTAGGAGGACATGTATTGGCGTCTCCAAATGTTGCTCACAAAAAGGAAAAGATTTATCTTGGCCTCGTTATCGTTGAGTTAAGAATATCTCTTGTAGGAAGTAGATCGTAAATACATTTCCAGGATAAATTGTCGAACTCTTGGCAAAGATAGGGAGCTTCCCATGCATTTTTGTAAGTTCTCTGCAATCTTGGGCCTACTGACACAGAAAGATATTTGCCTTCGTACATTCTCCGATAGCAGGATTTAACTGTAAATTTTCCATTTTTCTCCAGAAGCCAGATAACCCTATCATCTTGATTAATATGAATAGAAATTTTAAGAATTTCAGCTATAGTGTCCTGATCGAAAAGATTCCCAAGAATAGAAATATTCCAAGACTGAGATTCTTCTGCAAACAGTTGGTTAACAAAACTGAAAAGATGAGCCGAAGTACAACCTTGTCTTTGCTGAGGAGGAGCTGGCAAACTTGGGATCCATCGATGTTTCCATATAAGTATCTTCTTACCATTTCCTAGACTCCAACAGCTGTGTTCTTTAATGAATTGCAACTCAGAACTGATGCTTCTCCAAGACCAAGTAGTATTTGTCTTCTTTTGTATGTTAAAAATGTCCCCATCTCGGATAATACTTCTTGAAGATATTTGGCCATAATAGAGTTTGAGTCTGAGCAAAGCTTCCATGCTGATTTTGCAAGGAGAGCTCTATTAAAGATGTGCATATCTCTAATGCTAAGACCACCTTCTTCTTTTGGTCTTTGAACCCTTTGCCAGGTAATGATGTGCCTTCCTCTATTAGATTTCTTATTGCGCCAGAATGCTTCTTTGAGAAGAATTTATTTTATTGATAGTGATATCCTATAGCTTTAAAGTCGTGTCATATGATGAATAGGTATTGCATTCGTGACATGTTTGATCATAACTGTTTTTGCCGCCTTCAGACATATTTCCACCATTCCATCTTGAAAGTCTGTGATCTATTTTGTCAACAAGTATTGAGAAAGGGATTTTCCTATTTTCGCTAATAAAGAAAGGAAGACCCAAGTATTGTTCTTCTTTAATATTTAGTTGCTCGACTCGAAGAATCCCACCGAGATCTTGACAACACTAGAGGGGTTCATATTTGAACCGAAGTATACAATCGACTTATTGAAGTTTATTAGTTGCCCAGAGCAAGAACTGAATTCCTCTATTACTTGCATTAGTTTGTGTACTTGAGTAAGATTTGCTTTACAAAAAGTAAGCAATCATCGCAAAGAGTAGGTGATTTATGTTTGGTGCAGACCTTGATATCTTCATGCCAGAGAGCTGTTTTGATGATTCACAATGAGCTAAATATCTTGAGAAGGATTCCATAGCAAGAATGAATAGGTAAGGTGAAAGTGGATCACCTTGTCGAATGCCTCCGGGAAGGGGTGAAAGCCTTAGTATGTGAGCCATTAAACCGAATTTCAACTGGTGGAAGTCGATACATTGAGAAACCAATCACAAAATTTCTCGACCAAAACCAAACTTGTCTAGGATCTCCAAAGTAGAAAACTCCATTCCAGCCTATCAAAGGCTTTTGACATGTCCATTTTTAAGGCTAAATAACCTCCTCTACCTTCCTTTGCGTTTCATAGCTTGCACAATTTCCCGAACTAGACTTATATTCTCTCGATATTAACCTTCCCGGCACATAAGTCGCTTGAAAAGGAGAGATGATACTAGATATGTGTTTCTTCATTCTTAAGGCCAAGATCTTGAGATTATCTTATGCATGTATTGACGAGTGCAATTGGTCTATAGTCTTCCGCTTGTGAGGAGTCCGAGTCTTAGGAATAAGAGAAACCCTTGTATGGTTTAGTTGCTTCAGTGAAGTAACCGTGAGTGGAAGAAAGATTTCACCATTTTGCAGACGTCTTTCTTTACAATGGGCCACCGAGATTGGTAAAAACCTCGGGTGGAAAACCATCTCGGGGGCTGGGAGATGTCCAAGGATCCATAGACATAAGAGCTTGGTGTATTTCTTGATCCGAGGGAATTGCTTCCAGTTCTATATTATCCTCAAAAAGTGATACAGCCTTGGTATGTGTTGCGAAAATAGTAGCTATTAGTTGGAGTCGATGTAGTCATGATTTTCGGAAATGAAGCATGAGAAGGTTTTCTAAAGACTCCCTTGTAGAACACCATGAACCATCTGGGGCAAGAAGAGAATCAATGCGGTTTCGGATTTTCTTCGTTTGCTCTAATATGAAAAAAACTTTGTATTCTTGTCCATATCATCAAGAAATGATCCCTGGATTTTTGCCTGTATGAGCTTGCTAGAACCTCATTTAAAGCATCGATTTCTTTTTCAAGAATAATGATGATTAGTGTTACTACCATTAATATCTCGTAGATTGGAGATGAGTCATGTCTTCTTGAAGCTGCATGATTCTATTTTGGACATTCCCAAAAGTGGATTTACTCCATTTTGAAAGTACATATCTAGTATGAGACAGTTTATTAGCAAGAATAAAAGCATTAGAACCAGGAAAAGAAGCAGTCCAAGCATTTTCAATTTCTTTTTACAATCATCATGTTGTAACCAATGTTCAAAGAATTTCCAATTCCTTCCAGAGATTCTATTAACTTTATAGAGATCTAATAAAAATAGGGGTATGATCCGAGCCATTTTGAGGTAAATGAGTCAAGATAGAGTCAGGGAAAGCTAATGACCATTCACTATTGACCATAGCTCTATCTAGTCTAGATTTAGTTTTACCGTACCATGTTTGTTGCTAGTCCGTAAAGGGATTTCCACTAAATCCTAAATCGATAAATCAGACTCTCTAATTAAGGTAAGAATTTTGAGGAGGTATTTTGACTAGGGGTATTTCTTTCTTCGTAAGAAAAGGTTATATTAAGGTCACCTATTACAATCCAAGGAATAGAAACAGATTGACTTAGAATCTTAATATACTCCCATTGGTCAGCCTGTTCATCTCTATAGGGTGTGCCATAAACACAGGATAAAAACCATTGCCCTTTACTGGCATCATTTGTCACAAGAGCATGTATCATTTTATCAGTAGTATTAACTATCTCTAACTCAAAACCATCTTTCCATAAGAGAATGAGACCCCCAACAGTACCTATAGAAGGGACAAAACTATTGTTTGGCATGGCTAGAAACCTAGTGAGTTTTGAACTCGCTATCATTTATCTTTGTCTCAGAAATAAAAATGATATCAGGTGAGTAAAAAGCATTAAGGTGATGCAAGTGATCTATAGTTTCCTTTCCTAAGAAGCCTTGGCAATTCCAGCTTAAGATTTTCATAGTTGAAAACTTTAAAACAGAAAAATTTAGGGTAGCTAAATCAGAAAAAAAGTTCAAAAACAGATAGTGATGCTTGAATAAAAGATTTGAGTGAAGTAAAGAGTAGTGTTTTGAAATGGTTACTAGAACAGCAGTAGCCTCCTCCCTTCCATGAAAGTTCTCTCTTGCAATGTGATCTTCTTCTTGACCAAATCATGTTCCATGTCGCAGCACTTTGGTTTGCAATTCCAGGATTATGGTTTATGTTTGTAATTTGAGTAACAATGACTTCCTCTTCGTTGCTTCTGGATCTTTTAGTTCTTCGAAGCTCCTCCTGGCTTTCATTTTGCTCCATAATGCGCCTCTGACTAGCGTCACATATTTGTTTCAGCATAAGATCGATATCATTTGATATTTCCACACCATACTGAATTGCTAATTCATGAATATAGGCTATATACTCATCATTTGTATATCTCCTAATTTTTAAATCTTCAGCTACATTTTCACATTCCTCATCGTCATGATCTATAGTGAAACACTCTTGATAAAGTTTGTGTGGTTGTTTTTCCCAATGGTAGCGCACCCAAGTGACTCCACCACCAAGGTATTCCATGACCCACCTCTAAAGAGAGGTTTCTTCGCATCAACTTTGACTCTTGGCGTAATCATACTTCCACCTCCGGGTCTACGTTTTCAGGGTTAGTCCATATTTTTGGACCCAATTCTATTAGAGCTTCATCAATGACCTCGCATGTAATGATGTTCAAGGAGAAGATTCTTGAATTGCACATTCCAATCCTGCTGAGTAAATTGTTGATCTTTAACAACAATAGTTGCATCATATTTTTTCAGATTTAACAGACATTTATTAACATTCCAAGGACTTTTCCTTAGAATAGCTTCAACTACTTCCATAGAGTTAAGTTTGAAGATAAAAATGTTCTTATCTAGGGCTCTGACTTCTTTAATCCTATACTGTTTCCATAAAAGAGTGACTTCCTTTTCACGACCTCGGTTTCAATCGGATCATTGCGAAATGTAGCTTGCCAATAAGGGTGTTCTTCCATTCATCGTTGTAACCGAGATTGCTCGAGTACCAACTTGACGACGAATTTGTCGAGCAAGAAAATCGCGGATCTTAGCATTTTTCAATTGGGAGGTGATTTAAAACTTGATTGTTTGAAGATGAAGCCATGGGTTTAGGTTTAGATGAAATGATATAAGAGGTAGAAGAGCTTATCTCTGGAGGTTCAAGAATTTGTTTCTTATAGGGAGAAACAAATATTTTGTAACTATAATTAGTTACACCCGAATAAAAATGTTTTGATATATGAGGAAAGAAGATTAGTTGATAATAACGAGAATTATGCATGCGAGAGATTGGAGGGATAGTCAACTGAAAAATAACGCATGCCCACCAATTACGCTTCATTGTAGGGGGAAAGTTTGATTTTTTGAATTTTGAAAGAAACTCTTCAATGCGCTCGGATCGTCATCTCTCGAGTCTTGACTAGTTAACTCAAAATTAACATAGTGATCAAATATATGATCAAAACCATAATACATCGGAACATACTGCGTTTAGGACTACCATATTGGTAGTTTGCAAATCGTTTGAAGGTGTCGTTGAGACAACATGCGGCTGCAACAAAACCATTGACAAAAGAAGATAAGATTGGACAAAAGTCCAATACTGAATGCCTTTCATGGTAGGTAATAGGCCCTGCACAAAAGAGTTAGCAGATCATTATAGTAGGAAAACGAGGATAATAATTTAACTGGAAAACATAAGAACAGAAAATAGCAAGACTGATAAACAGTTAGGCAGGAAAATCCAAGACAAGAGAAAACGAAAATCGAGAGTACCTTTGCCGATTTTATTGACAAAAAGATGGAGAATTAATATGTAGTTCTCACTACAAATACATATGGTTTTCAGATCATTATGTAAGGGGGAGTGGTTTCCATGTGAGATGGAGTATTGACTAAGGGGGAGTGATACATATCACCATAGTATTGTTGTTGAAGTTGTGATACAATTGAACTTTGACGCTAGGTAATGATACTATGACACTGTATAACAATGATTGAGAACTCTTGTTTTCTTATTGTTATAACTACGGATTTTCAACAACGATGATGCTAAACTTACAACCTTTGGGATCATTGGAGTACTTGGAAGTGACGAAGATTTCGAGTAATGTTGAAGATTAGACATGTGGAATACGAGCTACAAAAGTTAATTTATTTATTTTTTGTATTCCATATGTATTAATTGTTTTGCCACTAAAATTGACAAAGGGAGATTGTTAGAGCATTGCTTCTGGCCGAACTCACATGCGTTGCCATCTCAAGCATGTTTGTCAATGTTAGTGATCAAAACTATAAGTCTTGATTTCTAGCCTATGTAGCTAAAGGTCTCGGACTAGGATATAAAGTGTAGTTGAGCTCAAGAACTCCATGGCAATCATCATACAAGACGAAGGACTACTCGAGGAACCGGTGGAAATTCATCGAATAAAAGGTATGTGGAGACTTGACCTTATATGTCACTCAAAAGTCTATTTACTCTATCTCCTACTCTTGAGACAAAAGTCGTTTTGACGTATAGACTTTCATTATACACATTTGCTATTTCGAGCCAGTTTAACTCGCCTATCTATTTCTCGAAATATGTGTTGGTAAGCTTTCGCTTTAACCGAATTCATCTTTACCTAGTGACGAAAGTCATGTTATGTTTCAATCACTTTGGAAATTGCTCTGACGAAAATGGTCTGTGAATAACGGCTATATAACGTTCTCTGAGAATGTTTCAATGATTGAAATGAGAGTTTAGATTACATAACCATTGGTAGGATATGAGCATTGTTGTGGAAACACATATATGTATAATTCCTTATTCCTTGAACCAAAGTTTGCGAACTTTGTTGATCAAGAGAAATGGAAGTGGCGCAAGCCAAGTCCGCGAACCGGCGGAAGTTCTCACCCGAGAATTTCACTGGAGTTTGTGTACTCCTTCCATGAGCTTAAGTCCGCGAACCCACCCGCAAACTTGAGTAGGTTATATCTAAAATTGGTTTTTCTTGAACTAATGTTTATATAAACTAAGGAATGCTTTTGCAAACCGTGGCTATAAAGTTCATGAACCGATTCGAGTGAATCAAACCTTTTTGCTTCGATTATGTCTTGTGTAGTTACATAAGATCTAAGCAATTGAACAACTCTCTAACTAGTTCATTTTGAGTCATTTGAACTAGTTATGGTGAAGAAGAATATGGTTGATATGAGAGTGATCATATGGCTAACCATTTGGTTAACTATTGTTGAACCAACAAATGTCAATGTTTGGGAACGGTTACATAAACCCAAAATTGGATATTTTATTTGTCTGAGAATAAGCTAAGGTTTCGATCCAACGGTTGAGAAATATTAGCTTGAATCTAATCAGGTTTTCATCTAACATGAGTATTGAATGCTTTGTTACTAAGCTAACATTGATTGCAAACCCTGATTTGAAAGACTATATAAGGGAGAACTCTAGCAACGGGAAACCTAATCCCCACACTTTACATGTGATACTAGTTTGCTAAGCTAGAGTCGATTCTCCTTAACCTTTGGTTTTCTTCTTCTAAAACCGTAAACGACTTAAAGACTTCATTGGGATTATGAAGCCGAATCGATACTACTTTTCTTGTAGTTGTGTGATCCGATCTTGCATTTTTCTATCGTACGAGTACAATTGAAATAATTGGCTTGAGATTTATATCTCCGATAGGCAAGATAGAAAAGAAATCACAAACACTTGGCCTCATCGTTTGTGATTCCGCAATATCTTTTTTCGTCGTCGATTAAGATTATTGTGAGGTGAATAATACTAGGCTGTTCTTCGGGAATATAAGTCCTGGGTTATTGATTGGTT
This sequence comes from Papaver armeniacum, assembly GCA_023531295.1. NCBI lineage: Eukaryota > Viridiplantae > Streptophyta > Magnoliopsida > Ranunculales > Papaveraceae > Papaver > Papaver armeniacum. Next base: position 9,268 of record JAJJWW010006718.1, read on the forward strand.
CCTGTTCACCTTGATTTATCAAAAGACTTAACAAAACTCATAGGTTTATTCGTGGGAGACGGATTTATCTATTCTCGTATACTTTTTCGTGTGATACGTATTTGTTTATTAAAGTCTTCGACTTTGGTCGTAACAACTCTTAGTTGTGGGTGAGATCAACTAAGGGAATCAAGTACGTAGTATCCCCGCTGGGATCATAGGCGTAGGAGCACAACCGTACCTTGGATCGGTGTGAGATTGATTGGGGTTCAACCACAAATCCGCAATCAAGTTAATTTGGAGTAGGCTAGAGTCTTTAACGACTTAATACAAAGTGTGTGTTCAATCTAGACTAGGCCCGGGTTTTTCTCGCATTTGCGGTTTCGTTCGTTAACAAAATTCTGGTGTCTGTATATTTCTATTCCACATTATATTTGTTTATATAATTGAAATATCACAAAGTTGTGCGTTGTTCAATCAATTAGAATATACGACCTTTTGGGTTGTTGACTTAAATTGATTAACACTTGGATATTGGTCTTGGTACCATCCAAGTTATCTCTCTTTGATAAAGACTTGCAGATTTCTATTTGCTTGAGTAAAGATCAAATCGAGAGATTGAGATATAAACTCTTCGATACTTTTTATATAGATTGAGTCTGAATGTCTAGTTGATTCTCTAGAAAGTATATTGGAGTTTGTCCATACAGATTGCTAATCGAATTGTTGGGTGTGGTTGTTAGACCCCCGCTTTTTCACTTTCATCTTTTGATTTTCTTCGCTCTTGTACTTAAATCTTCAATTTTGATATAGAATTCGCCCTTATGTGTAAGTCTTCAACATGTATATAAAAATCTGCTCATTGTTTGTTGCTTGGAAACCTCAAACGTCTTCAACTTCCCTGGTAGATTTTGATGTCGCTCCCTTGTTGATGATGATGGTGTTTTCTTTACTTTTCTTATATGTTTAACATGGATGCTCCTACATCCATGAGCAGCTAAACCCATAATTGATTGAGGATGAATTCTAAGTTCTAGACAAGATTTGAGTTATTATTATATGAATCTATTTTGAAATTCTTCTTATGATTATCGCTTGTTTATACGATTATGAATGTTTATGATTAATTGGTAGATTGTTTAGGTGGCCAACTGAATTGATTTAGTAGGAAATACCATTAGGTCCTAGGAATAATATATTAGAGAGAGTCTAATCCATTTGACCCAACCAAATGTCCTTTTGGTCCTATTTGGTAATATAAATTATAGTTTGGTCCTAAAAATTATTGCTTGGTCCTAGGCTGATGTCATGGATGATGTAAGTGTCACCTTATAGTGGCAGAAATACCCTTTTGGATAAGGACCATATATATAGTCAAAAAGTAAGAGAGAATAAATTATTCTCAGATTTATTTTCTCTCTCATCTTTCCAGATCTAATATCTCTCTCTCTTTTTCTTTCTTCTTATTTTTCCTCCTGTTAATGGCGTCTCCATTTTTTTTTTCTCTTTTCTTCCTGCTGCTGTAAACGATGGCGATGAAGGTGAAAATCGATTTAGATATTTAGATCGGTAGTTGTAGACGATGAATACGATGATGTTGATAATGTTGAATACGATTTTTTAAGGGTTTTTTTTTTCTTTTTTTTTCTGCTGCCGTTGACGATGAAGATGATGAAGATATGTTGTTGCTGCTGCTGCTGTTGACGATGAAGACGATGGTGTTAATCGATTTAGATATTTTTTTAGGGTTTTTATATGGACTTCATTTCTGGAATGAAGTCTGTTTTTTTTTAGGTTTTTATATGGACTTCATTTCTGGAATGAAGTCTGTTTTTTTTTATGTTTTTATATGGACTTCATTTCTGGAATGAAGTCTGTTTTTTAGGTTTTTATATGGACTTCATTTCGCAATGAAGTGCTATAAGAAAATAAGTAAAAATTAACACTAAGGGTATTTTGTCAGTTTTAATATTTTTAAATAATTATGGACCAAAGTAAAGGTGTTTGACCAAAGGACCAAACAGACATGTGCCCACCTAAAAAGGACCAAACGATATTTTTCCCATTGATTTATTGATTTAATATGATGCTAGTATTGAGTTAGGAGATAAGTAATCGTCGAATAATTCGTACACAAGTAGAGAACATAAGACCTTGTAGGGATTCTGTGGAGCAATTGTGTGTATAAACAACACTAAAAAGTGGACCTTGATCTAAGAGTCTAACTAGTAGGATCAACCTATAAATTCATAAAGCTTAAAGCATTTGATTGGGTTACACCTTGAGTGATCTACTACTTGGTGGCTCAGTTGAATAGAATCTGGTAGTCGAGAACTTCCGTGTCCAGTGACTTAAGGGATTTAGGGGATATCACTGATCTAGTCGTTTTCTATGGTTGGTGATAATCTGTACTAAGGATGAATGAATTGATATAATAACTTGATGACGGTTTAATAAAGAAGAAGGATTCCTCGATCAACTCTCTCTCTCTCTATTTCGTACAACTGGTCGGTTGTCACCCGGTCAAATATAATTTCACTTTCTTGCTTCACTAAAATAAAGTAGTATGCAATAAGAAAGAGTTCGTATCCACAGAGAGGCTTATGTTGTTATGCAAATTTTGATTTCTTAGTAACCAAGGGGGATGTTGATGTTTCAAAGCAATAAAATAAATTGAAAGCAAAGTAATAGTAAAATTTATCAATAAGGAGAAAGTATTGGTCACGGGATAGTTTCATTCACAAACTCGAATTATCAACAATGACTAGAATTGAAATTTTAATCTCTTATTTACTAAAAAGTCCTAGGATACCTTGATCGCAAGAGTATCCCGCTAATTCCCCGATTTCATCACAACCACATTAAAAGATGCATATGTGAATTCTTTCTAGAAAGCAACCTAAAGTGTAAAAGCACAATTAAGTTTAACTCCCTAAAAGCAATAAGTTTTTCGGAATAAGACTAATCAAGGCAACCAAAATGTGTAAAAGCACTAATTGATTTAACCCAAGTTACGATTCATATGTGACTAGTAGGATATATCACTACAAGCACTACCCACATTTATGCTACTCAAAATCGTGGATAGACAACGTTTTCGTATTTGAAAGCCCTAATATAGCTCTAGATATGAAAGTAGACGGATTGATTCCGGACTCAACCAAACAAACTATCAAATCATAAACATTATAAACCATGAATCATAATCAATAAATTATCGAGACAAAACTAATACATTGAATCAAATCTTATTTGTGAAATCCACTTATTATCCCAGCAACCAATAATAGGTATTTAGTTACTCATAATATTTTTATTCAACATAATTATTATCAAAAATAAGATGAAGAACATGTAAAATAAAATGGAAGCAAACCCTAGTAGAATCGCTCTCTCCAAAACTCCAGAGAAAATACGTGATACTAAAAGAATAGAAACTCCTTCTTCTTATAGCCTTCACACTTTCCAAAATTAGGTCTTCAAAGTCCATCACCAAAAAGTCCACCAAGCCCATGAACCATGTGTGAGAAACCCATGTGAAAATATATGCCCCAAAATCGGTCGCCGAAGTTCGGTATTGTGGCCGGAATCGTCGAGAGTCGCTTAAATCGGCTCCTGGGTGACCGGCAAAGTCCGCCTTGGCCACCGGTCAACGGGTCAAAACGGTTGGATCGGTTTGGTCAATGCTGAGTCGGAACGAGTCAGCTCGGGTGGATCAGGTGAGTTAGTTGGTCGACTAGTCGAGCCAGTGCCTAGGCCATTTTGCATGTGCTAGTTGCAGGCCCGACTCCGATTCTGCAATCATTGCACTAAATCAGCCCAAGATGGCTATAACTCCTCTCGCTAGTCTGCAACTCAACAACCCAGAAAGACTCATTCATCTCATTATTCCCAGCAGCCTGCAATGCCCAGAGCCACTCTTCATTGCTTGCTTCCCTTCTTCTTAGCTCAAGACCACCACCAACACCAGCCACTGCCATGACACTACAATATCATCTTCCCCTGAGTTCAACATCACAAGCCAACCTCCCTGTAATCAACACAATCTCCAGCATTGCCTTTGCCAGCATCTCAACTCCTCTCTGCCTAGCCATTTCAGTCCTCCCATATCCTGCAGCTCACTTTCTTCATTGCACATTGCCACTCAAGTCTCGGACATCGTTCCCGTGGCTCATCTCATATCACGCCCGTAAATCGACCCGCTCGCCATACATTCCAACAAGCTCAGCTCAGGCCAATTCCAAGTGTAGAACCCAGCCATATTTGCACCACCATCATCTCGCCATTACTCACCTCCGGACTTTATCCTTCCCCGTAAACCTACGGCCTCTATAACCTGCAACTCAGGTTCATTCACAAACCACCACAATTCAAACCCGCAAATCACCACCGCATCCGTAGCTCACTACCAACTCAAGCCTGCCATCTCCTTCCTCAAATCCCATCATTCTCTAATACCATAACCACTTCATAGCCCCAACTCAGATACAAACTCTCACAACCATCAACCACAGTTCATCCGGGTCTTGCAATCCATCTGCAGATTTCATTAACTGCTTGCACCACTCGCTGTTAGCCTTTCCCGACCAGCCTCAGCAATTCCATCTCCTCCCGGCAAACAACACAACACTCGCCATTGCTTCTCTATCTCAAAGACCAAAGCACTGCTTAAATCCAACCTTAAAGCCTCCCCAAGTCGCAAAGCCATTCCACCTTCAAAATGCCACCGTAACTTATCAAACTTGCACGAGTTCATGCCCCTTTTCATCCCGCCATCACTTGTAACCCATTCAACACATCTCCCCGCCATTTCTCTGTCTTAAGCTCAGCTTTAGTGCACCACTGCAATCTTTCCTTGGGCCAACAACAACACCACAGCTTGCCTTCATTCCATTATTCCAGCACAACCGTAAATTCAACTCAAAATACACAAGAACTCTTTCTCCTTCATGACCAACGAATGAACCCTAAATCAAACAACCACGAACCCATCTTAAAAATGAATCCATTTCTTCCACTGCTCAATTAATCGGGCGATACATCAACAACTTCACCGACTTTCCCCAACGCCTTTAACACCACCTCAATCACCGGAATCTCAACCCCAAAACCATCATCGATTCCTGCTTTATGGTCGCTTTTCTATTCTCACAGATCGAAAACAGATCCTCTTCAACCGATTTCCCCATCGATCTCCTCCTCTCGTGTGCCGCCTCCTCTCATCTTTAATTCAGGTGAAAAAATAAAATCGAGAGAGAAAACTCTCTTCTCTGATTTCTAGATCGTGTAAGAAGTGAGGCTGGATATAGCCACCCAGGCAACGTGGATAAGGGGTTATCCATGATGATTTAAGGCACCCCGAGAACTGATACGGGCCACCAGAAAATGACAACCCCTCAACCTCTATTGTGCTCTCGATAGCACATGCATATGAAATGACGCTTCGCTCTTCTTGCTCAATTTGAATAAT